>CM035412.1:85589758-86189758 GCA_020310875.1 Ceratopteris richardii | reverse complement strand
ATGAAAAGCATACTGAAATGATTTTAACCAACCTAAAACATGACGTGAGTTGGCCCTTTCATGGATGCCCATACGTATACATGAACTACTGGTACTGGAAGTATTATCCAATACTGAATTCACATGGATACGAACGCGTTGCATTTCTAACAAACATCCTATCTATCGAGTTATCTATCTATGTATACACAATAAATATATATATACATATATATATATATATATATATATATATATATATATATATATATATATATATATATATATATATATATATATATATATATATATATATATATGTGTGTGTGTGTGTGTGTGCGCGCGCGCCGAGTCGCATTGTCCTGTTTACAGCGATAGAATCTGAGTTCAAGTATGCTTCTATTAAATGCTTCTGTGAAGTACTTCTGTTAAATATTCCCCTGCATATGTTTCGTTCTAGGTTGATATCTTAGGGTTGTGTGTGTGTCGTATTCAAGGGTTGATTTGAATTTGTAATAGAAGAACATAGAATAAATTTACCTCAGTTTTTAATTGCGGTCGTCATAGTACTCGATCCATGACGTACTCCAATGAAACAGAACGTGCCATATCAAAATACCCATGCCCTTTCACGTAAAATGGTGATTTATGTTTCCTTGTTGGAAGGTTGTAGCGTTCAAAAGGGACCAACTGTGGAGAGAGAGAGAGAGAGAGAGAGAGAGAGAGAGAGAGAGAATTGAACCGGAGCGAAGTCAAAGATACATTTTAAAGAAAATTCATTTTACAATACGTAGTTGTTAGGCGATTGTAGACTTCCATACGAAAATATCAGTTATGAAATCATAGTCGCATATACGTGACCACAGTTCGCTCTTTGATTTTAAAGAAAATTCGTTTTACGATGTGTGGTTGTTTACGCAAAAGTTGTGGAGCGGTCATGATATAAGAGCCTCAAAATAAGGAACCAAAGAGAGCTTGACCTGCAAGTCCAAACAACTTTCCAAATGAAATGCGACGTAATAGTTTAAGCATATAGTGCATCCTGAAACGGAATTCATACTACTTTCGGTTGAGAGAGAGAGAGAGAGAGAGAGAGAGAGAGAGAGAGAGACCACGATCCTCCCATGTCCGCTTTTGAAGTACGTATGTGTATTATGGTATAGAAGAATGTTAAAGCTTGTATTTGTTTTATTTGCCTATTACATTCGCGGATCAAACATGCAAGGAAACGCATTCGTTATAACAATATTCTTTTAAACTAGTCATGGCATTTCTTTTATCTGATCATGATATTATCTTATCAAGCATTAAGTAGACTATCGTCGGATACTAATCATCACTTGAATGCTCAGTATTTTAGTGGTTTCTAAGCATCTAACTACTACTTTGTGGATTTTTCTGGGTGCTATGAATAATATTATGTTCTTGCCTTGTCTTTTCAATGAATTTAATCTCTAAGCGGGAGTTGTAGATCTCCAAAAAATCCTCAAAATCCTGAAAATATTGAACATGTGGATGTGTGGTTTTATATTTCTATCCGGTCCATTTTGGCTCCGTTTCATATGCCATGAGACACTCAATTTCATATAATAATTTGTACGTCTGCCTATCGAAAAGTCATCACAACAATAAAGCTTTTAATGAAGCTACCAACGATTCTAACGAGTAGCCCATATAACAATCGGAGGGGTGTTAGTCACTGTTCAAATATCGCAGGTCAAAGGATTTTTTATTTTTTTAATCAGACGTATCATCAGTCACATGTAAAGAATTTTTTATGTATTGCAAGTCACTTACATCAATACCACGGCCAAGTCGTGAAATAGTTTTCCTTCCTGTACTCACCAAGGTAAGCTTCATGATTGGAAAAAGTTATTTAATATGAATGGAATGCTCACAGGGTTCAATCCAAGTAAAGGTGAGCTCATGAGAGTTCAAAACCCTGATTGTGGGTTGAGTATTATATATTGTTTCGTGCTAAAGGTCATATCATGCACCTCTGGACACGACATATAGAAGTTAGAAGATATTTTTCTTCGGAAAAAGTCAAGTAGAAGATATGTTTCTTCATATATGAAACCTTCCTCAGCAAAGAAATGAAATAAAAACTTTATTTAGTTTTCAGTTATATATTTAATTTCACGGAAAATGGAGTGGAAGTGCTGCAGAAATACCATGTGTGCTTCACTCCATTGGTTAAAAATAATGAAATTTCATACGTTCTACGATAACGTGAAGAGATTCCTACATGGCAAACTTGCATTCGTAGTAGCTTTTTGAAACATGTCACAGAATATACTTCGAACAACTCAAATAAGTATATGCATACTATATATTATCTGATTGTGTAAGCAAATAAATCGATGTTGAAATAGAAACATCGAATCGAACCTACCATTGGTACTCGTCATCTTGGCATGGACATAATGCTAGAATGTTGTTTTGTCCGAACGTAGTTGAAAACATTTATATTGATTCTACTTACCATCTCTTTGGGTTTAATGGTTCTGAGATACAAGTTTTTGTTGTTTTTTGGAAAAAAGAACCACGCTAGATAATTTGAAATAACAAAACATTATCTATAATTTTAAAGATTATTTTTCACAAATATTAATAGAATGAATATCTTTATATGCGTTTCACTACATTATTGAAGCATCCATTTACGTTGTTCTTTCCCGGTCTTTTAAAGCCTTAAATATGGAAATGGAACGAGCTTTAGTGGCACGTCTTATATATATAAACACCGAAACAGCTTCTATCGAATAACATTTGCATGGCCCATTTTTATTCTATTAAATAAACAATTTGAATGAGTTTTCGTGGCAATGTTAAATATATATAAAGATCGAAAGATTTTTTATCAAATAAGCATTTTTATCATTTAAAAAAATTTACTATAAGAGAGAACTTTAATTATCAAAAGTATTGTTACGGGGAAGTGACCTAACTCTATATAACTAATTGCGTAGCTCGAATTAATCATATAACGTTTGTATAGGGTAGGGGCATATTTCCCTTGGGATCCGTCATATTCCATGGTGCATGGGTAGACAAGGCTGATGACCTAAATTGTGAAGACGTGATGGGTAATGTCTAGAGATGAGTTGGTGCTGCAAGAACCTTGCTCTATGTCAGACAATACAATTCTACTGATGCATAGTACACTAAGGTCCCGAAAGGTGCATAAAAACCATTAAAACCTTTGGAACATCACTCTCAAATATTTGCATCAAAACCAATAACTTTTATTTGCAAGAAATTTGAAGAACCTTCTATTTTGGGATGAGAAGATGTCAATGTTATACACAAAGGTCACAACCTAGTATGAGTTGACAAAAATACTTTTTCACACATCTAACTGAAGTGTATATGTAACCAAAGAAAGTTATTTGATTATTTTAGCTACATCGTAGAAGGAGTAGTAGATCTAGGAAGCCTTAGGGGGTTCACCCTAACTTTTCAAGATCTAGAAGATGTGCAAACACAGTCAACTTTTGAGATTCATATCTAAGGATTAGCTTTTCCGAATTTGATGAAATTTGATATTAGATACTAGACACTTTAATCTAACTATCACTAGTTAAAATGTAGGAAAAAAATGCATACACAGAGAGAAATTGACTCAACATTTTCACTCTGATCATGAAAGTACTAAAGCAAAATGTAGAGAAGTACTTAATCAATGAAATGTCTCCAAATGTGAATGCTATTGGACATATGATAGAAAGGGAGTGTAGGAGACTACACTTAGATTGTTTGAGTTCAATGAAGACTGGATTTTGTAGCTCAGTCCCTCTTAGATCTATTATACTATTGGGAACTAAGAGTTATGAGCATCTATAGCCATATTTAAATTTGAATTTCGAATACCTTTCACCTAAACATGATCATTGAATTTATGAATACTCAAGTAGCGAAAGATGCATTTAACCACCTACCAATGCTTGACACCTAGGCAATGCATAAACCTGTTCATTTGTGAGACAAAAAACTGAATATTTGGCAAAGTAATGCATAAGTAAATCAATCATCCAATAGCCTACAGATAGATAATAGCATCAAATGCATCTCCAACATCATGAAGACTGAATTGTAAACCTATTTCTATAGAAGTGGCAGTAGGTTTATAGTGTTCAACGCCAAAATGCTACAATAATGTATCAATATATTTCATTGAAACAAAGCTATTCCGCCATCAACATGCATAAACTGAATGCCCAAATAATGATGCAAATGCCCCAAATTAGACATCGAAAATGAGGCATGAAAATTAGCCTTGCAATCAAGAATATGCTTCTCATGAAGACCAATGAGTAGCATGTTAGCAACATACACAACAATGATCAGAAGTACCTAATTAGCACGCTTAACATATAAGGTGCCTTCAATTGAACTGTTCTCAAAACCTTGCACAATCAAATAGGCATGTATCTTTTCATACCAAGCATGTGGTGCCTGCTTTAAACCATATAATGCCTTCTTTAACCTACACACCTGATTTTCATGCCCTTTTTGCACAAAGCCATTGGGCTCAAAAACATACATTTCATCATGCAAGTTACCATTCAGAAATGTTGTTCTAATGTGAAAATGATGCACATTGAAATCATGATGAGTTGCAAGTGCATAGATGCTACGAACAGTAGTCATTCGACAAGGAGCAAAGGTCTCATCAAAATCAATGCCTCTTTCCCAAGCATAACCCTTCGGAACAAGCCTAGCCTTATACCTATCAATTATTCCATCACGTTTATGCTTCAACTTGTATACCCACTTAGTGCCAATGGCCTTCTTGTTAGTAGGAAAGTCACATAAAGACCAAGTACCATTATAGAATCATATTGAGATTTCATTGCAGCCATCTAGTATTTAGAATTTTGTGCTTCATCAAACCAAATAGGCTCAGTCGCATCATAAAGACTAGAGCCAGCCATAGCATAGCAATCTGATGCAAAAGAGGCACTATGAGAGCCTTAATGAGTACAATATGATAGAGGTGCATCTAATTGGTTGTCATGCAAAGTCTGCACCAGCCATTTTGGCATATTTTTTGCCTCCTCAATATCAGCTTTCTCATCAACAAGCACATCATGTAAATCTGGATTAGAAATTGAATGAATTGCATCATCACATGAAACCTGTAAAGAGTGAGAGGTTGCCTCATTAGGACCAACACTAGACTGTCCACCTATAAAAACTTACAACAAAGTATCATACATGTCTTTGGAGCTAATAGATGTCTCTTTCATACATGAAAGTAAAGGCTAAATAGCATCTTCCACAAAAAACCATCATGGCTAACCAAAATGTGTATACTCTGTGGATGATACAGACGATAGCCTTTGTTTCTAGAACTGTACCCAACAAAATTACATGTTACTACTTTATCCTCTTATTTCTTGCGATGATGTTCAAGCACTCTTGCATATGCCAGACAACCAAAACACACAGATGAGCAAGAGATGGCTTGATACCATGCCAAGCTTCATATGGAGTGATAGAATATAGTGCTTTAGTGGGACACATATTAATTACATATGTTGCACACATGATAGCCTCAAGCCAGAAACGTTTTGGTAAGGCTTAACTCTTGACCATACACCTCACCATCTCCATGAGTGACATTATTTTATTCAACAACTCATTCTATTGAGGTGTATAGAACACTGTGCACTAATGTTTTATCCCACATTTAGCCAGAAATGTATTAAAATGAGAAGACATATGTTCCCACCCTCGATCAAAATGGAGGGTGCCCATTTTACATGTTGATAGATTTTTAGCCAGAACCAAAAAATTTTTGAAGCACATGAACACTTTGGACTTTTCTTTCAATCGATATACCCATGCATGCCTGGAAAAATCATCAATGAAAGTCATGAAGTAAAGATAGTTTCCAAAAGAGGGTGTCTACATAGGACCACAGACATCACTATGAACAAGCTGCAATGTTTTAGTAGCTCAAACTCAAACATCTTTTGGAAAGGAGGAATGTTGCATTTTGCCCAAAATACTGCCTTCATAGATATGTTTTCTAGGTGCCTCAAGTTTGGGCAAAGAGGACACCATTTCAGATTTCTATAGGCATAGTAAGCTAGCAAAAATCAGATGACCAAAGCATGCATGCCAAAGCTTTGCATCTGACATAGCTTGAGAATCATGTACTGCACATGTTGAATCATTCATAAATTTTTCATAGTCTATGAGCTTATACAGCCCACAACATAAAATTTCGGAAGCAATAATCATGTTTCCATTTGATAGATCATGAACTGTACATCTGTCATCAACAGATTTCACAACCAAGCCAATCTTGGCTAATGTAGAATCAGATAAGAGATTTTTCTTGATCCCTGGCAAAAATAAAGCATCCAACAAAGTGAAAGAACTACCATCAGTAGTAGTCAAAATGATCTTACCAACTCCCATGATAGCATAATAGGATTTGTTGGTGCATGTGATAGTATTCCCTATAGGGGAAGGCTTGAGTGAAGTGAAGAAATTGTGTTGCGAGGTAATGTGTTTCTTCACCCCACTATCAAAGTACGAAACATCTGAGTCTACTACAGACATGCACTGCTCATGACAAGATGTTTCAAAACCGTAAACAATAGTAAATGCCCATACGTCATTCTGTATAAGATTAGGAGACTTTGATTTTGGCGTAGAGGCCTCTCTAACAACCAATCCAGCCTCTTTTTTCTTTGCCTCTTTTGTAGCTAGTTTACAGTTCTTTATGACATGATCGTTTCCATTACAGTACTTACAAAAGAATTTTTTTTTCTAATTTCTTCTTATCTTTCTCTTTCATCTTCAAATGTGCAGCATTTGTAGAATTCTGCTTTTAGTAGATGAGCTCCATTTACCTTTGCCCTTTTGACTAGCCATGAAATCTTGATCTACAACATGCATAATGGACCTGTTCTGCCTAGACTGATATTCCTATAATAGAGCAGACATTAACTCCACAAATGACAAGGCATTTGGATTGCCTTTCATCATCAAACAAAGAGTAGAAGTAAAACTCTAATATGAATCAAGAAGACCATTCAGAATGGTTTGCACAAGTGAGCTATCTGGTATAACTTCGTCACCAGAAATCAACTATTCCTTCAAGTCTTTGATCTTTCTTAGAAAACAATCCATAGAATTACCTTCATTCATATGCTCACTCTCCAATTGTTTTCGGAGGTAAGCAACACAAGGCTCATTCCGAACCAGGTACAATGCGGTAAGTCTATCCCGAGCATCCTTGGCTATTCTAAAAGAGCAAATATGAGGAATACTGGCACATTTACAAGGCTATCAATGCATGTGACTGAGAATCTCTGCCATCGCAACAAATTCGCTCTATAGTAGGTGTAGTAGAAACTACCACATGAACATGAATCTAAAGAATATTAGCATCTTCAATGTCATCTACATCAGCTTCAATACCTGTATTTGCAGATGTAATAGGATGTTTTTCAACACACTATACAATGCTCCATAGTCCTTTTGCAACCAATACATGTCGCATCATATAAGCCCAAACTAGGTAATTGGTACTATCTAGCTTATCCTCAATAACCAACATATAGAATACATCACTACTTTTAGCCATGGCCACTGAATAAAATACCTTGATGTACAAAAATGATTCTATCTGAAAACGTTGAGCAAAACTATCGTGATGAGTTTTATTGAACCTGTAGCAAACTTTGAGACTCTTATACTAGCGAAGTAAAACCTGTTCGATTTAGATGTCTGCGGAAGCACACGAATAGCATAAGGAAGAAGAAGAAGCTTTGAGCACAACACACAATACAAAATGAATTACCACTAGAATGTACAAAGATAAGTAGCCCATTAGGGCAATAGGCATATATACAAGCCGAGGAAAAAACCTCCAAAAAAGGGAAAAAAGTGCCCTGGTGTTCCTAGAGTGTTCACACACATCACTACCTAAATATATCAACAAGTCCCCCTTGGGAGTGATGCGGTGAACAAGGAGTTGGCACTCATGTATAAGGAAGTGCCAAGCTATGTGGAAATCACTTCACAAAAGTAGGTAATCCCAAAGCTTTGCAAAAATCTTCTAACTCCTCCCTAGGTAGAGCCTTTGTGAAAAATTTTGGAATGTTCTCCTACGTGGGCACATATGCCAAGCTGATCTCCCCAATAGAGAACCTGTCCTTGACATAATGATAATGAACCTCAATGTGCTTAGTGCCAACACGAAACACAGGGTTCCTCACAACTCCCTATGCCCTCTCACTGTCAATGACGATGGTGGTGGCAGAAGACTGATCAACACCCAAATCAGCCATAAGGTGTCTAAGCCACACACACACTCAACAATCGCTATGAAAGCTTTCTATACTCAGCCTCACAACTCGAAGTGGCCACAGAAAGTTGCTTCTTGCTTAGCCAAGATATGCATGAGCTACCAAGCATGAAGTAAGAACCACTAGTCAACACACGAGTGTCATAGCAACCACCCTAGTTAGAGTCAAAAAAAAACATGCAAATCTGGCAATAATGATCCCCCCTTAGGACGAAACAACCTAAGTAGTCGGGTACTACTCAAGTAACAAAAAATGCGCTTAACTACCTGCCAATGCTTGACACTTGGGCAATGCATAAACTTGCTCATATGTGAGATAGAAAACTGAATATCTGGACGAGTAATGCATAAATAAATCAAGCATCCAATAGCTTGTTGATAGAGAATAGCATCAAATGCATCTCCAGCATCATGAAGAATCAATTGTAAACCTGTCTCCATAGGAGTGGCTATAGGCTTACAATCTTCAAGGCCAAAATGCTGCAATATGTGTCAATATATTTAGTTTGACACAAAACCATTCCACCATCAACTTGCATAAGCTGAATGCAAAAATAGTGATGCAAATGACCCAAATCAAACATCTCAAATGAGGGATGCAAATCAGCCTTAAAATCAGCAATATGCATGTCATGAGGACCAGTGAGCAGCATGTCATCAACATACATCACAATGATCAAAAGTACATCATTAGCACACTTAACATATAAGGTGGTCTCAATTGGACTCTTCTCAAAACCATGTGCAATCAAATAGGCATGTATCATTTCATTCCAAGCATGTGGTGCTTGCTTTAAACCATATAATGCCCTCTTTAACTTGCACACCTAGTTTTCATGCCCTTTCCGCACAAAGCCATAGGGCTGAAAAACATACATTTGTTCATGCAAGTCACCATTCACAAAGACAGTTTTAATGTCGAACTGATGTACATTCCAACCATGATGAGTTGCAAGTGCACAAATGCTATGAGCACTAGTCATATGGCATGTAAGTGAAAAGTTGTCATCAAAATGGATGCCTCTCTCTTGTGCATAACCCTTTGCAACAAGCTTGGCCTTATACATGTCAACTGTTCCATCAAGCTTACGCTTCAGCTTGTATACCCACTTTGTGCCAATGGCCTTCTTTCTAGGAGGCAAGTCACATAAAGAATGAGTACCATTCTTTATTATAAAATCATATTCAGATTCCATAGCAGCCATCTATTTTCTTAATTTTGTGCTTCATCAAATGAAATAGGCTCATTCGCATCATAGAGACTAGATGCAACCATAGCATAGCAATCTGATGCAAAAGAGGCAGTATGAGATCCTCATCGAGTACGATACGACATAGGTGCATCTAATTTACTATCATGCAAAGTTTGCACCAACCATTTTGGCATAGTTTTTGTCTGCTTTATATCACCTCTCACTACAACACATCGAGGGTATACCAAGGCTGCTACCAAGGAAATTGAACAGGCGTGATTTCTTCGCGACGTCGGTATTACAGTCGGTATAGGCGTCGGAAAGAAAGCATCGGTATAAGCACCGGTATAAGCGCTAGTATAAGCGTGGGTATTTTCGACGCACATACCGACGTCCCGCTGGGTGTACCGGCGCATATACCAGTGACCATACTGGAGTTATCGACGCATATACCGACGACCATACCTGCACAAATTTTTTTGGGCAGAGTGTGTTGTCTTTTGCTACAGCATGATGTTGTTTAGCAAAAGACAATACACTCTGCCCCATTGAGTAAATGTGTTATGTACTCTAATGGCAACCAAAACATAAACTTATATGAGCAAAAATGAACAATGATTCATGTATAGAAAGTTGTATATTCCATAAATGAAAAATGTACAAAAGTGTGGCAAAGCACTTCCATATAGGAATCGAATACAAAATTATGGTACATCATTGCCACATAGGTGTAATACAAAATTGTGGCAATGTGACAAAACATTTCCATATAGGAATCAAATACAAAATTATGGTTCATCATTGTCGTATGCGAGTGTGATACAAAATTGTGGCATTGATCAAAATATTTACACCTACAATCCTGCAACAAAACATATGTATAGAATAAGACCAATTAACATGACATTTATGAACAACAACTAGAAACACGAAACCAAGATATAACTTTACCTAATCAAGAATATTCTCCCATGAGACGATTGCACCGCATCCCTCTAAGTCTTGTAACAGTGCAGTCAGTCCATGTCGATATCCATATGATTCTTCAGTTCGCGTTGGAGGACGACCCACTGCCAACTCCTATAGTAAATATGCAAAATGTTAGATGAATATACATAATATACTTAACACAAACAACTTCAATAATTAACATCATACTTACAAATTGGTAGCGCATACTGTCGTATCCGCCGCTACCTAAATGCGACGTTCCAACCGTATCTAAACGTGTGGCCGCCGCATCTCTCTATTGACGATACCGATCAGGAGTATGTTGATGCTCATCCTGAATCGATTCCCATTCATCGGCATCTAGCCATACAGGCTTCGGAAAGCCTGCTTTGAAAGCATCGCAAGCTTCCGATCGTCGATGCGACATCACCTCGTGTGCTGTATGTTGAATCCAATCGGAACGCACAATTGGATTGCCAGGTGCTGGCCAGTACTCTTCATATATGCATTGTGTGATATGATTTTTAGAGTCTCTATCCTGTTCCTTCCATTTTAACATTACTCAATGACCGAACTCAATAGAGCAGAGTTGTCGTATACGCTGACGCATTGACTTCCCCGCCGCATCCATAACTGGAGCTCCATTACAGATATGATATATCTTCGATTAGTCATGATCATGTGCACCCCAAGGTGTACGTGGAGATCTCATCTGATGCAATATGAAGATCGCATCTCATCCAATGTATATATATGCATGCTTAAGCTTGTATACATATGCATTCATGGTATACATATGCATATGCATTGTGTATGCATATGCATTCATGTATGCATATGCTTGCTTGTATGCATATGCATGCTTAAGCTTGTATACATATGCATATGCTTGCTTGTATATGTATACATGTATACATATACATATACATATGCTTGCTTGTATGCATATGCATTCATGTATACATATGCATATGCATATGCATACATGTATACATATACATATGCATATGCTGTATACATACATGTACATATACATGCATGTACATATACATATGCATATGCATTCATGTATACATATGCATATGCATATACATACATGTATACATATACATATGCATATGCTTGCTTGTATACATACATGTACATATACATATGCATATGCTTGCTTGTATACATACATGTATGCATATGCATATCCCTCATGCATGCATGTTTGCATATGCATGCATGTATACATATGCATATGCATTCATGTATGCATATGCATATGCATTCATGTATGCATATGCATATGTATATGTATACATATGCATATGCATATCCTTTATGCATGCATGCATATGCATGCATGTATGCATATGCATTCATGTATATATGCATATGCATGCATGCATGTATGCATGTATGCATATGCATGCATGTATATATGCATGCATATCCCTCATGCATGCATGTATGCATATCCCTCATGCATGCATGTATGCATAAGCATGCATGCATGTATGCATAAGCATGCATGCATGTATGCATAAGAATGCATGCATGTATGCATATGCATGCATGCACGTATGCATATGCATGCATGCATGTATGCATATGCATGCATGCATGTATGCATATTAGAAAACAAAAATATAAAGAAACGAAACAAAAAATAAGAAAAGATATTAGAAAACAAAAATATAAAAATTCATGTATGCATATGCATACATGCATGCATGCATGTATGCATGCATGCATGTATGCATGCATGCATGTATGCATGCATGCATGCATGCATATGCATCTATGTATGCATATCCCTCATGCATGCATGTATGCATAAGCATGCATGCATGTATGCATATTAGAAAACAAAAATATAAAGAAACGAAACAGAAAATAAGAAAAGATATTAGAAAACAAAAATATAAAAATTCATGTATGTAAAACTAAAGAGAGAAGATATTAGAAAAGCGAAAACATAAAGAAAGAAAACAGAGGGATACAATATGTGCGATCTACTTACCAAAGCGTCAGATCTATAAAAATAGAGGGGTGTTTAGAGAGAGAGAGAGAGGGGGAAGGAGAGAGATAGAGAGAGAGAGAGAATTGTTTGAATCGTGGTCGTCAAAATCCACTTGTTCTTCTTCGTCGAATTTCCAAAGATTTGATCCCAAAATCTCTTGCAAAACCAAACAAAGAACATATTAGTAAAGAAAAAACATAGAAAAAGAAAAAAGAGTGCTACAATATGTGCGATCTACTTACCAAAACTTCAGATGTATAAAGATAGAGGTCTTTTTAAAGAGAGAGAGAGAGAGGGAGAGAGACAGAGGGAGAGAGAGGGAGAGAGAGTGGGAGAGAGAGGGAGAGAGAGAGGGAGAGAGAGAGATAGTGAGAGAGAGGGAGGGAGAGAGAGGGAGGGAGAGAGAGAGAGAGAGAGAGAAAGAGAGAGGGAGAGAGAGAGAGAGGATGACAAAAAGAGATCTGTTGTTGGCGCGCGCAAACTCGAAAGCAGATGTTCTAGATTCAAAACGCCTAGAATGATGAATTTCGGGTTCGAGTCCGGTTAAAAAGAGAGTGTCGGTATACGCGTCGGTAATTCCAGCAACGTACCGACGCGTATACCGACGCTTATACCGACGCTGTGTTTCCGAGGCAAAGCGGCTTTCCCAAATTGTCCGAGGGGTATACCGACGCCCACAACTGCCCGTCGGTATTCCCACGATATGTTGTAGTGTCTCTTATCAAGAAGTGCATCATGTAAATCTCCATCAAAAATGGAATGATCTGCATCATCACATGAAACCTGCAAAGGCTGTGAAGTTGCCACATTAGGACCAGCACTAGACTTTCCACCTATAAAAAGAGGCAGAAAAGTATGATACATGTCTTTCGAGCTAATAGATGTATCCTTAGTACATGAAAGTAAGGGTTGAATAGCATCTTCCACAAAAAAAACATCACGGCTAACTAGAATGTCTTTAGTCTCTCGATGATATAGATGATAGCCTTTGCTTTTATAACTATAACCAATAAAAATACATTTTACTACTTTAGCATCCAATTTTCTATGATGTTCTTTAGGCACTAATGCATATGCCAAACAACCAAAAACACACAGATGAGCAACAAACAGCTTGCAACCATGCCAAGCCTCATATGGAGTGATAGAGTCTAGCACTTAAGTGGGACACCTATTAAGTATATATGCTACACACATGACAAACTCAAGCCAACAAACTATGTGGTAAAGCCTGACTCTTGACCATACACCTCACCATCTCCATGAGTGACCTATTCTTCCATTCTACAACCTCATTCTATTGAGGTGTATATGGCAGTGTACATTGATGTTTTATCTCATGTTGAGCGAGAAATGCACTAAAGTTAGAAGACATATATTCCCCCCTCGATCAGAACGAAGGGTTCCCATTTTACATGCTGAAAGATTTTTAGCCAAAACAAGAAATTGTTTGAACCACATAAACACTTTGGACTTTGCCTTCCATGGATATACCCATGCATGCCTGGAAAAATCATCAACAAAAGTCACAAAGTAAAGATAGTTCCCAAAAGAAGGTGTCTGCATAGGACCACAAACACCACTATGTACAAGCTGCAATTTCTAAGTAGCCCGAAATGAACCATCTTTTTGAAAGGAGGAACGCTGCATTTTGCCCAAAATACAGCCTTCACAAACATGTTTTCTGGGTGTCTCAAGTTTGGGCAAAGAGGACTCCATTTCAGATTTGTGCAGGTGTAGCAAAATTGCAAAATTTACATGACCAACACGTGCATGCCAAAGCTTTGCATCTGCCATAGCCTGAGATTCATGTACTGCACATGCCAAATCATTTACAGATCTTTCATAGTCTATGAGCTTATACAATCCAGGACATAAAATGCCAATAGCAATAATGATGTTGCCATTTGACAGATCATGAACTGTACCTCTGTCATCAAAGAATTTCACAACCAAGCCAATCTTGGCTAATGTAGAAATTGATAACATATTTTTCTTGATCCCTAGCACAAGCAAAGCATCTCACATAGTGAAAGAACTACCATCAACAATATTCAAAATGATCTTACCAACTCCCATAATAGGATAGGAGGATTTGTTGCCCACGTAACAGTATTCCCTATAGGGGCAGACTGGAGTGAAGAGTAGAAACTATGTTGCGAGGTAAATGTTTGGTCGCCCCACTATCAAAGTACTAGACATGTGAGTCTACTATAGACATGCACTGCTCATGAGAAACAAGGTCAAAACTGCAAACACTAGTAAATGCCCATTCTTCATCCTACACAACATTAGCAGACTCTGTTTTTGGTGTAGAGGCCTTTGCAACAACCATTCCAGCCTCCTTCTTCTTTACCTCTTTAGCCGCCAGTTTTGGACAGTTCTTTATGATATGATCATTTCATTTAAAGTATTTCCAAAACAATTTCTGCTTCTCTCATTTCATCTCATCTAGAGGAAAAAGACTTTCACTATTTTCAATACTAGGTGGAACAACAGAAATTAATGGTAATGTTCTAGATAATCTACGATCAAACTCTCTTGAATGCAAAGTTTCTTCTAAAACTTTATCTTTAACTAGCTCTTCAATTTCTGTATTTTGAGTATCATTAACTTCAAATGGACTGGGAAATAGTATTTCAACTATAGATGGAGGTAAAAAAAGTTCTACTAGATGAAGCTTCTTGAGACATATAAGATGAAATGTAAATAGATTAATGTTATCTAAACTGTTTAAATGAATGATTTCCTATGCAAAAGCTATAAGATATTGTTTATAAAAATGATATCCTATACGAAACTAAACAATAGAATTTACTTGGCTATAGTTTGAAAATTCAAAAAGAATTTTCATCTGAAAGTTAGAATCTATTTTTCATTAAAATATTAGGAATTGTTTGATTAGAACGAGTTTAGTTTGAAAATTCAAAAAGAATTTTCATTTGAAAGTTAGTATCTATTTTTCATTAAAATATTAAGGATTGTTAGATTAGCAAGATTTTAGTTTGAAAATTCAAAAAGAATTTTCATTTGAAAGTTAGTATCTATTTTTTCAAGAACTGTTTTAAAGGTTTTAAACTTAAATAAAACCGGAACCAAACAATTTAAATATCTTGGTAAGAAAACAAAAAACTAAAGTAGAAGAAGAAATTAAAGATTATATTAAAAAACTTAAGTCTACTTCTAACATACATAATAAAATGGATGAATTATTTAGAAATATGATGTTGGAAACCCAAGGATAGAAATTAGTTTAAACAATGCTTAGGAAAAAAGGGAAATTCATCGAATAAATGCAACTAATTATTTAGAGACATTTGAAGACATAGTAAAATTACATGGTTTGCTGTAACTAAATGGGTAACTTTTCTATTAAGGCTTGCTATAGGGTAAACTTTAAGTGTATTGGAACCTGTTATGATGGGAGTTTCTTATTTTTCTCCCTTATCAAGAAAGATATGATGTGATGGGAGTTTTTTATTTTTCTCCCTTTATCAAAAAAGATATGATTTGATGGGACTTTTATATTTTTCTCCCTTATCAAAAAAGATATGATATGATGGGAGTTTTTTATTTTTCTCCCTGATCAAAAAAGATATGATATGATGGGAGTTTTTTATTTTTCTCCCTTATAGAAAAAGATATGATATGATGGAGAAAATATAAGAATTTTCCATGATAAATATACTATGAGTTTTTTATACCTAGATTATTATGATAATTATAAAACATATATGATGATCAATATGATTAATAATATGGTTTTCTTTTACCAATATTAAGATAGTAAAATATGATGATGATGTGATGACAAGTTTGATGAAAAATGATGAGTGATAAAGGCTACTTAACTTGTAGTTTGTAGTTTATGATTATCAACAGGAATTTTATTGAAGATGTTTTATAGACTCTAGAGATTGAAGATAGAAGATGAAGCCTAAAATCCAGGCAATTGAAGAAATATATGGATGACAAGAGACGTAAAAGATGAATAAAAACAATCAAGTGAAAAAGTTTTAATAAAAGATTTGTTTGATTATATGCACTGCATTATTGAATGAGTTAAAAGGATATGTTCAAATTTATTTTAAAAAATCAAGTAGAATTTAAGAGATTAAATATATGATATATTTATGATTGAAGCATGAAAAATGTCTATTTATATGAATTGAATGAGATCGTTAAATAGAAATTTTGGAATTGGAAGCTTGTGGAAGAAATGGTAGCCTTATTATGAATACATGTATATGCTGAAAATTGTATCCATTAGTAAGTGGGATTTCTGTATCTTACTATTTATTCCTTATGAGATCTGACCTCTAAATGAATTAAAAAAATAAAACTTCATACCCAATTATCTTATATGTATGTGTTTGTAGTTGATGCGCTATGTTGGGCTAGTAGGCAGGTGGAACAACCTTGGTCGAGTGATCAAGGCCAAGCTGATGTTAGTTTCATCATAGGCCTAACCTTTATGTTTTTATGCACCTGCATGGGTCGGTAGGCAGGTGGAGTTACTCTGGTCGGGTGATCAGAGCCAGGAGCTGACGTCGATTTCATGTAGGGCTAACATAGTTTTGTCGTGTGCTATGCCGGGTTGGCAGACAAGTGGAATAAACTTGGCCGGGTGGACAAGTCCAGGAGTCGCACCTAATTTCGGTATAGGCCAATTTGTTAAAAATAAATAAAGAGCTGTGTTGGGGTGAAGTAATAAAGTAACAAAAAATGATATGAAAAATAAAACGAAATGAATGGAGAGTCAGACCATAGGAAATAAAAGTAGGAGGCATATAATTCTATTAACGGATGAAAAAGTTTTGGTATATGCTGTTATGTAGGATAAGTTACTTATTCCAAGCAAGTTACATGAACAGAAGGACTATGACACTTATGATTTATTCCTATAAATGCTTGTTTAAATGTAGATTCAGAGATATAACATGATATTTATATGAATTATATCTACTTTTTTTAGATGATTTGTACTAACCTTTTTAATTGCACAAAGTATGAATGCATGAAAACTTTGAAAATTTAAAACTTATTTTCAAAAGAATTTGATATGTTCCACTTGAATCTGCATGTTGGCCCATCGGGACGATGTGCAGGTTTACTGGGGGCAGACCAAGTAAATTCTTTTCCACACTTCAATTTTTCAGTTCGTCTTCAATAGAGGCTGCATATCATCTAAAAATTAACATGAAAAACATAAGTATAATGTCATAAAATATTAAAGTCTCATTTAAACTTAACATATTAAAAACTCAGATTAATATAAGATAATTAA
Source organism: Ceratopteris richardii (assembly GCA_020310875.1). Lineage (NCBI taxonomy): Eukaryota > Viridiplantae > Streptophyta > Polypodiopsida > Polypodiales > Pteridaceae > Ceratopteris > Ceratopteris richardii. The sequence continues at coordinate 86,172,011 of CM035412.1, read as the reverse complement.
CTTTTCTAATACATATATATCATAAGTACATACATTTATTTTAATATATACATTATAATATACATAACTATTTCATGCACACATAAATACTAATCACTCATGTATTAAATATTTGTACATACCTCAAACATTCATTCATACATTAATTAAGCATACATCTAATAATTCAGATACATATATAGCTTCATACACTTATACATATACATACATACTACAATACTAACATACATCACATGCATTCATGCACATGCATACACAAAACATGCAAACATAACATACATGCACTAACATACATATATGCATACATGCACACACATAAATGAACATTCAAATATAACATACATGCACTAACGTACATATATGCATACATATATGCATACATGCACACACATAAATGAACATGCATACATAAACATACATGCATGATATGCAAACACAAACATACATATATAACATGCACACACATACATACATGCATGAACATACATGCACTAACATACATGCATGAACATACATGCACTTACATACATCTAACATGCATTAACATTCCAACTTTTACTAACTTACCTTTTTGTTTTTAAATGGGTAGTTGGTACCATCTAACTTATCCTCAATAGCCAATAGACGGAATATATCACTGATTTCAGCCATGGTTGGTGACTAAAATACCTTGATGCAAGAAATGGACTGTATCTCAAAAAGTTGAATAGAACTCCCTAGACAAATTCTGTTAAACTTGTAGCAGACTTTGAGACGCTTGTCATGGCAAACCAAAATCGGTATATACCTTTGGCACAAAAAGACAAAATAGTGTACACAAGCAATCTGATAGTGTGTTCGGAGGCCAAAACGAGTTGAGATCAGGATTTAGGCACCAAAAAATAAAGCTCTTTTAATCCCTTAAACACCCTGAGTATGCTCACCAAAATTCATGTGATTTTGAGAATGCAAGTAGAGGAGTGTTGATGATGCCCTAGATGAAGGGGCGATCTGCTCTGACATTAATTGTTAGACTTAGACTTCTACGAAAGCACACAAACAACACAAAGAAGAAGAAGAAGCTTGGAGCACAACACATAATACTGAATAAACTACCACTAGAATGTAGAAAGATAAGAAGCCCATTAGGGCAATAGGTGTATATACAAGGTGGGGGGAAAAGACCACCTAAAGGGGGAAAAAAGTGCCTTCGCAGTCCTAGAGTGTTCACATACATCACTACCTAAATATATCAACAAAACCTCTATATATCTTTGGCACAAAAAGACAAAATAACCTATACAAGCGCTACGATAGTGCGTTTGGAGGTTGAATTGAGCTCAGATCATGATTTTAGATGTAGAGAACGAAGCTGTTTTTATTTCCTTATCACCTTGAGTATGCTCACCAAATTTCATGCGATTATGAGACTATGACCAAAAGGGTCTCCATGATGCCCTAGATGAAGTGGCGACCTGCTCTGATACCAATTGTTGGAGTTAGACATCTATGGACGCATGCAAATAGCACAAGGAAGAAGAAGAAGTTAGGAACACAACATACAATACTGAATGTATTACCACTAGAATGTACAAAGACAAGCCAGGGGAAAAACACCTCCTAAATATGCAAAAGAGTGCCTTGGTGGTCCTAGTGTGTTGACACACATCACTTCCTAAATATATCAAGAGGTCATAAGAAAGTTTGATTTTCCTGTAATCATCTTCGAACCACGATTTGTTTTCATCAACCACAAGATCCCTACTTACAATGAATCTTTTGTTGCTTGGATTGTATAGCCTATAGGGTCTCTAATTAAGGTCATAACCATTGAAGATGCATTTCTCTACCTTTGGATCTAGTTATCCATTCATTTTTGAAGGTATGTGTGCATATGCTATGCACCCAAAAATTATGCAATGATCAAGGCTAGGTCTGTTGGTGTAAATTGCAAGCCTACACATTTGGCTCAAAGGATGCATTGAAGTCTACACATACATGAAGAAGCATAGGAACATATGCTAGTGGTTAATTACCACTTTATCTCATTGTAAAAGTCAAATTGACTTGGAATCTCTTGTAACCACCTACCAAAAGGATTCGTGGAAAAACTAGTTGTTTGATTGAAATAATATCTCCAAGCATTTAGGAGCTTGATCATAGGGAGCCAAAAGTATAAAAATGGAAATGAAAAGTCGCGGGCAAGATAGAGCACTCTCGAGCCTAGCATTACTGATTTTTGAGTGTGTGTGAGGTCTACGCTCAATCCCACACCTCTCTATACCATTTGGCAATGGAATTCATGCCAATAGAGTTGTATACCAATGTTCATTAATACATACATTCATATTGTCCATCTGTGAGTTCTCTGTTAGTCTATTAAAAAGTCTATCAAGTTGTCAAGGGCATATCTCGGTCGATTCTTCACTAAATTTAGTGCTTCAAAGTTTGTTGGATTCAGCTAGAAGTAATCTACATGCTATCAAAGTTTGAAGACATTCTATTGAGCCATTTTGGAGAAATCTGCATCGAGGTGAATTTTGGTCATTTTCTGCTACAGTCCTAAAAAGTCGGGGTATAGCTTATTTTGCTAAATTGATTTCTCTTAGCATAGTTTATTATTTTACATCATTCCACTTGGTATAGGTAGCGTACTAAGCTAATTAGATACCCCTAAAAGGAATTTTTCCAATTCCTATTGTGCTGGTCATACTAAGCAAAATACTCAGTAGGTGTCAAGACATAAATAGAAGGTTTTCTTGAGTTTGTGACTTCCAAAGTTATCTGTTTTGATTCAATCATTGCACACGTCATTTCTAAAGGACATAGGACATTTTATGGTGTCATTGGAAAGCTAAGGAGGTCTAGTTATCAACTCTGAAGCAAAAGAGGGCTGGTACAAAGCAGGTTTAGCAGTACCTACTCAGTCTCTTGGAGCATCCATCCATCTATCCCAACAGTGGTATCAGAGAAAACTAAGGTAAAATGGGAGATGGTTTTCCTTCATTGGACAGGAACAACTATCAAGCATGGTCTCTAAGAATGAAAACCTACTTACAAGGAAGGAGTCTCTATGGGTACATCTCAGGAGATGACGAATTGCCCTCATTCAAAACAAGAGGATTACCAACCAAGGAAGAACATGAAAAGCTCAACACATGGTGTGCTAAGGATGCATTGGCAAGGTCTTATTTACTCAACTCTATATCGGATTTTCCTTTGCCACATATTAGAAATTGTAAGACATCCCAAGAGACTTGGGAAACCTTGTCATCATATTTTTCCTCCAACACAAGGGCTAGGAAAAATCAGTTGTGGATTGAATTCACAACACTAAGGAAGCAACCTAAGCAAGCTATTTCAGAATTTGTGACCAAGATTAAAGATGTAGTAGATCAGTTAGCAAGCATAGGAGAAGAGATTGAAGAAGAACAGATTGTTAGGCAAGTGATCAATGGGATCAAGGCTGATGATAAATGGGAAAGCTTCACCGCTGCCATGGATCTCTACATGGACATGCACACTCTAGATCTTACAACCCTCATGGGACAATTGTTTACTCATGAAGCAAAGCTCAACAGAAATGGAGACACATCCAAAGGTAATAACTCTTCTGCCCTATACACTGATAAGAAGTCTAAAGATAAAGGCAAGAGCAAGAAGGTGGAAGATGAAGGATCAACCTCTCAAGCCAACTATGCAGGGAGAGGTAGATCTTCAAGAGGAAGGGGTAGAGGAGGTAAGTCAGGTAGGGGGAGATCTTATAACTCCTCACCTTGCAACACTTGTAGTTTATCAAATCATACTACAGATGAGTGTTTCAGGAATTACAAGAATGAGAGAGGAAGAGGATATCAAAGAGGTGGCTACTCACAGTCAAGAGGTAGATTCAACCATCACCAAGGTTACAACAATAATTACAACAACAACTACAACAATAATTACAATGGCAACTATCAAGGAGGATTCAAATCCAGGAAGGATTACAACAACTACACAGAGGAGCACGATGACTCTCTCCTAATCATGAACATGACTTCAAAATCAGGTACAAATGATGACCACCTATTCTACATTGACTCACGATGTTCAAATCATGTGGCTGGCAATGTAGCATTACTCTCTAATCTTAAGGAACCAAAAGGTAAGCATCAAGTCCAAACAGGTGATGGCACAAAGCATTCTGTAGTTAAAGTTGGAAATGTTAAGACTAATGATGGAAATCAGAATTTGTTGAGCAGGGTACTCTATGTACCAACCATTACTAAAAATTTGATGAGTGTTGGTCAGATTGTAGAGAAAGGTTTGCAGGTCAGATTCAATCAATATGGAGCATATGTGGAGGATCCAAGACATGGGTTCAAGAGGATTGCTAAAGGAGAAAAATCAGGTAGACTTTTCACTTTTGAGTTGGAAGATACAAAGAATATTGCACTATCTAGTTATAAAGATCAAACACTTTCAGAGCTTGAGATTTGGCACAAAAGGTTAGGGCACATAGGAGAAAGAACCTTGAAACAAATGTGCAGGGACCAATGTGTGCTTGGGATACCTAATGTATCCAAGCAACATATGATTTACAAGTGTGGTGCTTGTCAATTTGGTAAGTCTCACAGGTTACCCTTCTCCAAGAAAGGATATATGCATGAAGACTACCTAGAGCTTGTACACACAGATGTATGGGGACCAAGCAAAGACCCCTCAGTCTCAAGATCAAGGTACTATGTGTCTTTCATTGATGATTATAGCATATGGACTGTATTATACTTCATGAAGCACAAGGATGAGGTATTTAATTGTTTCAAGAAATATCTTGCATTAGTTGAAAATCAAACAGGAAGGAATTTGAAGAGGCTAAGGTCAGATGGAGGAGGTGAGTACTTCTCCAATGAATTTGAAGACTTCTTGCAGGACAGAGGCATCAAAAGAGAGATAACCACAAGGTATTCTCCTGAACAGAATGGGGTAGCTGAGAGAAGAAATAGATTAATTGTTGAGATAGCTAGATCTATGCTTAATGAGAAAAAGTTACCTAACTATCTATGGGCAGAGAGTGTTTCTACTGCCACTTACCTCATAAATAGGTTACCATCTAAGTCTCTTGATGGCATGACACCCTATGAAGCATGGCATGGTAAGATACCTTCACTTGACAATTGCAAAATATTTGGATGTGTAGCATATGTACACATTCGTTCTCCGATAAAAGGTAAGCTAGATCCAAAGGCTGAAAAATGCATCTTTATTGGGTATGATTTAAATCAGAAAGGTTACAGGTTTTATAATCCTATCAATAAAGGAGTTATGGTAAATAGAGATGTTGTCTTTGATGAAAATGATTCTTGGTATGAGAATGAATGCAGGAAGGTCAAACTACCCTATGATGTGGAAGAGGAGTTTCCAAGTCTTACAAAGGAGGAACCTACTCAGAACAAAGCCTCAAGTTCAGATGATGAAGACACTATCAATCTTGAAGAATTCAAAGCATGGAAGTCCAAAGGAAAAATGAAGATGAAGAAGCTTGAAGACATACCTGAATCCTCAACTCAACCATTTAGAAGATCACAAAGAGAAAGCAAGAAACCTATCAGATATGGGTATGATACATCTCTTGTTACTAAACATTATGTTTATCTTGCCAAAGATTTGTCAAATGAAGAACCAGGATCATATGAAGAAGCAATTACCAAATCAGAATGGAAAGAAGCTATGGATGAGGAGATTGATGCTCTCAAAGAGAGTGACACATGGGAGTTAGTACCTAAGAAGGACTCAATGAAGGTAATAGGATCCAGATGGATCTATAAGCTTAAAAGAAATTCTGATGGCACAATCAATAGGTACAAAGCCAGATTGGTAGCCAAGGGTTTTGCACAAACCCAAGCATTGACTATGAGGAGACATTCTCACTTGTGGCCAAGATGCCAACCATCAGAGTGTTAGTAAGTGTGGCTGCATCAAAGAATTGGAATATGTACCAATTGGATGTCAAGAATGCTTTCTTGAATGGATGGATTACAAAGGAGGTATATATGTCACAACCTCGTGGCTATGAGGACCCCAAGAAGGTAACATATGTTTGCAAATTAAAAAAGGCTTTATATGGATTGAAGCAGGCACCTAGGGCATGGAACTACAGGTTAACTACATACCTCCAAGACCAAGGATTTGTCATGAGCAAGGCAGATACTTCTCTGTTCATTAAGAGAAGTAATTCAGAGGTAATATACCTTTGTGTTTATGTTGGAAATATCATCATTACAGGTAATGATGTCAATGGAATGAGATATATCAAAAGTCAAATGATGAAGGAGTTCAAGATCAATGATCTTGGTCTATTGAAGTATTTCTTGGGACTTGAATTACTCTATACTAATTCAGGGATATATATTACTCAGAAAAAGTATATACAGGATATGTTGAAGAAGTTTCACTTGCAAGATGCTAAACTAGCAAGCACTCCAATGAAGGTAAACCTAAAGCTAAGTGCCCATGAAGGTGATGAGGTCAAGGACATTACAAGTTATCAAAGTATGGTGGGTAGCTTGAACTTTGCTACTTTAACAAGGATAGATATTGCATATGGAGTTAGTGTGCTAAGTCAATTTATGCACAAGCCAAGGATACCTCACTTAGAGGCTGCCAAGAGAATCTTGAAGGATCTCAAGGGTACACAAAACCATGGTTTGTATTTCCCATACACTTCAGATATTGATATCAAAATTTATTGAGATGCAGATTGGGCAGGATGCAAGGATGATAGGAGGAGCACTTCTAGATATATTTCTTTTGCAGGTGACAAACCAATTTCATGGTCTTCAAAGAAGCAACCTACTGTTGCTTTGTCTTCCACAGAGGCAGAATATAGAGGACTAGCTGATGCCACACAAGAAGCAATTTGGATTAATCTTTTGTATACATAATTGGGCTTATTTACTAGGTCTCCAATAATCTTTGGAGATAATATAAATTCTCTTCACCTTGCAGCTAATCCTATTTACCATGCTAGGACCAAACACATAGAGGTCCATTACCATTATGTGAGAGAGAAATTGATAAGCAAGGACATTCAACTTACCTATGTATCAACCAACATGCAATGTGCAGATTTGTTGACTAAAGCTTTGGATGGAAACAAACTTTGCAGGTTCAAATCCATGATTGGATTGCAGGATATACTTGAAGATTGAAGATGAAGACTTAAGCCAAAATGTTTGGCTTGAGGGGGAGCTCTTGGTGTAAATTGCAAGCCTACACATTTGGCTCAAAGGATGCATTGAAGTCTACACATACATGAAGAAGCATAGGAACATATGCTAGTGGTTAATTACCACTTTATCTCATTGTAAAAGTCAAATTGACTTGGAATCTCTTGTAACCACCTATCAAAAGGATTCGTGGAAAAACTAGTTGTTTGATTGAAAGAAAATCTCCAAGCATTTAGGAGCTTGATCATAGGGAGCCAAAAGTTTGAATTTGAATTCAATTTTTTTGTCATCTCTTATAAAAATGGACATGAAAAGTCGCGGGCAAGATAGAGCACTCCCGAGCCTAGCATTACTGAATTTTGAGTGTGTGTGAGGTCTACACTCAAGCCCACACCTCTCTATACCATTTGGCAATGCAATTCATGCCAATGGACTTGTATACCAATGTTCATTAATACATACATTCATATTGTCCATCTCTGAGTTCTCTATTAGTCTACTAAAACGTCTGTCAACTAGTCAAGGGCATATCTCAGTCAATTCCTCACCAAATGCAGTGCTTCAAAGCTTGCTGGATTCAGCTTGAAGTAATCTACATGCTATCAAAGTTCAAAGACATTCTATTCATCCATTTTGCAGAAAACGGCGTCGAGGTGAACTCTGGTCATTTTCTGCTACAGTCCTAAAAAGTCGGGGGTATAGCTTATTTTGCTAAATTGATTTCTCTTAGCATAGTTTATTATTTTACATAATTCCACTTGTTATAGGTAGCTTACTAAGCTAATTAGATACCCCTAAAAGGAAGTTTTCCAATTCCTATTGTGTTGGTCATATTGAGCAAAATACTCAGCACGTGTCAAGACATAAATAGAAGGTTTTCTTGAGTTTGTGACTTCCAAAGTTATCTGTTTTGATTCAATCATTGCACACATAATTTCCAAAGGACATAGGACATTTTATGGTGTCATTGGAAAGCTAAGGAGGTTTAGTTATCAACTCTGAAGCAAAAGAGGGCTGGTACAAAGCACGTTTAGCAGTAGCTTCTCAGCCTCTTGGAGCATCCATCCATCTATCCCAACAAGGTCTTCTTGAATTTCATGGTTCATATGTATTCATACCATCCAAAGCCTTTTATGGGATTCTATTCATCAATAATGTGGTTGTAGATACTACCTATTCCCAAAAGTAGTTGGACAGTTTTTGTTTTTTTAGCCATTGATCTAGCAACCTCCGCAACTATTCTAGAGTCTTCCCTCTACCACTCCATTTTGTTGTGGAGTATAGCTTGTAGTGATGTATCTTTTAGTTCCTCTCTTTTGGAGATAGGAATCAAAGTCATGGGAGAAGTCTTCTCCCTATCAATCTCACCTTAGTCTCTTTAGAATTTTTCTTGTTTGGTTGCCAACAAAAGCCAAATTCTTTTTTGAAACATGACAACACACCTTATGCTTCATGAAGTATAAAATGGTCGATGTGCTACAATCATCAATGAATGACACATAATACCTAGATCCAAAACTTGAAGGCTCCTAACTTGGTCCACATACAGTCCTATGGACTAGCTCCATGTATGTATTCTTTCTTTGTGAAGGTTTGTCTATGTGACTTACCAAATTGACAAGAACTACACTTATAAATCATGTGTTGTTTAGATATAGCTGGTAGAAAAAGTACAATTTGATCTCTATTGATTTTCTTAAGAGATCTTTGACCTATGCGAGCTAATCTTTTTTGCCAAATTTCCAACTTTGATAGAGTTGGACTACAATACTTGATAAATGCAATGGTTCTAGTGTGTGTGCATTCAAATGTGAATGATCTACCTTATTCTCTTGCTATCTTCTCCATTCTTGGTTAATCTCCAATAAATGCTCCATTCTCCAATAAATGCTCCATTCTTGGTTAATCTAACTTGAAATCCCTTCTCACAAAATTTCTCCTACACTTATGATATTCTTCGTGATAGTTGGCACATACAATAGTTTTCTCAGTAGGTTCATATTACCATCTTCCGTCTTCACATTACCCATCTGATCAATTGGATGTCTTTTTTTTCGTCTCTTGTTTGGACTTCATGTCTATTCCTTGGATCTTAAAATCTGAGAGTAGAGCAACATTCCCTACTACATGATTTTAGCAACCTTAGTCTATATTAAATACATGTTCATCTTCTTTACCTTCCTTCATGATCATATTCATTAGAATGAGTGAGCCCTCTTGAGTTTTGTCATCTAAATGGTTCTTGTGGTGTCTCCTTCTTTTGTATCCTCATTGGAATTTATTTTTGTGTATTGAGTATTATTGTATACATGGAAGTTGTTGAATCTCCCTCTTAAGCTTCTATAGCTGCCTCTATTGTGACATCTTCCTCTTTGGTTCCTGCAAATCCTAAAACAATTTTAAGTAATGTGATTTCTTAGACCACATATAGCACATGGAGATGATCCTTTAGCTCTCCCCCTACCTTTTCTTCCTCCTCTTCCTCTTTGTCTTGAGCCTTTCCCTCTACCTACAAAGCACGCTTGAGAGGTACTACCTTCATTATGAAATTTCTTGCCCTTGGATTTGTTGTCTTTTTTCTTATTATTATTTGTGTAGGGAGCACAAGATTGATTATCTTTCAAATTATCTCGATTCTTGATAAGCTTTGCCTCATGTATCAAAAAGTTTTTCCATGAGGGTGTTGAAATGAGGAACTTGTGAGTATCACACTCATGATTAATTGCAATATTGATATGGAACTTATCACATAGAGCCTTATTGGTTGAAGGTTCAATGAAAGTGTTTGGATTGAGGTTCTACATGATAAAATTATCTAGAATTATGAAAAAGAGAGAAATCGGTAAGGTTTGGAGAGAAGAGTAAAAAAAAATAAAAATTGTTCTAAACATAATTATGTAGGTCAGAGGACGAGGAAAAAATTTAAATTTATCGAAGCTTGATGGACATAAACTTTAACGCATATCATTGTTCACGATTTTAACATGAACTTTCTCTCTCTTACAAAAATAATATATTCATGTAAGATACATTTGGAATAAACATACATGAAAATTTTTAAGATGATTTGAAAGGATTAATCTAGATTAATCAGAACTAATTGAAATGCTTAGAAGAACCTTTTTCCCACTTCTTCCCTTATAAATTATCTCTTTTAGGAATGATGTTCCAAAGTACTATGGTGGTTTATCAAGGTTCTCTATAGATTATTAGGTTGGTTTAGATAACCATTTTACCAAGAATCTCTCATGTGTGTACACTATCCATCCCTCCTTGTAGTGCTATCAAAGCATAGCCGAACATTGCAAATTATGGGTGATCGATTCCTCTCATCTATTTACAAGTTGGAAAGAATAAACTACTCAACATGGTCTCTAAAAATGGAGGCTAACTTGGAGGGAGAAAACTATATGGATATATCTCAAGAGATGAAAAGATGCCTACACTCAAAAAGTAAGGCCAACCAACACAAGAGTAGGAGCAAAAGGTTGAATACATGATGTGCAAAGAATGCTTTGACAAGGTCATAAATTATAAAATATGTGTTTGATTTGTTATTTTCTCATATTTTGAATCATAAGACCTTTCAAGGGACATGGAGTTCCTTGGAAGCATTCTTCTCCTCAAGTACCGAAGCTAGGGAAAACAAATTATGGATGGAAATCACAACACTCAAGAAGATGCCCAAGCAAAGTGTAACTCATTTTGTCACAAAGATGAAGGAATTTGGAGATTAGCTTGGGAGCATTGGAGAAATCATTGATGATGAGCACGTCATAAGGCAAGTCATCCATGGAATCAAGGATGATGAAAAATGAGTGTTGAAGTTTGAAGTTCGCAGAAGCACACAAACAACACAAGGAAAAAGATGAAGCTTGGAGAACAACACACAATACTCAATGTATTACCAAGTTAATGTACAAAGCTAAATGATCCATTAGGGTTATAGGCATATATACAAGCCAAAGGAAAGACCTCGTATAGAGGAAACATGCCTTAGTGGTCCTAAGTGTGTTCACACACACCACTCTCGAAATATATCAATAGAGCCTCCTTAGGAGTGATGTGGAGAACAAGGAGCTAGCACTCATGTACAAGGAAGAGCCAACCTATGTGGAAAGACATCAATCGACAAAAGGAAGTAATCAAAAAGCTTTGCGAAAAGCTTCAAACATCTCTTGAGGAAAAGCCCTTGTGATAAGATCTATAATGTTATCCTCTGTGTGCACATATGCCAAAATGATCATCCTAACAGAGAACCTCTCATTGACATAATGATAATCCACATCAACCTCCTTTGTGCGAGCATGGAACATAAGGCTCCTCACAATTGCAAATGCGCTTTGAATTGCACTCAAGATGATGGTGGCAGATGAGTGACCAACACCCAAATCAATGAAAAGGCACCTCAACCACACACACTCAAGTATCACTATGAAAAATTCCATATACTGAGCCTCACAACTCGAAATCGCCATAATAGGCTCCTTCTTGTTCAACAAAGATATGCGTGAGCTACTAAAGATGAAGCAAAAACAACTAGTGGACACACGTGTGTCAAAACCACTACCCCAATTAGAGTAAGAAATAGAATGTTAATCTGGTGTTAATGATCACCCTTGGGATAAAACAATTCAAGTATTTAAGTACCTTTCAAGTAGCAAAAGATGTGGTAAACGGCCTACCAATGCTTGACAACTAGGAAATGCATAAGCTTGCTCATATGAGAGATAGCAATTAAATATTAGGCTGAGCTATGCATAAATAAATCAAGCATCCAACAACTTGCTCATATAGAAACACATCAAACACATCTCCAAGATCATGAAGATTGAACCTTAAGTCGGTTCCCATAGGAATGGCAATAGGTTTGTAGTCTTTAAGACCATAAACTGGCAATAATGTATTAATATATATATTTTTTGACACAAAGCTATTCCTCCACCAACTTGCATAAACTGAATGTCCAAGTAATGATGAAGATGCCCAAAACTTGACATCTCAAAAGAGGCAATCAAATCACCCTTTAAATCAGCAATATGATTCTTACTAGGGCCAATGGAAAACATGTTTTGAACATAGATAAGAATGATCATAAGCACATAATTTGCACCCTTAACATATAAGGTGCTCTCAGTTGGACTTTTCTCAAAACCATGTGTGACCAAGAATGTGGTGCTTGCTTCAAACCATACAATTCCTTTTTCAACCTACACTCTCCTTTCATGCACTTTGTATTCAAAATCACAAGGCTCAAATACGTACACTTATCATGTAAGTCCCCATTCAGAAATGATTTTTTAATCTCAAAATAATGTACATTCCAACCATGATGAGTTGCAGCTGCACAAACGCTATGAACAATGGTCATTCAACATGTGGCAGCAAAGGTTTCATCAAATCAATGATTCTCTCTCTTGGGCAAGACCTTCTGTAACAATCCTAGCCTTATATCTCTCAATTGTTCAATGTCACTTTCACTTGAGCTTCCATACGCATTTCCCATCAATGGCCTTTTTGCCTTGAGGCAAATCACATAAATACCAAGTACAATTTTTTAAAATAGCATCATATTTTGATTGCATATCAGACATCCATTTTGTTAAATTTCCTGCTTCATCAAAAGAAAGAATCTCATTCTCATAAAAAATACTAGATGTAACCATTGCATCAATCGGATACAAAAGAAGCACTATGAGAACTTGAATGAGTATGATATGAAAGAGATGCATCTAGTTTGCTATCTCATAAAGTTTATAGTAGCCATTTTGGCATTGTTTTTGATTCCTCTATATCAGCCATGTCATCAAGTGCATCGTGTAAATTTGCAACAAAAAGGGAATGATTTTCATCATCACACAAAAATCGTAAAGGCCAAGAAATTGCCTCATTTGTACTAGAACATGACTATGGACCTATAAAAAGAGGCAGCAAAGTGTCATATATTTTTTTGAAGCTAATTGATGTCTCCTTAGTATACCATAGTAATGATTGAATTACATCTTTGAAGAGACAACATTAGGACTAAAAGAAATGCATTTTATCTTTGGATGACACAAACCAAAGCCTTGATTTTTTAGATATATACCCAACAAAAATATGTTTCACTACCCTATCATCCTATTTCGTGCATTATTGTTCAAGCACTAGTGCATATGCCAGATAACCAAAGAAACAGAAATGAGAAATAGATGGCTTGCAACCATGCCAAGGCTCGTAATATGGAGTGATAGACTATAGTTCTTTGGTAGGATACCTCTTAAGTACATATGTTGCACAGATAACAACCTGAAGACAAACTTTATGTGGTAAATCATGACTTTTGACCATACATATCACCATGTCCATGAGAGATCTATGCTTTCTTTCAACAAATCCACTTTGTTGAGGTTTATATGACATTGAAAAATAATGTTTTATCCCACATTTAGAGATGATAGAGAAGATCCCACAACCCGAGATCATAGGTATGAAAGAAGACATCTGAATTACAAGAACTCCCTTCAAGGAGATGAGCTAGATAGAAGAAATAACTTGACGAGATCTCCTAATAAGAGATTACCAGAGGATTAAACTAGATGTCCAAGAACTACACTAATCTGGACTGGAACAAGGAGCAAGACAAGAACTAGAACTAGAACTGGGAAAGTACTTAGTTCCAGATCATGAATCCTTGCACTCCAAAGACCGGCATTGGCAAGACTGAGTATGATGTGACCAACCCCTCCTTATATAGGCTTCCAAGGGTGGTTCATCAATGGCAATTACGCATTGATGATGTCATGATGATATCAACAATCTAAAATAGGACCTCTGAATATCAGAGTGAAGTAACAGGATAGTTGATCTTAGGGTTTTGATACATTCTAAATGCGATGGTAGCATGAGTTTCTCCAAATTTGGAACTAGCAAAATTTATATGAACAAAGTGTGCATGCTTAAGCTTTGCATTTGAGATAGCCTTAGAATCTTCAACTGCACATGCTGAATCATTCATAGATTCTGCATATTCCAAGAGATTATATAGCCCACATCATAAATTATGTGAAGCAATAATGACATCAACATTTGAAAGATCATGAATTATACACGTATCATCAATAGATTTGAAAACCAAGCTGATCTTAGCTAATGCTGAGATTGACAATAGATTTCTTTTTATCACTAGCACAAATGCATCACTAGACAATGTGAAAGAACTATCATCGCGAATAGTGAGAATGATCTTAGAAATTCCCATTAGAGGTTTTTAGGAGTTGGTAGCCCATGTGAGAGTATTCCAAAAATAATATGTTTGGTGCCCCACTATCAACATACCAAAAATGTGATTCTACTACAGACATGCATTGCTCATAAGAAGAGGGGTAATAATTCCAAAGTATAGTAAATGCATATTCATCATTCTACATAAGGTTACCAGACTTTGTTTTAGGTGTAAAGTCCTCTACAACAACCATTCTAGTGTCTTTTTTCTTTGCCTATTTTGCTTCCACTTTTGGACAACTATTTATTACATGATCATTTCCTTTACAATATTTGCAAAACTGTTTCTACTTTTCTATTTTCATCTTGTCTTTGCCTTCCTTTTTCAGCTATGCAAAATTAGGATATTTCTTCCTACTAGTAGTTGAGCTCTATTTACCTTTGCGCTTCTGAGTAGCTAATAAATCTTGATCTGCTACATGCATAATGGGCCTATTTTTTCCTAGAGTGATCTTCATACAATAAAATAGAGACTAACTCCTCAAATATTAAGGCAATTGGATTGGCTTTCATCACCAGGGAATCAAAATCTATCCAAATGCACCATCCAATGTTAATTATTACAAACAAAGATTCAATTATACCTAGAAACATGGAGGTTGTAAGAAACACAAAAAAGTAGTTTCATGTCACTTTAGAAGACCTTCTAGAGGTAAATTTGGAACTCTAAAAACATACAGGTAATCAAGTGTTAGAATCTAAAACTTCCTACTTCCCACTCAATGGTAGAATCCAATAAGAAAGTTCTTGAGATCTGACCAAACAAGATAAGAGATATGAGTGAGGGAGAAAAATGAAACACCTATCTTGCTATCACATATGAAGGGTATACGAGCAAGGGAATCCTAAAATCAAGAACACGAGTTTCCATCGCCACCACATCCTTGTGGAAATGTGGGGATAGACCAGATTTGAGGCCAAGAGGAATGAAAATAGAGATGTTAGATGGACATATAGAAAGGCCAATAGGATTTTTGGAAGAAATCACTCTCACCACTTGTAGTGTGGAGTTTGAACAATTTTCTATTCTATCTATGAGTTTGGGAAAGACAAAGAATACGAAATCATGTTTGTTAGACCCTTCATGAGACAAAAATACATATTGCTAGATTAGGGAACCAACTCTTTGTACTTACATCACCTAGGGGTAAATACCTAGGTTAATCTTAAGGATTCCTCTCATAGAGATAAAGTAACCCTATAGTGGAATCCCGTCCACAAGACTTAGGAAGACATGGAACTGGTACACTCTGTGGGCTCACAACTTTCATGGATGGATGAGGAAACCAACTTATGGATCTATAATATCACATAAGAGGAAGAGAAGCCATTCAAAATGCGAAACATAGGCACAATTGGGAATAATATATCAATATAAGACCCACTTTATGCACTTATGATATTTTGAGATGAAGAGTTCGAAAGCTGATGGTTGGGCACCTATATTAGCAATGATGGATATATTTGTAAATGAGAAACAAGAGCCTCCTCATTGTGATGAGGAAGGTTATGACATATCAGTGTTCATGTGGAAGCATATAGTAGAAGAATGCAATTCTATTATGGTTACATGTGAAGAAGACAATGAGAAGGATCTAGAATCCCTCATAATGGATCCATTTTGTGATTTTCACGGAGAATACCAGTACTTGGTAATGTTAAGATGCATGAGAAGAAAGATTTCAAGAATGATGTGTCGCTAATTACTCAAGTTGATATGGAAAATAAGAAAAAGAAGCAAAATGTGAGGCTCTTATGGTAGGAGCCTACGGAAACAACGAATTGGCTAAGAAAATAGTGGTAATCATTGAAGATCCTAAAGAACGAAGCACATACATAGGGAATGACCTAAGCATTGAGGAAGACGAAGATTTTATGGATCTCTGATGCAAACACCAAGATGTGTTTTGTTGGACGTATAAGAATTGGAAAGGTCTAGATCTAGGCATTTTTCCACATAGGATCACCACAAATTTAAAAGCAAAGCCTACAAAACAAAAGAAGTACACATATCATGACACAAATGTAGCTAAGATAAAAGAGGAAACTTACTGATTCATAGAACCTCGATTCATCAATGGTATTAATCATACTAAATGGGTATCTCCCATTATGGTAGTACCCAAGAAGAAAGTAAATTATGTGTGTATTAACTTAGAAGCACATATAATATGTTCCTCATAATATTCATACGTAAGTCCTTGAACTGTAAGATAGTGTGGCTGATATAAAGGTAGGGGATGTGAGCATTCATCTATGAAGTGATGGCATTGGCATCTATAACAAGGTCCTCTAGGATCTTGTGGTCTCAATTGTCTCATCTGAGGTCTACAGTTAGGATAAGTTTACAATGCATTTGCATAATTTAGTTCTCAACTATACTCTTGTGATGTAGTCTCATATTGATATGTCACTAGAGACTACATGTAGTAGGTGGGACATTCTCACAATGAGATGAATTCAAATTATTTGCATTTGGATTATTTTCCATGATCAAATGGGAAACTAGTACCATATTTCTATTTTATTTCTCTTAAGTTGTAGCATACTTGATTGATACTACATTGGCACAAAGTGGTAATTACCAACCTAGGATTGGTTGTGGCCTAGGTTATGCTTGATATTGTTGATGGTAGTTTTGTTGTGTCCTATAGTAGGGCATTTGTTGATATTGATTTTGACACCTATATGGATATTGACATGGATGTTGATATGTTTCTCTAGCTACTTGCTTATTATAGGGACAATCTTGTTCCATATGGTTCGTGAATCTCCTCTATATTGTGTAGTTATAACATCCTAGAGCTAAGGCACTCTGCTTTTGCATGGGGTAATCATATTCTATGTGGTCACCATTGCATGTATAACAATGTTTGATAGTAGTGAACTTTTTATTTTTCCAATTCGAAAAGTTTCCTCCTAGCTTTCTGAAACTAGCTCAAATAATTCCTCAATTAAAGATGAATGTTTTGATGTGCCACTAGTCAAGCATTCAGATCTTTTATCGATCTTGGACAATTCTAGCCCTGCTTCTAAGATTTCTTTAATATCTATGCACATTCTCACACACTAGAATATGGTGTTTGGCTATTCTAGGTACACATGAATGCATCTTTCAGCTCAAGAGACGATCTAGAAAGAAGGACACTTGTTGGACTTGTGTAGGTAGCTTTGGGATTGGACATTTCTCTATGTATTTCTTGAATCTCCATCCTACTAGCCTTAATATATCTTTGGATATCTTCTTGAAACTATGGATCAAGGATGAAGTGTTATGCCTGATTCCACTCTTAGAGAACTTAATGATGAAAGCTTCCATCAACTATCATATGTTTCTATAGTCACCTTGATGCGAAATTCAGAACCATGCTAGGGATGTCTCTTTACTCTCAACCCAAAAGCCTCAAATTAAGTGAATACATCCTCTACTTTTTCTCTTCTCAACAATTGCTTGAATTCTTATGCATGATCATAGGGATATTCAGCGTCATCAAAGTAGTTCTTCATTCATTTTACTATGTGCAAAGGGGATTCTCACATGCTTTGCATATCTAGATAGGGGAAAATCATCGTCCTCATTTTTTAACATATGTCCTCTATTCCTATCTCTCGCTAATCTAATTGTGCATTGTTCTGATCTACCTTTCCCTAGGTTATGTATGAATCTTAGTTCACAAGCTTCTCTTGTCTCTAAGATCATGAGGCATTAGCCTCACCTATAGTTGCTTGTTGATGAAAATTTGACTGTTTATGGAGACAAAAAACCTTTTGGATTTTCCAAAGATGAGTCTACTTACTATATCTGAGACTAATTATCATCCGATCTCAATCACAACTCATATAGGTTTTCTGTTCATGGGTTATTTGGGTCTTTGAACTTATACACAAGAAACTCTTTCTTGATATGAGACTTTTTCAAACTAAATTTCTAGAAAGCCTCGTTATTAGAGATATTAGCATAAAGCCTTTTGTGTTGGGGATATAAGGATCATGTGACCTTACAACCATATTCATATATATACATCATTTATAGAGCATTGCCTCAACATAGATCATTATGTGGGTCTTGATGCTCCCTCACATGTGTGTGCATCTCTCCTCTTTTCTATCTCGCTCCATCTCCTCCTTACTCCTCTTGTTCTATAAACCAAAGCCCTTCATTGGTGTCAAAGCTTACTGAAGGCTATTGTGCAAGAAGATTAAATGGAAGCTTAGATTACAAGAGGTGAATGTGCAAGTCGGTGCCTCTTGACAACTATTCGGTATTTTGGCCATAACTTGAGCTAATAAGCTCATATTGTTGTGTTTTAAAAGTCTATGCAGAGCTGAAATAAAGGAATACAAAATTGTAGAAGGCTATAGAATCTTTTTTGAGATTCTAAATCGCCAAAAATTCAAAAAATGAAAACTATTATAGAAGATGAATCTATAATCACTTCGATAGCAGTTTAGTTTATGGGATATAACTTGAGTTTTACAAGTCTGATTCAAGTGATTCAACTTGTTGCATGTATCTTGAAAAAGTAGTTTCTAGTAGAACATAGGTCCAGATTTTGAGTGGTAGATCATGGAAATTGCAAAATATAGAGCAACAATTTTGTAAGTGAAGATGAAATTGATAGTAGATGTTTGTTTTGTGCATATCTCAAGCTACACACTTTCAACTAAGGCTTTCTATGTATTGTTACGAAGCCAAGAAAAAGTTTTTTAAGTTGATGAAGCGAAAAAGTTCAAATTCACAGCTTATCATTATAGCAAAACATAGAGCAACATATTTTCACCACAAGAACCATAATTGCTTTTGTAAGTTAATTTTGTTGTGGAACTTCTTCAACAGGGAATTTTTGGTATGCAAGCTCTTATTTTTAGAGCTTGAAGGCACTATTCATGTAGGATCACTATGGTAGCTTGTCCGTATGATAGTAGAGCATGATTTTATCATGTGTTTGGCATCTGAGATGACATTTTGGTATACCTTCTTTTTGAGGTTTATGTCGTCATGAGTGTGATCATAGCATTGATAGTTGATGTATAGTGGCATTGTGATCTTTATCTCATTTATGCCACTTGGCTACAGATTTACTTGATTGTTGCACATAATTCTATCAGAGTTGATTTTGGATCTTAGTTGGTAGTTGTATCTTTGTTTTTATGGAGGTAAATGATCTAGATTGGGGCCTCAGTTGCATCCTCATTTATCACCTTGAATAGCTATTCTATTAGCATATGCCCATTGATTTGATATCTTATCTGCCACTGTGGTTCTTGGTATATACGGATGGTTATTTGCACATGGTTTTGTTGGTTCAAAGTCCATTTTACAAAGGACATGCTACCAAAATTTTGTTGGCTTTTATACTATAAGAGTAATCTAATATATCCTTTATGCTTGTGTGATAGCTTTGGATCATTGCTTATCTCCATTTACTTGGACATAATCACATGTTATTCTTGAGAGATAAGACCATCTTATAGGATTCATTCTTTAGTGGGAGGTGTATCAGCATTGTATTAGTGTGTATTGCCATTAATTTTTTTGACATACGTATTTGCCACTATCTTGGGTAGGATTAGTGACAGGTGGAGACAAGTTACTCATTATTCTTTCATTATTGGTTATCTTGTTTGATTACTAAATTTACAGGGGATACTCTGTCAAATTTTCTCTAGGATTCTTTCATATCTACTTGGTTAGTTTAGAGACTTTGTGAGCAAGCTTCTGCGCATGCTTTTATGTGCATGGTAGATGTATGGTTGTGGTAGGTGGTTCACATGGTTTCTTCTCTAGTGAGACATTTGTGATGTGAATTATGCATATGGATATGCAGGTGTGATCCTATTTCGGGTAGATTATTGTTTCTAGTCTCTTGTTACATTTATAGTTTCTTGGATTGCCAACATGGTGTCATCTCAATTTGATGGCACTAACTTTTTGAGATGCAAAGATTAGATGTCTCATACATTGGTTCATGCACGGTTACACATGTATATGCATTAAGGTGCACAGAGGGGTCATGACATGCCCGACCATGTATGGATGGATATGGATGCACTAGCGAGCTACACTATCCGATTACAGTTTGTGGATTCTTTATATGAGTTTGTGATGTATGAGGAGACTAGCAGTGCATTATGGTAGAGACTACATGATATGTATGCGAGTCCATTGACTCATGTGAGACATAGATCACATCGACGACTTCAATGCTGAAACTATGTTTGTGAGGGCCATACTCAATGACATTGGTTTAGGTGGATGTGATGATGACATCATAGATATGCATGTGATGTAAGTCAGCTATTGATTTCAAGAGAATGTATGCAAGTTGATTATGCTAGTGATGGTGATATCACTATCTCCTATGGATCGTCTCAAGCTTCCTCTTTTTCATTTGATAGCACACATATGGGTTGGTTACTGGATGCATTAGTTGGTTCTCATGTTACTACACATCAAGAGTGGTTTGGTTAAATCTTAGGTGAGAGTCATGGGTGTGTGCACATGCCTCATGGTTTGGCATATGACATTGAGGGTGCAGAACATAAATACATTATGCTACCTAGTGGAGTGTCACATATACTCAGACATGTATGCCATGTTCTATCATGGACACAAAGGAAAACATCCCAAACCTTAGATTCCATGGCACTTTTTGTATCTCATGATTGGATTCGATTTTGGAGAAATTAATGCTTCCATTGCGTTAGAAACGTGTCAAAACCCCAAGATCAACTGTCTATTTGCTCAATTCTGACACTTGAAGGTCTTGTTTCTAGTTGATGACATCATGATGACATCATCAAGTCGTAACCGCCATATAGCACCACCTTTGAACACCTATAAAAGGAGGGGTTGCCCACATTCATTCTGAGTCTTGCCAATACTAGTCTTGGGAGCTAAAGGAGTCATGATCACCAAGTAAGTACTCTCCAATTCTAGTTCCAGTTCTTGTCTTGTTCCTTATTCCAGTCTTGTCTAGTCTAGTTCTTGGCCACCCTCTCTTGTCCTCTTGTAATTTTGTAGTATGAGATCTTGTTGAGTTCTTTCTTGTATCTAGTTCATCTCCTAGAAGGGAGTTCTTGTAATCCAGATATCTTGTCTCATACCTATGATCCTCGGTTGTGGGATCTCGTCTATCATCTCTAGTCCAATTTTCCATATCTATTGATCCTAGGTTGTGGGACGTCTTGTATTGGCTACATCTTCTTGTATTATTTTCCCTACATGGGTGTTCTTGTACTCATAAGTGTATTTTTGAAATCTTGTCTAGTGAAGTCAGAGAGCACAATCTAGTGCTCCCCTAACATTTGGGCAAGACTATCCACATCAAGACCATGCCAAGCATGATGGACTCCATATCCATACTCAAAAATATCGAGTATACTCTAGATGATATATATAAAAAACTTCGAGACTTTGAATGGAGGTTACAACAAGGTGATCGCTTAGTTGGAGAATTCACATTAGACTTCATAATTGTATTTCAAGGATCCACATATCAAGAAGACTATTTAGTTAATCGATTACAAAGTGGTCTCAGAGATGAAATAAAGGTTTCTTTATCCTCTACATCTCAGTTAAAAACTTTAGATGAAGCTATCAATCAAGCAATTCAGTGTGAGAATTAGTTGCTAAAAGAAATCCAAGTCCAAGAGTTTGAAGTCTTGAATAATGAAGACAGTATTCCTCAAGAATCTAAATCAAGAATCTTTGAAGGCCAAGAAGTCATCAGGAATGATATGGAGCATACACATTATGAAGATAATAAGAAGATAAAAGACAAGGAGGAGTTCTTGTTCAATCAAGGAGGTGTGCTTACTCAAGGCACTCCATCAAAGATCTTGGAAACACTACAACATGCCCCCAAAAGCTCAAAGTACCTATCTTGTCACGAAGCTAAGGAAGCTCAAGGGAGACCGAGTCCTTCACCACCTTTCAAGATTAAGGATCATGAAGAATTTGAGGTTAATCATGTCTTAGATTCAAGAATCTCGCGAGGACAATTGGAATGCTTTATTCATTGGAAAGCATATGACATCAGTGATTGTACTTTTGAACTTACAGAAAATATTCAGAGAGCAAAAGTCAAGGTTCGTGAATTCCATAAGAAGAATCCAATGAAACCCAAGCTAGAGAACATGGATACTCCTCGTGGAACTCGTCGCTTGAGGGGGAGGTGATGTCATGAACGCAAAGGAAACCATCCTGAACCTTCAATTCCATAGCACTTTTTGTATCTCATGATTGGCTCCGATTTTGGAGGAATTAATGCTTCGGTTGCGTCTGAAATGTGTCAAAACCCCAAGATCCACTGTCTATTTTCTCAATTTTGTCACCCGGAGGTCTTGTTTCTAGTTGATGATATCATGAAGTCGTAACCACCATATAGCACCGCCTTTGAACACCTATAAAAGGAGGGGTTGCCCACATTCAGTCTCAATGTTGCCAATACCAGTCTTGGGACTCAAGGAGTCATGAACACCAAGTAAGTACTCTCCAGTTCTAGTTCTAGTTCTTGTCTTACTCCTTATTCTAGTCTTGTCTAGTCTAGTTCTTGGACATCCTCTCTTGTCCTCTTGTAATTGTGTAGTATGAGATCTTGTCGAGTTCTTTCTTGTATCTAGTTCATCTCCTAGAAGGGAGTTCTTGTAATCCAGATATCTTGTCTCATACCTGCAATCCTGGGTTGTGGGATCTCCTATATCATCTCTATTCTAGTTTTCCATGCCTATTGGTCTTGGGTTGTGGGACGTCTTGTATTGGCTACATCTGCTTGTATTATTTTCCCTACATGGGTGTTCTTGTAATCATAAGTGTATTTTTGAAATCTTGTCTAGTGAAGTCAGAGAGCACAATCTAGTGCTCCCCTGACATGTTCCTTCATTCCCTATGATCTTGGTTTCAATTAGCCAGTTACAGGAGAGCAGATGTTATGCATTCCTTAGTGACCATCATTTTCAGTTGCAGTTGAACCAGCTTATGCTTGTAAGAGGTGCCATGATTGGACACATGTATCCATTGTAGGTACTTCATGTGTCTACCTACACATAGGTCTATTGACATTCATGATGCATATGTATGGAGGGATTTAGATGCTCATATAGATGCACACATAGAGCATACTTTTGATGCTCATGATGCTTATGGAGAGCATGATTTCATTGATCATATGGATCCTCTTGTGGAGCACACTTTGGATGATCAGCTGGATGCTTTAGAGCATGATGTAGATGCTCATGTAGAGCAATGTGATCATACTTAGTTAGAGAGTACTCATCACTTTGACCTTGATGTTGATGTTGTGTGACTAGCTCATGTGGAGCATGATCATACACTTAGTGTGGTAGAGTAGGATGGCTCTCATGATACATAGTGTATGATAGAGCAGTTTAGCTCCCGAGATGCACATCTAGACACATCCTTGGTTGAGAGGATGACTGATTTACACGTTAATGAGTGAGCAATCACGCATTCATTTGGATTCACTCATGCCATATAATGTCATAGATACATCAGGACATGTTGGCCTTGATGATTGTGCTTTGGATACCTTGGATATAGGCATGGATGACATGCTTAGGTTAGCTAGGATAGCATAGGTAATAGCACTCAGGAGTCTGATGTATGAGTTGTTGTGCTTGAGACCATACATTGTAGTTGATATTGGAGCATTTGTAGAGGGAGTGTTGAATCATTCGATGAATGACATACGCATACAGAGGGAGGGAGCATTGCAAGAACTTCATCAGCTCTTGCATCAGTCATATATGAGCTCGGCTCTTGTAGATATGAGTCCAAAATAGTTTGAGGTGGATGGATACATCTTTATTAGGTAGTTCGTGTAGGCTCATTCGTATGGGTAGAGATCTGGACTCTTCTTGTACATTATTGTACAATCGTACATGGTTCTTTGTTTGTGTTACTAGTTACGATCACATTGACCCTTTAGTGGGAGACTATTGGGGATGTATGGATCATGTGACCTTACCGCTATATTCATATATACATCATTTATAGAGCAATGCCTCAATATATATCATTATGTTGGTTTTGAGGCTCCCACACATGTGTGCACATCTCTCCTCTTCTCTCTTTGTCCACCTCCTCCTTGCTCCTCTTGTTTTGGACACCAACGCTCTTAATTATAGTGGCATTGTCTTGTGGTATTTGGGTCAGGGCTACTATTATTGTCAATTTACATTGCTTCCCGGGAGTGATTGGTACCTCCCCTTGGTCATCCCTATGTGGATCTCAAACTTCTAACTCTAGGAGAACATTTTCAAATTGTTCGGGTAGGGTGACTACTAACAACATACATAGTTTCATGCTTGCATATATAGGAAGTTTTCTTGAATTTCCCAGTCGAATGGTGTAAGATATAATGTTGTTCTAGGTTTCTCAATTGTACCAAAGATCATCTCAAACCATCTTGATAGATGCAAGCACCTAGTTCGTGGGTTGGGATGTATTCTGACTGTATTTTGTAGGGAACTTACCTCTAGTTAGGCAACCCAGGTACTAAGAGTAGGTCTCTTAATGCTATAGGAACTCCATGTTTCACTTATCTCTTAGATTTCACTTGATAGGTGGTTACCTGACTACTTGGACCAGGACTTAGCTGCATGGTTGATGCTAGATTTAGATGATCTTAGATTTTGTGGATCCAATTTTCCCAATCGCTTACTTGATCTAAGGTTCATGTACACCCAAATCCCTCTTTCGGTCTGCTTTGATACTTGCATTTTAATGAATCGCTTATCAATCACTTATTGAGCTATTGTTTTCATCAAGACATTTTATCAATCTACGATCATCGAGAGTACTTGTGTTAATTGACTTGAATGTTGATATTTTATTATTGCATTGTTTTTCCCTTAGATTCTTGTCCTTAATATTATATGTGATTTATGTATCTAGCACTTATTACCTTTACAGTATCTTGGAATTGGAGGATTCTCATTGTGACCCCCCTAAGTCCTAAATCTAGAACTATGCATTTTAGCATGGTCCAGAGTTGACAAAAGCGCGGTTTAAGTATTTACATCCTTAAGTTTCATTTAATGCTCTATCTTGGTAGGAGTATCTACAAAGCCCTTGTTTTATTATGTGGAATCCTTATCAGAGGAACAAACACCCTCACTCTAGCTTCATAACTCTTGAAAAATAACCAAAATACCATAAAAATTGCTCAACAATTTGTCCAAATTAACACCCTATTTTTGTTAAACAAGGTATATGTTCCAACAAAAGGTGGTATGTTGTGATATATTGGTATGTTGTAATTGATGGGGTTTTTCAAGATAGATTTCTCTTTGACGATAGAGAAGGTCTATCATGTGGATGTGTTGTGATAGAAGGGGCTTTTTCATGATAGATGTGGCCTTGTCACGCAAAAGGGTGGTTTTTCATAGGTGTAGTCCATCGCAATCGATCAGGGGTCTAAGAGGATAGACCATTCTATCATAAGAGATGGGGTCTCTCCCAATAGTCGAGTGCCTATCATAAATTTGATATATCAGGAGATCATTCTATATGATAGAGCGAGCTTTTCTGGTGATAGAGGGGCCTTTTTGCAAATCTCTTTCTTGGCCTTTTGGTCTATTGCAATAGAGGGGGCTTTGTCCCCCATAGAGAGGTCTTTTCAAGCTACATGGTGATCTATCAGAGTAGAGAAGGGGTCTATTTCTTGGTCTATCATGATATATGGCTATTGCGTGTGATAGAGTAGTCTATCATGGAAGACAAGTGGTGTGCTTTAAGGGATGGTGTCTGTTCAAGGTCAATCTTTCAAGAAAAAGGGTGCTCTATCATGATAGAGATGCCACATGAGGTATACATGATAGATGTGATCATTTGTGATAGATAGGGGTTTGTTTCCTATCACATTTTTGGCATCTCCTCAATGAGCCTAGAACGTACTTCATGCCTCTATGGGAGTAGGATTCTATTGAGAAGATCCTTTTCCATGGCATAGATGCATAGTCAAAATCTTAAATTTCTTAGTTTGTCGTAGATCGAGGCGATCAGAGAATCAGGGAAATGATGGAAAAGGGGTAGAAAGAATATGAGCAATGGAAGCAGATTTATCTCTATTATGAAATCTCTTAATCAAAATACAAGCTCTCTTTCCTCAAATGTCCAACCTCAAAAATGAACTCTCCAGCTCTATTGATAGTGTCCCACTAGCTTTGGAAGATTTTAGACATAGTCTCTCACATAGTTGAGAAATAGGTTTTAAAGGTGATTGGAGGTATCCAATGATCTCCAAAAATTATGAAAATTTGAATGCGATTTTTTCCTAAGCTCTTAAAGCTCGATGAACTGCTGTCGTGCAAAAAATATAGCATTCAATCACGAAATTGGGTTTTGGCATTTACAAATGTAGTGATAAGAATCATTGTTTGAATGTGTGAGATTTGGAGGATTATTAATGAAATATGCACCAATACCACTTATTTCCACCCGTGTCATGCTTTCTTTGATTTACAAGCTCCTCCACCTTTTTATGTGCTTCCTTTAGTCTAACCTTGTCCTTGTCCGCCAACACTTATCTCATAGAAAATTTAATTGATCAAGTATATGTGTAAAATTTTCTACAATTTGTCTTAGGTTTGAATTTCTTTTTTTCGGACTTTCAGAATTTATTTGGAATATGTAACAAATGCAATTTTTTTCATGCACATTCATCAAACATACGAAGAAGTAGGAAAAAAATCATGGGACCTTTTACGTAAAATAATTACTTGAATTCATCAGTCTTCAATCTCCAACCCTTCATTTAGCTCATCTCTACAAGAATTTTCTCCAAAATCATTTAATCTCCTTCGAGGTTAAACTCCAAAAATAATCATCATATCTATGATGAAAAGTTTGCCATATATCAATCTTACGTGTCTTTAAATTATCCACTTTTGAAGCAAACAAAATCTCATTATCTTTGAAACTCTTGAATGTTTGAAACTTTTTATGGCTGTAAATAAAATTTATATAATAGATACAATAACATCGTTTTCCATAGTTTGCATTCCAGAATTCCCATGTGATGCGGCTGAAGGGGACACACACAGTTTGTACATACTCAATCCTTTCAGCCATGCCCAAGTTATCCATGCATTGATTCTCATGATTGCTTGGAATCCTATTGCTTCTACCAATAAGAAATTTCTTCTCTTGGTGGCATGTGGAATCCATGCTCCCTCCTCGTAGAGGGTTTACCCACCCTTCATTATATGATATTTCCTTCCTCATGAAAACATTTTCTTCCTTGAAAATGTACATGAAATGTATGTGATGGTAAACAAAAGTTCTCTAATTCCTCTAGAACCCATGTACGAATAGTACATGGTTATATCTTTGTGTTGCTTCCCCAGATCCTTTCCATTGAGGAACTACAAAATAACATCATCTAAAATGTGGCAAATTGTTACTAAATGCGCTAGAATCTCATACATATAATTGATTTCTGGACTATTACTTGGATAATATGTAACATCATCAAAGTGATCAAGGTACATATGATGCCTCCTCTATAGAGAAATAAAGAGAAACATAAGTGTAGAATGCAAATTTGGCTGAAATAGAACATACTCAAGTAACATGATAAAAATTGTAATCCTCTAAGAAATAGACGATTGCCCCATAGGAGACATGGTCCAAAGCCATCTAGGAGTAACACATAGATTTTTCACTCATGCCACTCTAGGTATTACTAACCTTGAATCTACTCAAAAGTAGTATTTGTATTGCCTAGGATATCCGTGTTCCCCATGCCAATCCATCATTTTATTTTATATATAAGAAATTTTAAAGTAGCGTAATAAAAGAAAAAGCATTCCTTTATGGGATTTTGGTACTCCTTGATTTTCATCGATATAACTTGGAATAGTTCTATTCTAAGATATTAGATTGCCACAAGTGAAAATTGTTTTAGTATTTTGCATCCTCTATTTTTCATATGAATTCATCATAATTTCTCTATGAGATTGGAATATCAATAAAACATCCAAACATGACCTCCTTTCACCATACGTTCATCAAAGGGCTCTTAGGTGATTCCCTTGAAGCCCAGACACAAAGTACATACATATTCAATCCTCAAAAACAAGCTTGTGATTTCCATGCAAAGATTTAGACTATTAATTTACGTGCTCTCCATTTTGACCAAAAAATAAGTGCACTTGCTAATGACATATGGCATCCATTCCTTCTCCTCGTAAAGGGTGTTCCAGAGTAATGACGACTAAGAGATGTAAATTGAAAGCTACAACATTCAAAATTTTGAATTTAGAGGATGAATGTAGCTACAGACATGGTGTTGTCCACCCATGCACTCCCAATGTGGAGCTCAGATTATCATCTAGGGAGAGTTTAGATGAAGGGATTAGTAGGTCACAATGCTATGTAAAGCTTCACATAGGCCATATGTATATACCGTTTACAAAGGGAGTCATTGTAGACAAACATATTTGGGAGAGAAACATTAGAGCTTCTCCTAATGAGGGTGGAGTACTGAGTATATCTAACACAACCCTTCAATGTCCATCATAGAGTGAACTACTTGGTTCAATTACAAGATTTGTAAAGTTTCTATGAAGTAGCTCCTTCCCAAGATCCTTAGTGAAGATGTATGCTTCATTCTATCTTTTTTCACAATTTCTTATCACCATGAACCTATCCTCAATGAACTCACACACATAGTAATACTGAATTTCTATGTCCTTGCTACATGAAATAAGAACAAGAATTAATTGAGAATTACATTCATATATGTAGAAATATTCTTGCAATCATCCATGCAATATACCTTCATAATCTATCTTGCACACTTGTTTAGAGTGATAAAAATCTTCCTTGCTTCCTAACATGCTTTAAGGCCTAAGAAATAATGCATTGATCTAAAGAATGTCATTTAAAATTCTAATTTGAGGGCATCTTTTGTTTGTTGCAGAAGAGCATTTTCACTTCTTGTAATCACAAGTTAATCTACATAGAGTACAATCACAATTGTCTTCATTGCTCTTATTAGGACATACAAGTGAACATCAGAAACACATCCTTTGAAACCTAAATTTAAGATTTAATTGTTGATCTATTGGAATCATTCTCTAGAGGCTTCATTTTTGTCCCGTATAATCCCTTATTCAGATTTCATACCTTGCTTTCTGAATGGGGACCCGCAAACCCTCAAACATACCATTCATAGAATCCCTTCTCCACCATGGCATTTATGTTTTTATTTCTTTTAATTTTTTTCTTTTATTGTTATCTTTATTGTGTATCATGCATATATTATGATTTGCATATTCATCTCTTACATATGTATAACTTGTATTTAGGTGATTCTTTTTTATGTTTTTAATCATCATAAGTATACATGCTTCACTCTCAAAAGCATTTCCAACTTGTATAATTCTATGACTTAAATTTTAAAACAAATAGTTACTATGATTGTTTGACTCACTACATCAATTTTTACTCTCATAGTACTGTAGAAATAAGAACAATAGGATTCTTAAACCACATGAGAAAAAATGTAACTTGCTCTATTTATTTGTATTCATCTTCTCTTGAAAATAGGGCAATTATAGGTTGCTTATATTGCATCGACATAATGAATTTCTCCCCTAGCGCCGTTGCACATCCAGTTCCACGCGTCCTATCATCTTTGGAAACAATCCAATCAATATCTCTATATGCTTTCACTTGCAAATTATTATCAAAAGGATAGAGAAGAACTTCATTCAAAGTACCTTTGAGATATCTCATACTCCGGTCCCTCCAAGTAAGTGAGGAACCATACATGTGTGCATGGAGTGAGATAGAAAACCAACCATATATGATAAGTTAGTCCTTGTGATAGCCGCATAATTCAATAAGACCATTATAGACCTCTATAAGAGTGCACCTTGAACTTCATCACCTTCTATTGAAGTCAATGTCATATTGACTTCACAGACGTCTAACACCAAGAGTCTGTAGGCCAGTAGCTAAGAAGAGGAAAGTCAAGGTTTAAGACACCAAGGTTTTGAGAAAGGGTTAAAGAGACCAAAGTTGAGAACAAGAAGATTCAAAAGATTATGCAAGGTCGAGGACATCAATTCAAGGCGAGATCAAGGATTGATCATTGAGGAGAATGATCTCTAGAAGGGGAAGAGACTATTAGACTAAAGCAAATTCATAGGCAAGTGGGCAAGAAGTGGAAAGGAAAGGTTCAAGACACCAAATTTGAGAGGAAGGTTTCAAAAGATGAAGGTTGAGAACAAGAAGATAAATAGACTCTACAAGAGTGATGACATCAATTCAAGTGGAGATCAAGAATTGATAATTGACAATATAAATCTCTAGAATGGGAAGAGAGTGTAAGAGTCAAGAAATGATAGGTAGAAGATGGTTGAACCACACCCTCAGAGAGAGGATTAGGAAGTAATCCTTAACGATGGCTTTTGGGACACATGGTTAGCCCATCATATTCCTTACATGTAGGTTATGAGTTCAATGCCTACACCTCTCATGCATTCGAAATATCTTAGTCAATGAGTGCTCCATTACAGATATTTGAGTCACTTAAGAAATAATTATACCAGTAAATCAAGATAAAACAAATTCGCGTTTCATTCATTGTACGAATCCACACCTCCTTAATATTTCATGAAGGAAAGATGCGTTCAGAAAAACATCATATGCATGTGTGCATCTATTTATTTGTCCCTTTCTAACATAATCAATCTAAGAGCAAAAGATCAGAACAAATTAAATTTCAAACATGAAAAGATGCTTTCCCTTCTTCAATCTTAAACAATCTTTCATGATCTGAAATGTAAACGTAAAACACAAAAACCTATAATTCACCAATCTTTATTCTTACCTAAAAACTAAACGAAACTGCACACTGCGCTATAAATGGTAGTGTATTCTCAGAAATAAAAGGTGGATTAGGATCTTGTGTGTTTATATGCGTTTTTTTAATAAACTATGAATGGATTCCAGATATTATTTTATGAATAGGTACTATTCTGTGTCCTCTCCACGGATTCTCTTGAAGAGATGCATTAAGATTTCAGCAGTGGTCTCCGACTACGGGTATTACTCTTATTTTACTTGACCATCCATTCTTTTCCTCTATCTGTAGGCAATGGCTGTTAGATCTATGAAGCGTAGCTTAAGATATGTATCCCATTCTTTCTATTTCATATGTGAAAGCTATGATGAAACTTAGCAATTAATAAAATACAACGATGGCTGGTGAAGTTAGGTAGGAGCATGGGATTGTGAATAATAGAAAGGCATTTTAGATCTTTTTGGACTAGGGCTAACTACAGATGGTATCACGCTTATATAAAACTTAACTGAGCTCAAGATAATGCATCTATGAATATTGTAATACTATCATACTATTATTTATGGGTTCCCCATGCTTCAATTCCAAACATATATCATCATTTCCTAATTTGGACTGATTTACAGAACTCTTATTAACAATGGCGGAAAAAAATGTTCACATCCACAAGGTTTGACCCGTTCGTCACTTCAGCTCAAAAAGTATTTTGTTGAGAATTTGAAGGCATGCATGGGGACCGAGTGGAAAAGGAAGCTGGAAAATCAGAAATCACAGAGAGAGAGAGAGAGAGAGCGAGAGAGAAAGGGATATTCTCCCTCTACGAATAACAGTTCAATGTTTGTGTGTGTCTAAAATGCATACGTGCTTGTGTTGCATCTGCATAAGAGATCGCGTGTCTATGTACCTCTATGTGTGTATCCATGTTTTTCTTATGTGTTGTTGTGTTCCTACGGATTTGCAGGATGTAGAAAGTAAAGAGCATGCTCAGATTGTTGTCTAAGAGGATTAACTATTCTCTTCCATATTTGAGAGGCGAAGGACGCGGAGGAAAGTTGATTTCAGCCTTCGCAGTCACTAATTTAGATTATGGTGGATGTGCTTCTGTGCGTCAAGAAAGATTTCCTATACGAGGGAAAAGCTTTTGTGCGAAGTGAGAGAAAAGCTTCATTTATTCGTAGTTGCAATGAAGGTGGAGGTATAGTTCCATTGCAGTTCAATAAGCGATGCACAAAGAAGAAAATATCTCATGATTTACAGCAGAATAAGTAAAAAAACTCAGATTCTTTCACAATCTTACAAAAGACATTTAATATTTTGAGGTAGTTTGAATCAAGGAATCATAAGATCTCAAAGATTGTGGTATGGAAAGAGAAATGAAGAATTGCATGAACGATCATTCACTAATGATAAGAGAAGCTCTTATTATAGTATATAAGAAACCGTCATAAGCCTTATTTAATGATTTGAAGACTTATTGCATGGAATTGAAGAAGGATTGTTTTGAGTGAAATTTTATTTTACTATCTTATAAGAAAAATCCATATAAACATGAAGTAATATTCTTTAGATAAAAAGATAACAAACAATATCGGGGCGAAAAAAAATACCATGCTTTATGGACTACTTAATAACAAAAGTTGAGGACATTTAGCCATTAATAGTTACCTAAGAAATATCATTCAGTACAAGGAATATGGGGCATAGCAACGATTAACATGACACATTGTTGTTATTTGATGGTGAATTTCATTGGTCCGTGTGTCGAGTGCGGACCGTTGTTCAAACGACTTTAATCTTGACATTATTTCTGACATTATTTCCAATGCTTGTAGCGATGTTCACAAGAGCCTTGATATCTTAGTGTATCTTATGCGATTGAAAAGGCATGTGATGCTAATTTGTGTCGCTTATGCAATGTATCTAGGCATCATTGTTCCTGGAGTTGCGTGATCGCATCATCATGTTTTTACATCGCTTATGCGATGGTAAAGTTTGATAAAAGTAAAAAAATCCAATTTCCGATCGTTCTTTGATGGTCATTTTATGTGTAGTTTATCAAAGAGCTCTCCAAAATTCAGATCTATGCTGTGCTTATAAGAACAATCTCTTTTTGAATCTCTCACTTTTCTATTCTCTCTCTTTTATTCTCTCTCTATCTCTCTCTCTCTATCCCTCTCTCTCTCTCCTTCTTTGTACCTCTTTCTCTTTTGATTTCTATCTCGCTCTCTTTCTTTTCTTCTCTCATTCGGTCTCTCTCTATCTCTATCTCTCTCTTTCTTTTCTTCTCTCATTTGATCTCTCTCTATCTCTCTCTCTCTCTCTCTCTCTCTCTCTCTCTCTCTTTGTTGCAAGTTATTCAAGAAGTTCATCTAGAATAAATATTTATTTATAGTAAAATTTTTAGTGCTTATATATCATTTAAATTGTTTTATTTTATTTAATTAACATACACACACGTATTTATTCATATCCACATATACACATATACATGAACATGCATGCTCTCACATATACACACATGCATATTTTTGGTGCAAATGATCAAGCCTACACATTTGTCTTAGCATGGAAGACATTGTGTGGAACTAGCACTTGATGATTCATGTGAACTATAGCTTGTAACTACTTGATCATTTACCATTGTAAAAGATTAATTCCTTGGATAATCTTATAAAAGCGTATATCTCATGGAGTTAGGGAAAATATTAGATACAACTCAAAACTGAAGAAATATCTCCTAAATTAGTGGAGTTAGTTTTTTGTTTGGAGTCAATTTTGAATTCAAAATTCAAACTTAGAAGAAATACTAATAAAAGACCTTATAAAATCTCGCGGGCTAGTGTGCCTCATTTCATAGCTCATTCCTTGATCATTTCTAGAGCTTGAGTAGCTCATACCATAGATCACTCAGTTCATCATCATTGAGCATCATTACAATGCCAATGGGTTTGTACAATCATGTTCTATAATACATATAGCTCATTGAACATCTCTGTCTACTTCTCTGCTATAACTACTCAGAATAGTCACCTTCTTCTAGTCATGTCTTAGTGAATCCCCAACAATTTTACATATTCTTTGGCTTCTTGGAACCAGCTTCAAATCTAATTTATGTTGGGAAAAACTCAAGGCATTGGGTATAGGAATTTGGGAGAAGTCATCTTCGAAGGGCTCTCTGGTCATCTACTAGTTGTTCCCTAAAACGTAAGGGGTAAGATCTAATTTGCTAAAGTTATTTCTCAGAGCATAGTTGATCATTTTAAATGATTCCACTTGTAATCATTAGCTATCTAAGCCAATTGAATTCCCTCAAAAGGAAGTTTGTCAATTGTTACTATACTATGATCTCTGAGTAAAAAATCAAGTAGGTGTATGGACTAAAATACCAAGGTTTTAAACACTAGCTATTCTTGAACTAGTATGTTTTGGATTAATTGTTTCAAGCATCAACTCCCAAGTACATAGGTACTTCTTAGGGTCCATGTAAGCTAAAATGGCCTACTTTATAACTCTGAAGTGTATCAGGGCTGGTACAAAGTAGGTTTTAGCAGTACCACCTCACTTCCTTGAGGTATCCATCGATCTCTCCAATAGTGGTATCAGAGCAAGTTGAGGTAAAAAGGGAGATGTTTTCCCCTCTTTCATTGAAAAATTAGATAGGAGTAATTATCCAGCATGGTCATTAAGGATGAAGACCTATATACAAGGAAGAAGTCTTTATGGATACATATCACAAGATGAGGAGATGCCCAAATTTAGAAGCAAAGATCAACCTACAAGAGAGGAGCAAGAAAGACTCAACTCATGGTGTGCCAAATATGCTTTAGCCAGGTCATATCTACTTAAATTTATCTCTCACTTCCTTCTTCCTCATATTAGGAATTGCAAAATGTCCCAAGAGCCTTGGGATACTCTATCTTCACACTTTTCTTACAATACAAGATCTAGGAAATTTTTAATTGTGGATGGAGTTCACTACTCAAAAGAAGCAACCTAAGCAAAATGTTTTAGAGTATGTGACCAAGGTGAAGGGTGTGGGTGATCAGTTGGCAAGCATAGGAGAGGATATTGAAGAAGAGGAAATAGTTCAATAGATAATCAATGGCATCAAGGCGGATGATAAGTGGGAATCCTTGACAACTACAATGGATTTTTATATAGATATGAAAATCCCTTATCTAACCACTCTCATGGGGCAACTCTTCACCCATGAGCCCAAGCTCAACAAAAATGGTGAACCATCAAGAGGTAACAATTCTTGTGCCCTCTATAAAGATAAAGGGAAGTCTAAGGATAAAGGAAAGAGCAAGAAGTTTGAAGCTGAAGTTGCTACTTCTGAAGCTAACTATGCAGAGAGAGGTAGGAATTCAAGAGGAAGGGGTAGAGGAGGTAAGCAAGGTAGGGGGATACCTTTCAACTCTTCCCCATTGAATATATGTGGATGATCTGATAACACAACGGATGAGTGCTATAGGAACTTCAAGAACCAGGGAGGAAGAGGATTCCAAAGAGGTGGCTACTCACAATCAAGAGGAAAATTCAATCAGAATCAATGTTAGAACCATGGCTACAACAACAATTACAACAATTATCAAGAAGGATACAAATCAAGAAAAGACTTCAATAACTATACAAAGGATCAAGAGGATTCTCTTCTCATTACGAAGATGACCTCAAAACAAGGTATGAATGATGAGCATCTCTTCTATATTGACTCAGGTTGTTCAAACCATGTAGTAGGCTATATAGCTCTCCTTTCTGCTCTTGAAGAGCCCAAGGGAAAGCACCAAGTACAAACTAGTGATGATACCAAGCACTGAGTTGTCAAGGTAGGAAATGTCAAAAATTTTGATGGGAATATGAATCTATTGAGTAGAGTTCTTTCTGTACGTACTATCACAAAGAATTTTATGAGTGTTGGATAGATAGTAGGAAAGCGTTTGCAGGTTAGGCTCAATAAATGTGGAGCCTTTTTGGAGGACTCTCAACATGGATTCAGAAGAAGCGCAAAAGGATAGAAACAGGAATTGTTTATATTTGAGCTTGAGGACACTAGAAACATTGCACTTTAATTATAAGGATCAAACCTTGTCTGAGTTAGAGATATGGCACAAAAGACTAGGACACATTAGTGAGAGAATATTGAAGCAGGTATGTAGAGATCAATGTGTACTTGGGATACCTAATGTATCCAAGCAACATATGATCTATAAATGTGGTGCATGTGAGTTTGGTAAATCACACAGGTGTGTGGGGACCTAGCAAGGACCCTTCAATTTCAAGCTTAAGGTACTATGTCTCATTTATTGATGATTTCCGTAGGTGGACTATCTTGTATTTTATCAAACATAAGGATGAAGTGTTTAGTTGTTTCAAAAAGTATCTTGCACTTTTGGAAAATCAAAACGAAAAGATTTTAAAGAGGATAAGGTCAAATAGACGAGGTGAGTACTTCTCCAATGAGTTTGATACATTTTTGTAGGACAGACGTATCAAGAGAGATATCACAACTAGTTATTCTCCTAATCAAAATGGAGTAGCAAAGAGGAGGAACATATTGATTGTGGAAGGAGCTAGATGTATGCTAAATAAAAAGAAGTTGCCTAATTACTTGTGGGCAGAGGCTATTTCTACTATCACTTATCTTATTCATAGGTTACCTTCTAAGTTCCTTAATGGGATGACCCCCTATGAGGCATGGAATGATAGGAGACCATCACCTGAACATTGCACAGATTTGGTTGTGTTGCTTATTTGCATGTTCCATCTCAAATAAGAGGTAAGTTTTACCCTAAGGTAGAGAAATGCATCTTCATAGGGTATGATATAAATGAAAAGGTGTATAGAGATGTTGTGTTTGATGAGAATGACTTTGGAAGAAGAATTTCCAAGCCCAACCAAGGAGGAGCCAAGCACAATTGAAGACATCAAATCACATGATGAGGACACCATCAACTTGGAAGAATTTAGAGCATGGAAATCAAAAGGCAAGGTCAAGACGAAGAGGTTGGACGACATACCTGAATCATGCAACCAAGCCTTTAGGAGATCACAAAGAGAGAGTAGGAAGCCAATCAGATATGGGTATGATACTTCATTAGTCATTAAGCATTCTATTAATCTTGCTAAGGAATCGTCATTTGAAGAACCTTCTTCATATGAAGAAGCAAGTACCAAAGCAGAATGGAAGGAGGCTATGGATGAAGAAATAGAAGCACTCCAAGAGAATGACACTTGGGAGCTAGTTCCCAAGAAAGGATCAATGAAGGTAATTGGATCTAGGTGGATTTATGAAATCAAAATGAACTCAGATAGATCCATAAACAGGTACAAAGCTAGGCCTGCGGCTAACGGTTTTGCACAAACCCATGGAGTAGACTATGAAGAATTTTCTTCACCAGTGGCTAAGATGCCAACCATCAGAATATTGGTAAGTGTAGCTTCATTTAGAAATTGGAATATGTATCAACTAGATGTGAAAAATGCTTTTCGCAATGGGTGGATTTTAGAGTAGGTTTACATGGCTCAACATCCTAGCGGATGGAACCATAGGCTAACAACATATCTTCAAGTCTGAGGATTCACGATGAGCAAGGCAGATTCTTCTATGTTTATCAAGAGGAGTAATTCAAACATGATATATTTATGTGTATATGTGGATGAAATCATT
Organism: Ceratopteris richardii; assembly: GCA_020310875.1. Lineage (NCBI taxonomy): Eukaryota > Viridiplantae > Streptophyta > Polypodiopsida > Polypodiales > Pteridaceae > Ceratopteris > Ceratopteris richardii. The sequence continues at coordinate 86,134,053 of CM035412.1, read as the reverse complement.
CTTTTAGGTAGTGATACCAATGGCATCAAACAAATAAAAAACCAAATGATGCAAGAGTTTAAGATCATTGACCTAGGGTTTCTCAAATATTTTCTTGGACTTGAGTTGGTATACACTAACTTTGGATCTACATCATTCAAAGGAAATATGTGCAGGACATGTTGAAGAAGTTACACTTGGAGGATGCAAAGGTAGCTAGCACCACTATGGAGATAAATCATAACTTGAGTTCTCATGAAGGTGATTTTCTTGAAGACATTATAGGTTATCAAAGCATAGTTGGGAGTCTAAACTATGCAACATTAACAAGCATGGGCATATCTTATGGAGTAAGTGTTCTAATCCGAATCATGCATAAACCTAGAGGACCTCACTTGGAAGCTACTAAAAGAATTTTGAAGTACCTCAAAGGTACTCAAAATCAAGGTCTTTACTTCCCATACACATTGGATTTGGACATAAATTTTTATTCAGATGTAGATTCGGCAGGATGTTAGGATGATAGAAGAAGTAGTGCTGGCTCTTTATCTTTTATAGGTGATAAACCCATCTCATGGTCTTCTAAGACGCAACCAACTATTGCTCTATCTTCAAAAGAGGTTGAATACAGGTGATAAACCCTTCTCATGGTCTTCTAAGATGCAACCAATTGTTGCTCTATCTTCAATAGAGGCTGAATACAAGGGATTAGCAAATGCTACACAAGAAGCTATTCGGATTAGGTTGCTCTAATCAGATGTGGGACTTCACAATAATTCACCAATGATCTTTGGTGATAAAAGTAGTTCTATGCATCTTGCAACCAACCCCATTTATCATGCAAGAACTAAGCATATAGAAATGCATTATCACTATGTTAGAGAGAAACTCTTGAGCAAAGAAATTCAACTAGCATATATATCTACAAATATGCAGTGTGCTGATTTGTTAACCAACGCACTTGATGGTACTAAACTTTGTAGGTTTAAAACCATGATTGGATTATGGGATATTCTAGAAGATTGCTGAAGTAATGCAAGCCAAGACGTTTGGCTTGAGGGGGAGCTGTTGGTGCAAATGATCAATCCTACACCTTTCCCTTAGCATGGAAGACAATGTGTGGAACTAGCATTTGATGATTCATGTGAACTATAGCTTGTAACTACTTGATCATTTACCATTGTAAAAGATTAATTCCTTGGAGAGTCTTGTAAAAGCTTTTATCTCATGCAGTTAGGAAGAATATTAGCTACGACTCAAAATTGAAGAAATATCTCCTAAATTAGTGGAGTTACTTTTTTGTTTGGATCCAAGTTTGAATTCAAAATTCAAACTTAGAAGAAATACTTATAAAAGACCTTGTAAACTCATGTGGGGTAGTGTGACTCATTTCAAAGCTCATTCCTTGATCATTTGTATAGCTTCAGTAGCTCACACCATAGCTCACCCAGTTCATCATCATTGAGCATCATTACAATGCCAATGACTTTGTACAATCATGTTCTATAATACATATAGTTCATTGAACATTTATGTCTACTTCTCTATTATGACTACTTAGAACAGTCAACTTCTTCTTGTCATATCTTAGTGAATACTCAATTATTTTACATACTCTTTGGCTTATTAAAACCAACGTGAACTCTACTTGATGCTACCCGAAATTCAAGGCATTTGGTTTAGTCATGTGGGAGAAATCATCTGCGAAGTGCTCACTGGTCATCTGTTAGTTGTTCCCTAAAAAGTCGGGGGTAAGATCTAATTTTGCTAAAGTTATTTCTCTGAGCATAGCTGATTAGTTTAAATGATTCCACTTTCAACAATTAGCTATCTCAGCTAATTGAATTCCCTCAAAAGGAATTTTGTCAATTGTTATTGTACTTTGAGCTTTGAGTAAAAAATCTAGTAGGCATATGGAATAAAATAGCAAGTTTCTCAACACTATCTATTCTTGAACTAGTCTGTTTCAAGCCTCAACTCCAAAGTACATAGGTACTTTCTTGGCATCATTTCAAAGCTAAAAGGGCCTACTTTATAGCTTTGAAGTGTATCAGGGGCGGTACAAAGTAGGTATTAGCACTACCACCTCACTTCCTTGAGGTATCCATTCATCTCTCCAACACATATGCACATACACACACATACACATACACACATACTATTTATACACATGCATATGCACATTCACATGCATGCACATACACATGGATGCAAATGAAGATGCATGCACATGCATGCCCATAGATATATACATGCATCTCTCTCTCTCTCTCTCTCTTTCTCTCTCTCTCTCTCTCCCTCTCTCTCTCTCTCTCTCTCTCTCTCTCTCTCTCTATATATATATATATATATATATATATATATATATATATATATATATATATATATATATATATATATATATATATATATATATATATATATATATATATATATATATATATATATATACATACATACACATACACACCTAGTACACATACACACACACACACACCATACTTATACACATACATATACATATGCACATACATACATATACACACACATACATACACATACACATGCAGATATGTACACACACATACACTCACACATGCACATACATACTTATACACACACATACACATGCACATACACTTACACATACACATGCATATACATACCTATTTACACACATACACATGCACACGCACATAGGAGCACATATGAACATAAAATTACACATATACCTGCACATACATACATATATACACTCGTATACATACACATACACACATATATGTTGGTGCAGGCCAATCAGCAATTGAAGTTTTGGATGAAGAAATGAAGTCAAGGAATTGAGAAGAGAACAAATTCAGAAGTATGAAGGAAGGAATTACTCAGAAGTTCAAAGTTGTGTACACATATGTACATTAGTTCAGATATAGGTTACTTATGCTTTTGATTAATCATAAGCTTGTACATATTTGCCTATAAATACTTTGGAAAATGTCGGGGCAAGTGTGAGAGAGCATAGGAATAGAGAAATGAGAACTTGTAAGAGTCATTAGACACATGAAAAGTTAGTTGAACTCTCTCTCATCATTCAGTTGAAAACTCCTTCAGAAATGACAGAAATTTTGCACCCGATATTTCTGTGTCTTCTCTTTCTGTAGTAGATCAATTGTGAAATGCTTTTGTACAACTCTAAGTCTAGAGTTGATCGACCTCTGTACAAAGTTTTAGCTTCCAATTGTGATCACGCTAATAGAATTAAGTGTAGGAACATTTGTATGTGAAGGGTGTTCACTGGTTCCTCAAACAAGCGCATTTTCGATGGTCAATGTTTTGATCATTTCTCCCTACACAGATTAAAGTTTTGCATGAGTGAGGACTTAATCTTTAAGTTGAAAGGTAAGCTACTCGTGGCTAAAAGCATTTGTTTAAACGGGTTCTATTCTCAGAGAACCATGTCTTAGAAATCATAGGTGTCTAAATCGACTTCTCAGAAGTACAGTTTTAGACATAGGTGTCTTGTCAAGTTGATTTCTCATGTTATACTCAATCTTTTGGAGTAATTCGAATTGGTAAAGGTGCACAATCTTTAGGCGACACCTTGTGAAAAGTTGTATAAAAAATTTTACACGTTTACTCAGTCAATTAGAGAGATATGTGCAGCAGACTTTCTGAGTGATCTTCTCCTTCACAGTTTGTTCAAGAATGTGATAATTGATCAATGATTCTCAAAATTGGTGGAAGTCTTGACTTATTCTTGATATAGAGGTGCTCTAACTTCGAGAATAAGTTGTTCTTTTGGAGATTAACACTCTCCATCAGTGGTATCAGAGCAGGTTGCATCAGAACTGAAGAAAGGAGGATCCCGACTGCTGCAGCTGCAAATATTTCAACATCTAAAGGTTCAAGAGGTGAAAGCTTGAAGACAAAGCTTGAGAAGGAGGTCATATGACATCAAGGAATATAAGAGGAGTGTCATTCGAAGTAAAGGTAACCTTATATTTTATAAAGCTTGAAGGATTCAATACACAGGAGAAGAAAGGATGGGAGATTCTCTTCAGATAGAGAAACTGGATAGAGAAAACTATCCTTCATGGTCAATGAGGATGGAAGCTCATCTAATGAGCAAAGATTTGATAGCTTACATTACAGGTGAAGAAGAGAAGCCTCAGTTCAGAGATCCTAGTGTTCCAACTAGGGAGGAATTGCCAGATTTGAAGACATGGATGAAGAAAGATGCTCAAGCAAGGAGCATTATCTATATGGCAGTAAATGATTACTTGCTACCTCACATTAGAGGTCTTGAAAGTGCAAGTGATATTTGGAATGCTTTGGGGGAGCATTTCCAGAATACCACAAAGTCTAGGAAGGCATCCTTGTGGGCAGAATTCACCACTTTCAAGAAGAAGGCTTCTCAATCCATCTCAGATTATGTAACTAGGATGAAAGATATTGCAGATGCATTAGGAGCTGTGGATGAAGACATTGAGGAGGATAAATTGGTAAGACAGATCCTTACAGGTTTGAGAGGTGATGAAAAATGGAAGCCATTCATTTTGTCTACTGAATTATCACTTGACCATTTCACTCCTGATTTAAATCAGTTGTTAGGTCACATGCTAACCTTTGAGCAGGATGTTAAAGGTGATGGTGACAAAAGTGCAGGTCATGCAATGTATTCTAAAGATAAGAAGAAAGCTAACAAAGCAAAGCAACAAGCAAATGAAGATGAAGGCACAACTAGTCAAGCCAATTTCCTAAGAGGGAGAGGAGGTGGCAAAGGAAGAGGAAGAGGTAGAAATAACAAAGATGGAGTCAAAGCTTGCTGGATTTGTGGTAAGACAAATCACTTAGCTAATGATTGTTGGCATAATACTCAGAGTAATGGTGGATATAATCAGAACTATAATTCAAGAGGAAGAGGTGGCAGAAATTCAAGAGGTAATTTCAGAGGAAGAGGTAGTAGGGGATACTTTGGAAGAAATGCAGGTAGAGGATTCCAAAGTCAACAATACAATAATACCTACTACAAATATGCTTCAGATCAGAAGGAGGATTCAATATTGATAATGAATGCAACTTGTGAAAGGCAGAGTGAAGATCAGAGAGTCTTCTACATTGACTCAGGGTGTAGCAATCACCTGAGTGGTAACATAGCATCGATGACTGATTTGGAAAATAAGGTATCTAATCATGTTGTTCAAACAGGTGACAATACAAAGCACAATGTGAAGTCAATTGGATCAGTGAAGGCCAAGGATGGTAGCACCTTATTGAGTAAGGTCTTGTATGTTCCTACAAATCCTAAAAATCTCATAAGTGTAGGACAAATTGTTGAAAAAGGTTATGAAGTTAGGTTCACTAATGAAGGAGTGTTTGTGGAAGACCCTAGCAATGGGTATAAACAAATTGTTTCAGGGAAGAAAGAAGGAAGATTGTTCACATTGAAGATTCAAGGCAATGTTGTTCATGCCTTGTTCACTTATGGAGGACATAAGATCTCTGAGTTAGATCTTTGGCACAAGAGGCTTGGACACTTCAATGAAAGAGGTATCAAAGACATGATTAACAATGGTTTAGTGCTTGGATTGCCTAATGTTGCAGGTCAGCATATGACATACAGATGTGAGACATGTCAATTAGGTAAGGCTCATAAGCAATCCTATTCCAAGCATGGTTTTATGTATTCAGAGAAGCTTGAGTTGGTACACACAGATGTGTGGGGACCATCAAAGGATTTTAGTATAAATTAATCAAGGTATTATGTGATTTATGTTGATGATGCTACCAGGTGGATCACTATCTATGTGATCAAAGATAAGTCAGAGGTTTTTAATACATTTAAACATTATCATATGTATGTAGAGAGAATTACAGGTCATAAATTGAAGAGACTAAGGTCAGATGGAGGGGGAGAGTATTTCTCTAATGAATTCAGTGACTACTTGTGGAATGCAGGTATAAAGAGGGAAATTACTTGCACGTACTCTCCTCAACAAAATGGTGTAGCAGAAAGGAGGAATAGAACTCTTGTTGAATTTGCAAGGTCTATGTTGAAGGAGAAAAAATGCCCTAATTATTTGTGGGCTGAGGCTGTAAACACAGCTACTTATCTGGTCAATAGACTACCATGTAAAGCCTTGCAGGGTATGACACCTTATGAAGCTTGGTGGGGTAAGAGACCTACCTTGGATCATTGCAAAGTATTTGGGTGTTTGGCATATGCATATGTGCCATCTCAATTAAGGCATAAATTGGAGCCTAAAGCTGAAAGGTATGTGTTCATTGGTTATGATGATAAGCAGATGGGGTACAGGTTGTGGAGTCCATCCACAAAACATTTCCTTGTATCAAAGGATGTTTCATTTGATGAGCAAGGCACTTGGTATGAAGGTACAATCAACATTAATACAGGAGATGAAGAAGTTGTGAGTCAAAAGAAAGGTAAATCAAAGATTCAAATACTTGATGAAGAGGAGAATAATGAAGTGCAGGTTGAAGTTGAAGAAATGCCTAGATTTGATCCTGAGTGTGATGAACTAGAAACCTCAAGAAGTGGAGAGCTCAGAAGGTCATCAAGACAGAAGTGGCAACCTACAAGTTATAGCTATGATACTTCTTTTTTGGCTACAAAGGATTATGCTTACATGATAAAGGCAAATGAAGACCCTTCTACATATGAAGAGGCAAAAGGTAAAGAAAAGTGGGAGAAAGCTATGCAGGAAGAATATGATGCATTGATGGAGAATCAGACTTGGGATTTGCTTCCCAAACCAAATAGTCAGAAAATCATTGGATGTAAATGGGTTTTCAAAACCAAAAGATTTGCAGATGGAAGTGTGTCTAGATATAAAGCTAGACTTGTTGTGAAGGGGTTTGCTCAAACATATGGTGTTGACTATGATGAGACCTATAGTCCTGTGGCAAAGATGACAACCATCAGGACACTCATAGCAATTGCTGCATGTAAAGGTTGGAAATTAAGTCAATTAGATGTGAAGAATGCTTTTTTGAATGGTTACATTTCAGATGATGTTTTTATGGAGCAACCTCAAGGATTCAGAGATGGAAGGTATCCAGATCATGTGTGTAAGCTCAAGAGAGCTTTGTATGGATTGAAGCAGGCCCCAAGGGCATGGAACTATAGACTTGTAAAGTTCTTGAAAGAACTTGGATTTCAAGTATCTAAAGCAGATAGTAGCTTGCTTATCAAAGCAAGTGATGATGGGTTCATTTACATGTGCATATATGTTGATGATATAATTCTTACATGTAGAGATGAGAAAGGCATCCAAAGCCTAAAGAAGCAAATGGAGAGAGAGTTCAAAATAAGTGACTTGGGAGACTTGTCATATTTCTTGGGGATGGAGATATCATACACTCAACATGGAGTGTATGTGACTCAAGAAAGGTATTTGAAGAATTTGTTAATCAAGTTTAAGATGAATGGTTGCAGGGTAGCACCTACTCCAATGGAGATGAATCACAAATTGAGCAGATATGGTGGAGAAGAGTTCAAGGATATGAAGCTTTATTAGAGTTTGGTGGGTAGTTTGATTTATGCTACATTAACAAGGCCTGATTTATCATATGCAGTTGGAATTTTGTCTCAATTCATGCATTGCCCTAGGAAGGAACATTGGATTGCAGGTCAAAGAGTGTTGAGGTACATTAAGGGTACACTCAAGGAAGGTTTGTATTATGCTTTTACATCAGATACAAACATCAAGATTTATAGTGATGCAGATTGGGCAGGTAATCCAGATGATAGAAAGTCAACTTATGGATACATGTGTTATGTGGGAGATAAGTTAATCTCTTGGTGCTCAAAGAAGCAACATACAGTTGCCTTGTCATCTACAGAAGCTGAGTACAAAGGCATGGTTGAAGCTGCAAAGGAAGTGATATGGCTTAAGACTCTCATGAAGAGTTTTGACACTATACAGGGCATACCTATCATTTATGGAGATAACATGAGTTCATTGTATTTAGCTGCTAATCCTGTTTTCCATGCCAGGAACAAACACATTGAGATTCAGTATCACTTTCTAAGAGAGAAGGTGATGGATAAAGAGATTGAAGTTATACATACTTCAACAAAAGATCAACTAGCTGATATGCTAACCAAAAGCTTGGATGGACCAAAGCTACAGAGATTCAAGGACATGACAGGTATAAAGAAGATAAAGAAAACCTCAATTGATGATTGAGGGGGAGCTGTTGGTGCAGGCCAATCAGCAATTGAAGTTTTGGATGAAGAAATGAAGTCAAGGAATTGAGAAGAGAACAAATTCAGAAGTATGAAGGAAGGACATACTCAGAAGTTCAAAGTTGTGTACACATATGTACATTAGTTCAGATATAGGTTACTTATGATTTTGATTAATCATAAGCTTGTACATATTTGCCTATAAATACTTTGGAAAATGTCGGGGCAAGTGTGAGAGAGCATAGGAATAGAGAAATGAGAACTTGTAAGAGTCATTAGACACATGAAAAGTTAGTTGAACTCTCTCTCATCATTCAGTTGAAAACTACTTCAGAAATGACAGAAATTTTGCGCCTGATATTTCTGTGTCTTCTCTTTCTGTAGTAGATCAATTGTGAAATGCTTTTGTACAAGTCTAAGTCTAGAGTTGATCGACCTCTGTACAAAGTTTTAGCTTCCAATTGTGATCAGGCTAATAGAATTAAGTGTAGGAACATTTGTATGTGAAGAGTGTTCACTGGTTCCTGAAACAGGTGCATTTTCGATGGTCAATGTTTTGATCATTTCTCCCTATACAGATTAAATTTTTGCATGAGTGAGGACTTAATCTTTAAGTTGAAAGGTAAGCTACTCGTGGCTAAAAGCATTTGTTTAAACGGGTTCTATTCTCAGAGAACCATGTCTTAGAAATCATAGGTGTCTAAATCGACTTCTCAGAAGTACAGTTTTAGACATAGGTGTCTTTTCAAGTTGATTTCTCAAGTTATACTCAATCTTTTGGAGTAATTCGAATTGGTAAAGGTGCGCAATCTTTAGGCGACACCTTGTGCAAAGTTTTATAAAAAACTTTACAGGTTTACTCAGTCAATTAGAGAGATATGTGCAGCAGACTTTCTGAGTGATCTTCTTCTTCAGAGTTTGTTCAAGAATGTGATAATTGATCAATGATTCTCAAAATTGGTGGAAGTCTTGACTTATTCTTGATATAGAGGTGCTCTAACTTCAAGAATAAGTTGTTCTTTTGGAGATTAACACTCTTCATCAATATACACACACATACACATGCTTATATACCTACACATACACATACACATACATACGTACACTTATACACATACACATATACACATACACATATACAGATACACATATATACATACACATACACATGCACATACACACATATATACACACATACACATACATATCCACACACAGATATGCTTACACATATACACATACATACATATGCATACACATACACATACACACATGTATATGCATAAAGGAAATCTATATGCACATATATACACACATATACATGCATATAGAGATACATAAATATGGATATATACCTAGATGTGCATACATATATGATTTATACATGCACAACTACATGCATGCACATACATATATACACACAAAAACACATATAATATGAATGAATTATATAACTAAAGTAATAAATCATATATTAAATATAAATAGCAATAAAAATCACTAAAACAAGACTTTCCATTGATTAGTCACATAGACACAATTCAAAACATAATTTAAATGAGAAAATATATAGATATAAAAAAGTATCTATATCAATGTATATTATATATCGAATTTAATATATCACTCATCATTATCATCCTCATCCACATCATCTTGTATGTCCTCATCATGAAGATCATCATCATGATCATCCTCAACATTATGAGTATCCGCTTGATTTGATGAATCTATAGTGGCATCATGGGTAGAGGTGTGAGCACTATGTGATGATTGAGATCATCTTGCATGTGTTTATCTCTCGCATTCATCCATATCAATCTCTCCATAATACTCTTGTATTAAATATAATAAACATAAATAAATAAAACATATAAAACATCAATAAAAATAAAATAATTATATGAAAGTTGTTAATACTCACAAAATGCATTTGGATGATCTTGCATGTACTCACTTAGAGGTCATATTCACAATGTTTTGCAAAATTGATTTCCTTTTTTGTATGATATTGACCATAATCCTTTTGTTGCATTGAGACAAATAATAAAATTAATGATGAGTGTTTTAACTAAAATAAAAAATATAGTTTCAATAATACATATACTTACAAATGTAGCTACAAAACCATGATGGCGCATTTGGCCTATGTGTGATATATGACCAGACTCAACTCTCTTCTTTCTAGCCCCCTGCATTTATTTGATGAAAGGAACATACATAGATTAAATATAAGACATTTATAAAATAAAATAAAATTATAAGTCACTCTAAAATAAAATATTAGTTTGCATACGTTCTGTTGAGTATATGATTCATGAAGATGTAGCTGTCTGCGAAACACCTGCCACATCTTAGGTGCTATGTTAGGTCTTCTCTTATTTTGCTCTGCCATACAATATCTCCTCTTATTTCAATCTCAAACAAAAAATAGGGAATTAGAATATAAACAAAAACTTTAAATTCATAAACATACATATACAGACACACACACATACATATACACACACATACACATATACATACATGCACACATATACACATAAACATGCACTTATACATACATACATAACCACACATATACATATATAAACACACAAATACATGCATACATATGCACACATACATGTACACACACATACATGCATATACATACACATATACATACACCTACACATACATACATACACTTACATATACATACACACACATACATGCATGCACATACACATATGCATACACTTACACATACATACATACCCACACATACACATACACACATACATGCATACACATACACATACATACTAAATACATACCATCACACATATATATATACACACATACATGCATACATATACACATATACATACACTCACACATACATAAATACACTAACATATACATAACGACACACACATACATGCATACACATACACATATGCTTACTCTTACACATACATACATACCTACACATACACATACACACACATACATGCATACACATACACATATGCATACACTTATACATACATACATACCCACACATACACGTACACACACATATGCATACACATACATATAAACATATACATACACACACATACATGCATACACATCCATATATGCATACATACACATACATAGTAAATACATAACCACCCACATACATATATACATGCACAGATGCATGCATATATGCATGCAACAGTATGGATGTGTGCATGTAGGAGTGTACGCTGTCGGGATGAAATCCCGCAGGGAGTGTGCACTGATTTTTTTCAAAAGTTCATTGTTTTATGAGCTTTGTGTGATGTTTTGATTGATAAAGGGGTATATTTCATGCATAAATTGGCAGAATTGATTAATTGTGCAATGCAAAAACGAGTTTGAGATGTGTGTTAGAACCATGCGTGTAAATAACTGACATTAGACCCATGAAAACTTTAGGTTTGACCCTTGAAACTAACTGAAAATGTGGGTTTACCTCATGAAAAATGAACTTGAACCCTTGGAAACCCTTGGAGTTTAGGCCGAATTTGTAAATAAATCCTTGAATTGGTGAGCTTGAGATAATTGTGAGCAAAACCCTAATTTTCCCGACTAAAAACCCTAGGTCGGACCCTTGAAATTGATGGTTATCCTAGGTGAAACCTTTGAAAATAATTAATTTTGTATATACAGTGTGAAACCAAAACTAAAAATAAAAAAGGACAAAAATCAAAAATAGAATCAAGAGATGGGATTTTCCAGGAATAGTAAGTGAACATGCATGGTCGTATGAAATTGGAAAGTTGAGTAGGGAGGTTGGAAACTTCTAGATAAACATCCCAAGGAGAGAAGGATGGGGGAGCCTATAAATAGAGGGCCAAGCCTCATTTGTTTTTCCTCGTTGATCTTCTTGGTGTGTCTACTCTGCAGATATGCTTTCTTATCCTCCTCTTATTCATTTTTCCTTATTCATGTTCATTAGCTTGCACGAGAGAGAGAGAAAGTGAGGCACACAGTAGAAGCATGGGCAACAATTCGAGAGAGAGAGAGGTGTAGAGAGAGATAAGGAGAATGTGTTAATTGTTCTGCAACCCGGAGAAAGAGAGAAACTATAGATCGTCAAAGTCCGCTGCTGTGTTGGCACTTCAGAGAAAGCACGTGATCACTTCCACCGATAGGCAAGGAGAGAGTCTTGCGGTCTGCAGAGAGAGAAAGTACGTGGCATATTCGATACAGAGACCGTTGCTGAGAGAGAGTGTCTGGGGAGATATGGCGGCGCAAAGAAATCTACGTAGAGAGAGAAGAGAAAGATTATCTTATGGCTAGACCAGAGGCGACACGCGCAAAATTTAGAGAGAAAGCATTAGAGGTTGAGAGAAAATTTCGTGAGAGAGAGTGAGTAACAGAGAGACCCGCTGCACGCAGATAGACGCCACGCAGGGAAATTTGGTTGCTGCGCCTGATGAACGTGGAGGAGAAAGAATCCAGAAAGAATCTACGTCTGTCGTTGACACTGCTATAGAGCACGTAGAGGATCATGAAACCTTCGAGAGAGAGAGATCTGACGGAGTTCACTGCCGCCGACGCGCAGGCAAATCCAGAAGGGTCAACGACGGAGTCGGAGAGAGATGGTTGGCTGGCTCGAATCGACAGAGAGCATGGAGGCATGGCATGATGGGTGAACCAAGAGAGAGATTATCCAGAATTCAGCGCACGCAAAGATTGTCGAGAGAGAGAGAGAGATCCTTGCGCGCAGGCGGAGAAAGTCCTGGGAGATGGCTCCGTAGGCGGCATGTTGTTATCTCAGAGAGAGAGAGAGAGAGAGAGAGAGAGAAGAAGATGATTGGATGGTTGGTAAGACACGCAGAGACTGGAGAGATTGGCAGTGATGTCCGTCTTGGCGGCTATAGTGCTGCGTGGCAGAGACTGCAGCGCTGTGGCGACTTTGTAGCTCCAGCAAAGAGGGAGAGAAATTGCGTCGCTGATGTCAGAGGGATGAGGAGAGAGAGAGAGGTTCTGTGTCCACGCTAGAGAGAGAGAATTAGGTGGTGGCATAATTCGGATCAGCGGAATAGAGAGAGAGCACTTATGCGGCAGATGTGCAGATAAATGGGGATGCGTGCAGGACAATCGGCTCGAGAGAGAGAGAAAGGCACAGCCCATACATGGCGCAGGTCATGAAATTCAGGAGAGAGAGAGCCACGAAAGGCGGCGTAGCCTGCAGATAGAGGGAGATGCTTACGCTTGGTGGCAGTCACGTTAGAGAGAGAGAAAGGGAATTGAGGGTTGACCTGTTGCGTGGCGCATCCGAACTTAAGAATAGGAGAGAGAGGTCAAGACTCAAAAGAGTCGCTGAGCTCGTAGCATGAGAAAGAGAGAAGAAATTTTGGGAAATTCTGTCTGCACATTGTGTCCAACTGCACCAATGAAAACTAATGTTAATTCAAAATAGCGTTAATAATCATGTATGAAAATGAATCCATTGAATCAGAACAGAACTGTTTCAAAAGACGAGTCTATGAATTTGATTTGAATCTTTGAATTAACTTGTCTACAGAAAGGTGTTGAATAAAGGTGTTGAATAAGAGTTGGAGGGTTGCTGAAAAACATATTCGCCTTCGCGAGAGTGCATTTTAGTGCAAAACAAATTTGGCTTACGATTTACTTGTATCCATTCCATGTATATGGAGAATGTAGTGCGTGCGTCTATTTTTTCGAAAAGAAAACGAACATTGAATGTTGGGTTTATGTCAAAAGAGAAATATAACTCCTGAACGAGAAGCATGAGTTCATACCTTTCACTACAATGGATCTGCGATTCAAGGTTGTTCCTAAAAATCTGATATGAAGCATCGAACAAAAAGACACTGCATAATGGTTGGAGAATAAGTCAAGCGCTAAAAATATGTTTTGTTTCAAGATTCAAAAGGTTAATAAGTTTTTCATGAGTGAATTTAATTTTTTACAAAATGTACTAAAATGATTTTACCCCACCCCGTGGATTGCTCTTACGGAACGTCTACTCTGCATGTTCATGCAGGTTTATGAAGTATATCAAGTGATTGAAGATTGAAGAAAAGAGTATCCCCATCCTGTGGATTGCCCTTGTGGATCGTCTCCTCCACGTTCATGCAGGTTTACGAAGTATATCAAGTGATTGAAGATTGAAGAAAAGAGTATATCCATCCTGTGGATTGCCCTTGTGGATCGTCTCCTCCAGGTTCATGCAGGTTTACGAAGTATATCAAGTGATTGAAGATTGAAGAAAAGAGTATATCCACCCCGTGGATCTTGTTCGTGGATCATCTCCTCTAGGTTTATGCGGTTTCTGATTATCTGAAGTAAAGAGAAGGAAGGCCATTGCTGAGGGTACCTGAAATAAAGAGCGGATTGAAGACCTAAAGAAAAGCTTGGACCGCGAAGACCGAAGCGGAATCCCGTAGGCGATTTCTCGCACTGTAGCGAGGGATCTATTTTATATTGGCCGATCCGCACTGTAGCGGCGGCGTTTATATTGTATCATCACATCGCACTGTAGCGGTTTTATTGTGCCATCGGCCCGCACTGTAGCGGCCTATTTTTGTATCATTCATTTTATTGGAGGCTTCAGTTTCAAAAAACAAAAAAAAGGAGGCTACTATGGATATAGTAAAGAGGAGACCTCAAGTAAAGCATTGACTGAAGACCGAAGACCCAAAGTGAAGAAAAGCTTGGACCGCGAAGACCGAAGCGGAATCCCGAGAGCGATTTCTCGCACTCTAGCGAGGTATCTATTTTATATACTAGCCGGCCCGCACTGTAGCGGCGGCGTTTATATTGTTTCATCGCACTGCACTGTAGCGGTTTTATTGTACCATCGGCCCGCACTGTAGCGGCCTGTTTGTATCACTCATTTTTATTGGAGACTTTAGTTCCTTTCCGATTGTATCTTCGAGCTTGATCTACATCACGTGTTTCACTGCATTATCTGATCGTCTCTTTTCGACGCCCACGGTCCCACATCTCGACACTTCCGAGGGGCAAGGGGCCCTACGAGGATCCCGCACGCTCCGGAGAGCACAGGCGAGGCGCCCAGCGCGCAGACGCCGCTCGCAGGACAGCGGGAACGGCGCACCAGAGAGGGGCCTGATCCAACCCCACGCACCGGCTTCCCGCCACGACCTCCTTCTTCCCGACAACGCATGATGTATATGTATCTACATGTGTGTTTTATATATATGTATTTATATACATGATGTGTATATATCTTTATATGTATTATGGGCCTCATTGATTCGAATAGCTATGTATAGAGGCATAAGGTTGAGAGTAGAGACATCTCTCTAGTATGTGGTGGGAGGACTAGATGTGATGTGTATATATATATATATATCGACCTATGTCTGCATACTCATGCATGCCAACCCTAAGGAATCAGATAGAACTCTCCCTCTCATAAGATTCCTTATGAAAGAAAGTTTCACCTTTTTGTGTATACTATGATCCATAATATCTACACATGTAAAAACAATATATATATATATATATATATATATATATATATATATATATATATATATATATATATATATATATATATATATATATATATATATATATATATGTGTGTGTGTATGTGTGGATATATATATATATATATATATATATATATATATATATATATATATATATATATATATATATATATATATATATATATATATATATATATATATATATATATATATATATATATATATGTGTGTGTATGTGTGGATATATATATATATATATATATATATATATATATATATATATATATATATATATATATATGTGTGTGTGTGTGTGTGTGTGTGTGTGTATGTCTGCATGTGCGTAGTAAGCGTTCTCGTAGTCGATATTAAGCATGAGCAAGATGAATTTTACATAGTCTTCTAGTTGAATATCATGAGATTGCATGTTGTGTTTGGATACGTTCTAGATTACCTTAGACATCAATCTAGAAGTGATGGCACCTCAGATTGTAGAACAGTGCGAAGTTCTTTTTTTTTTTTTTAATATAAAGGAAGTTCGGCAATAGCCTACTCTCCCGGACTTGAATTAAATTAAGAAACAAAGGTACAATAGAAGGGGACTAGTGCCCACGGGACCCCCCAAATCCCACAAAGCAGGGGAAGCTTGAATGAATCCTAGGTTGCATTACAGAGAAGGTTAATCACCCTCTCATCGCCCTCATGCGGGGCCCACTTGGGTTTGAGCTTGTTGTTGATCAAAAGGAGGACTTGATGGTGCCTGAAGGGGGGGGATTTCTTACTGTTAACAATCCTTTTGCCAAGGAGGGATAGTGATTTCTCAATCGACCACTCCCTGGGGGGATCGCCGAAGTTGAGAGCACACCTCTCCCGCCAAATTTTCCACAAGACTTCCCCTCTGATGGCGTTCCAGAGTGTCGCAGAGCAGCCGATCGCTTCTCCCAAAAGGACTTGTTTCCAACTAAGCTGTTTTTGAAGTCTGATTTTCATTCCAACCGTCTGCCAGATTCTGTAGGAGTTGGGGCAAGTAAGGAAGATGTGTGGGACATCTTCAATAGCCCGGTGGCAGCGTTTGCACCAAGGAGGAATCCCACAAAGTTTGCTAGCCTTATGGTTGGTCCAAATTCCTCGATGAAGAATTTGCCATAAGAGGACAGACTTCTTAATCTCTATAAGGGGGTGCCAGATACCCATGAATTTCATGTCCCACCGAAGCCGCGTCCAAGACAGGCACCACTTCTTGTTGAGGCTGATCTGGTGGTCAGCCGTTTCTTTGATGTTCGGGATTTTGAGTAGGCTATTTCCATTGTGCCATTTGAGACCAAGCGGGTTCGGTGTGTCGTGTCCCATGAGAAGGCGAGTCTTGTGACGATCCCATGCGAGGCATCGGCTTTGCAAAGTGTTCCATTCTTCGTAGGAGATGTTTAAGCAAGGGTCAATATCCTCGAAGTTGATCCAGCTATTGGTGTCATATTTCCAGAGGTGTTTCCATTTTTTGAATCCTTTGTTCCATAACCTCTTGGCATTTTGAATGTTCCACGACTCCACACTCCGGATGCCTTGTATCGGAAACCAGATAGAGTCGTTTTGTCTGATTCCGGCCGCCCACTTCCAATCCTCACTAATTCTTGTGAAGCTTTTGACTTTATTCCAGCCCTTCCAAAGGGAGCACACGAGATTGGAGCCTTTCGGGAAGACGGGGATCGGGGAGAATAGTATGCTCACACACATCACTACAAAACTATATCAACAAAGCCCCCATGAGAGCCAACTCATTCTTGTTTCTGAAGATCTGCTTGGCCCACGAGGCCTCCCAATTGCACCAAGCCTTAATCATCCATTTGGCTGGCAGTTTGTTAGCCATACACCCAATGTCCAGGATACCAAGCCCCCCGCTATCTCTAGGGCTAGTGCAGATGGCCCATTTGATTTTAGGCACCCCCCTTCTGTTATGATCGCCCGTCCAAAGAAAGTTTCTACAAATACTATTCAGTTTGGACAGGCCTTGCTCATTAGGTCTCCAACAAGAAAGGAAATAGATGGTAGAAGAGAGGAGGAACGTGTTGATAACCATCGCACGCCCAGCGAGATTGATTTGCATACCTTTCCAATAGTTAAGCTTGTTTTCGAGTTTGGCGAGCACCCAGTTCTATCTCTGCTCCATAGAGACGCCAAACCCCAAGGGGATTCCAAGAAGACGAAATATTTGGCCCTGCGGAATGATTTGACAGCCATGATCAATGAGAAGGCCAGGATGATGTCCCACAATAGCCCTAAAGGCGGTCTTAGAGTGGTTGATTTTGGATCCAGAGGCTTCACAAAAGGTAGCAAGACACCTCCAGAAAGTCTCCAGGCTGGTATTATCATTGTGAACGAACGCGTTCATATCATCGGCAAATAGTCTCATGATGATTTGACTGTGGTCGTGAGGCAGCCGGAGGCCTTTGATATTGCCAGTCTCCACATGATGTGCCACAAGTCTGCTCAGCCCCTCAGTGGCGATGGCAAAAAGAAGGGGGGCCAGAGGGCACCCTTGTCTAATAGATCTTCTAAGATGGATCGCCTTTGAAAGTTTGCCGTTAACGTTAATTTGGGTCGTTGCGTTTTCGAGAAGGGTCGCGATCATCTTGGTGAATTTCTGACTACATCCGAGATCTTGGAGCGACTGCAGAATATAGTCCCATTCTAGCCTGTCGTAGGCTTTGTCAAAGTCGATCGTGAGGAAGACCACATCTTGGTTAGACTCATTTGCATATTGAATACCTTCCCAAATATCCATAATGGTTTCCACGATAGACCTGCCTTTGATGAAACCTTTTTGGTCCTCACTAAGCCAAGATCTCAGGTGGCACGAGATTCTGTTGGCAATGACTTTGGCGATGATCTTGTATCCTGTTTGGAGCATCGTAATAGGCCGCCAGTTCTTAGTCATTGTTTGAGTGAGTACGTTTATGAACTTGTACCTTCGGTGAGTATGTATGAATGCATGGAACTGTGGGTGGCTGTGATCATATGTGAGGGCATTCATGTGAGCTATATGATTTTGTGTGGATTGCATATATATATATATATATATATATATATATATATATATATATATATATATATATATATATATATATATATATATATATATCCATACCAGCATAACTCATGTGATTCCATGTACGTGTATGAACGAGTGTGAATGTGTAGTGTGAAACCTACGAATATGAAAGCAAAAGAAAGCAAAGAATATAAAACGTAAATAAACGTAAAGCAAATCATAAAATAAATAGCCGTTCAAAGCTGAAAAGCAAAAAAATAGCGATAATAAAAGAATTACAAGAAAAGTGTGAAGGGAAAGAGAAGAGGTGCATGGAGTTTTAAATATAGAGGTCTAGAGAGCGCGCATGTGGTGGAGGAGAGGAGCAAAGAGAGAGAGAGAGAGAATGCATTTTTCTTAACCTCTCATGCAAACTTTGTCATCTTATCATCTCGTGTAGAGTCTTTTGTCTGATCATCAAGAAGTAGGATAGCTCCTTTTATTCATAACAATGTCCACACGGAAGAATTATTATATACAGGATGGTGAAGAGAGAGAGAGAGTCGAGGGATGTTATAAGAGATTAAAGAATGAAGTGCGAAGTGGATGACTTTCCTGATAACAAGCTCGCTCAATGTTCAGAAAACTTCTTCTATAATTTTCAGATAACTTGTGTTTCAGATAAGTTTATTATATAAGAGATTCGGCATTCTATTGGTATATGTGTGAATTACACCTGAATTATGCAAATAGTAATATATGAATTTGGATGGTTTACTATTGAACGTCTATTTCCTTTGATGAATCCATAAGCAGCAAGTCATCTTCCTGCAATCTTGCATGCAAATACTCTTTATCGCTCCATCCTTGAATCGATTGCATGGCCATACCTTCAGCTATTTAGGCACTTTATAATGTGAATACTCTCTCTCCTCAGCTATTGATTAACTATCATGTTCATGTTGGAACGTTTCATTCATAGATGAAACATATATATACATAGGGCTTCTATGTTCGCTTAACTTATCTCAAGTAACTTTCAGCCGTAGAAAATCTAGAGAAACCGAAGACACATACTGAGGAGATCGAGCTTATTTCAAGTGCATTATGTGATTATATATGTTATTGCACAATTTCTCTTAGAGTTTCTTCAAGCATATACCTTCGAAGTATTGTTTGCTTCATCACCATCAGAACGTTTGTGTTCTTATGAAAACATTAATCACGTACTTAATATGAAAAGTATTAAATAATGAATTCTTTATTCACACAGAAAAACAAGATTTCTTAAGTCCATAACAATCTTGAATCTCGTTTACTTCTGAGATCGTCAAATATGTTTTGTCGCATAGAATCATAGAGCTATAAAGATGGATATATAAAAGATAACGTGTGATGCTTTTATGATGAATTAAAAATTAGGAACTCCTATAATCAAAAGTTCTATTGGAATATCTAAGATTCAATTTCTTTTACTTTCCAAGCTTTTTTTGAAGGAAGAGCCAAATTTTCTATACTTCACATTTTAAGGTATTTGACTAAGTTCCCTGTTTTATATATTTTATTGTTTCAATACATTGAAGATACTCTAGAATCCTTTCATAGTTATGAGATTGTGGGAAGGAAATATTCAGCACACAAGATGTACCCGGAGGACTATGGAAATGAAGATGATTTAAACTTGCAAGATTACTTAATGATGCGGATGAAGATGCGGGGATCAAGATTGTGAAGAACATTCTTAAGAGAGAGTCTTTTAGAGCAATCATCTTATCATTGAAGACAATGTGAACCAAGAAAATTGAGATTGTGAATGAGATTGTGATTGAGAATGTGAGTGTGAGTGTGATTATGAGTGTGAGTATGAATGAGATTCTCATTGCTCGTGTATATGTGGTGCACTAGCAAAAGGGGAGATCCAAAGATGAAGATTGAGAGCTAGAGAGATTCTGGTCCTACATTGATAACGATCGTTTTCTGCTTCTATGATTGAGATTGAGATTGGGATTGGGATTGAATTTGTGATTGCGATTGGGGATGAGATAAGCTCGGTGGTGGTTGGGTGGATGAGGCTTCATCTTGAAGCTACTGATTATATAGATTCATGAAGATAAGTTACAATCTTGTATTTGATTTTTCAAATGAGCTTAATTCATTCTTGATCATTCGAGTTATGGCCTTCTCTAATTTTTATAATGGAGGTTTCCTTGTATTCATATGATTACAAGATTGTGATTGGAGGGACGCTACAAGTGGTATTAGAGCGGAACCGATCCAAGATGACAATGGAGGTTTTTTTGGGGGAAAACTCAAAAGAAAATGACGAGAGAAAAACTCAGTAAGATATCAATTCAACAATAATCGAGGAAGCCAATGACCAAGATAAGTGATCTATCGTTACTTCCGTGAATACATGAACTATTTGTAATTGATTTGGGTAGCATGTTTAAAATTTATTGCAACTTTAGGTTAGATTTCTTTTAAGAGAGAGAAAAGTCTTCTACTGTCGTCCATGCATAATTTCATATTGTCTTATGCTTCTCAGATTCAAGCTGGTGTCTAAGTTTTTGGATTAAGCTTCTCAGATTCAAGTTGGCCTCCATGTTTTTGGATTACAGTTGTGCATGTGTTGGATCTCCATGTTCATATGCCCCACAAAAGTGCATGCGCAAATTTGCTCATGTGGATCGTCTCTTCATGTGTAAAACTCATAACCGGATCATGATTTAGATAATGCACACGTGAGCATGATTCGTTTCACCAAGTAAGTTTGTTTCCTCATGTTAGACGCAAACGAACGCACACATGATGATATTCAGATCGGTAATCCTATATATGTGCATAACATACATGAACAATAGAAGATGAGATCCAGATAAATGCAGTTATTGAGGATGAGTAGATGGTTGAATGGAAAGGAATGCATACATAGTGTAAGAGATCGTGCAGCACAAGAATGGCAAGCCAAGTTCATTGATAGATGCTTAAACAAATATATGAGCATCATGCACAACTATATAGGGATAAACATTAAGCGTCAATGACACTATCTTTGGAGGCTTTTGAACATGATTTGTCAAATGAGCAATCAGATGACGCAACCAAATAGATATTTGAGATTCAGATATTCAAGAGATCAAGCTTAAGATCAAACAATAAACTCTTTGAACTTTCACACGTTGCTAGTAAGGTGATCACATTACTAAAGGGATTTGGAAGTGGAAGCTGCATTTATGTGCACATTTAATAATACAAAGGCCATAGAGAAATTTGAACATAGTGCTGAATTGGGAGCTATAATTTGACTAGCACAACATGGAGGATGCAGTGATATCCATATTCAATATATGGCATATGATAGTAAAAAGCCTATGACAATACACCAATTAAGCAAACCATTGATCATGATAAGTTTCCTTAACACTATTTCTTATTCTTAAAATAATTATATGAACATGGCTTCTTTATTAAAGCTCAATTTCGTATCATGTGTGTTAGCACAAATTGCTCCAACTCTAAGGATAGAGCTTAAAAAAAAAAGGGAAGAATGCAAGCCTTCTCATAGTCGATATTAAGCATGAGGAAGATGAATTTTACATAGTCTTGTAGTTGAATATCGTGAGATTGCTTGTTGTGTTTGGATAAGTTCTAGATTAAGTTGAATATCGTGAGATTGCTTGTTGTGTTTGGATAAGTTCTAGATTACCTTAGACATCACTCTATAAGTGATGGCAACTCAGTTTGTAGAACACTGGGAAGTTTTTTTTTTTATATAAAGGAAGTTCGGCAATAGCCTACTCTCCCGGACTTGAATTAAATTAAGAAACAAAGGTACAATAGAAGGGGACTAGTGCCCACGGGACCCCCCAAATCCCACAAAGCAGGGGAAGCTTGAATGAGTTCTAGGTTGCATTACATAGAAGGTTAATCACCCTCTCATCGCCCTCATGCGGGGCCCACTTGGGTTTGAGCTTGTTGTTGATCAAAATGAGGACTTGATGGTGCCTGAAGGGGGGGGATTTCTTACTGTTAACAATCCTTTTGCCAAGGAGGAAAAGTGATTTCTCAATCGACCACTTCCTGGGGGTATCGCCGAAGTTGAGAGCACACCTCTCCCGCCAGATTTTCCACAAGACTTCCCCTCTGATGGCGTTCCAGAGTGTCGCGGAGTAGCCGATCGCTTCTCCCAAAAGGACTTGTTTCCAACTAAGCTGTTTTTGAAGTCTGATTTTCTTTCCAACCGTCTGCCAGATTCTGTAGGAGCTGGGGCAGGTAAGGAAGATGTGTGGGACATCTTCAATAGCCCGGTGGCAGCGTTTGCACCAAGGAGGGACCCCACACAGTTTGCTAGCCTTATGGTTGGTCCAAATTCCACGATGCAGAATTTGCCATAAGAGGACAGACTTCTTAATCTCGATAAGAGGGTGCCAGATACCCATGAATTTCATGTCCCATCGGAGCCGCGTCCAAGACAGGCACCACTTCTTGTTGAGGCTGATCTGGTGGTCAGCCGTTTCTTTGATGTTCGGGATTTTGAGTAGGCTATTTCCATTGTGCCATTTTAGACCAAGCGAGTTCGGTGCATCGTGTCCCATGAGAAGGCGAGTCTTGTGATGATCCCATGCGAGGCATCTGCTTTGCAAAGTGTTCCATTCTTCATAGGAGATGTTTTTGCAAGGATCAATGTCCTCGAAATTGATCCAGCCGTTGGTGTCCTGTTTCCAGAGGTGTTTCCATTTTTTGAATCCTTTGTTCCATAATCTCTTGGCATTTTGAATGTTCCACGACTCCACACTCCGGATGCCATGTATCGGGAACCAGATAGAGTTGTTTTGTCTGATTCCGGCCGCCCACTTCCAGTCCTCACTAACTCTTGTGAAGCTTTTGACTTTATTCCAGCCCTTCCAAAGGGAGCACACGAGATTGGAGCCTTTTGGGAAGACAGGGATCGGGGAGAATAGCAGGGTCATGATGTCGAGATTCTTCCAGTTTGGGAACCCCATGAGAGCCAACTCATTCTTGTTTCTGAAGATCAGCTTGGCCCACGAGGCCTCCCTGTTGCACCAAGCCCTGATCATCCATTTGGCGGCTAGTTTGTTAGCCATACACCCAATGTCCACTGGGAAGTTTTTACTCATTGTCCGAATGAGTATGTTTATGAAGACATGTATGTACATTCGGTGAGTATGTATGAATTCATGGAAGTGTGGGTGGATGTGATCTCATGTGAGCTATATGATTTTGTGTGGACTGTGCATATATGCATCCATACCAGCATAACTCATGTGATTCCATGTATGTGTGTGAACAAGTGTGAATGTGTAGTCTCCATGAATATGAAAGCGGAAGAAAGCAAAGAATATAAAACGTAAAATAAGCGTCAAGCATCTCATCAAATAAATAACCGCTTAAAGCTAAAAACTAAAAAATAGTGATAAAAAGAGAAATACAAGAAAAGTGCGAAGGGAAAGAGAAGAGGTGCATGAAGTTCTAAACATAGAAGTCTAGAGAGCGCGAATCTGGTGGAGGAGAGTAGCAAAGATAGATAGAGAGAGAGAAAGAGAGAGAGAGAAAGCATTTTTCTTAACCTCTCATGCAAACTCTGTCATATTATCATCTCGTGTAGAGTCTTTTGTCTGATCATCAAGAAGTAGGGTAGCTCCTTTGTTCATAACAATGTCCACACACAAGAATGATTATATACAGGATGATGAACACAGAGAGAGAGAGTCGAGGGATGCTATAACAGATTGAAGAATGAAGTGCGAAGTGCATGACTTTCGTGATAACAAGCTCACTGAATGTTCAGAAAACGTCTTCCATATTTTTAAGAGAACTTCTTTCAGATAACTTTATTCTATGAGAGATTCGGCGTTCCATTGGTATATGTATGAATTACACCTCAACTATGAGAATAGTAATACATAAATTTGGATGGTTTACTAATGAACATCTACTTCCTTTGATGAATCCACAAGGAGCGAGTCATGTTACTGCAATCTCGCACGCAAATAATGTTTATCGCTCCATCCTTGAATCATTGCATGGCCATAGCCGCAGCTATTTAGTCACTTTATAATGTGAATATTCTCTCTCCTGAGCCACTGCTTAGCTAACATGTTCATGTTAGAAGGTTTTATTCATAGCTGAAACGTATATATACATAGGGCTACTGTGTTCGCTTAACTCATCTTAAGTAACTTTCAGCCATAGAAAATCTAGAGAAACCGAAGAAACATACTGAGGAGATCAAGCTTACTTCAAGTGCATTATGTGGTTATATATGTTATTGCACAATTTGTCTTATATTTTCTTTCAAAACATTGAAGATATGGTAGACTCCTTCTAAGGAAATTTTCAACACACAAGATGTACCCAGAGGAATATGGAAAAGAAGATGATTTAAACTTGGAAGATTACGTAATGACGTGGATGAAGATGCAAGGATCAAGATTGCAAAGAAGATTCTTAAGAGAGCTTCTTTGAGAGCATTCATCTTATCATTGAAGACAATGTAAACCAAGAAAATTGAGATTGTGAATGAGATTGTGATTCAGATTGTGAGAGTGTGTGATTGTGAGTGTGAGTATGAATGAGATTCTCATTGCTCGGGGATTGGTCACACACTAGCAAAAGGGGAGGTCCAAAGATGAAGATTGTGATATAGAGAAATTATGGTCATACATTGATCACGATTGTTTTCTACTTCTGTGATTGAGAATGAGATAAGGATTGGGATCGAGATTGTCATTGTGATTACGATTGGGATTGGGAGGAGCTCGAGGGTGGTTGGATGGATGAGGCTTCATCTTGAAGCTATTGGTTATATTGATTCATGAAGATAAGGTATTATCTTGTATTTCATTTTGCAAATGAGCTCAATTCATTGTTGATCATTCCAGTTATTGCCTTCTCTAATCTTTATAATGGACGTTTCCTTGTATTCATATGATTATGAGATCATGATTGGCAGAACACTACAATGTGTGTATGCACATGTATGGGTTTATGCATGTGTATTTGTGTATGCATATGTGTATGTATGTGTGTATATGTGTATATGTATATGTGTGTGTATGTGTATGTATGTATCTATTTGGTTGTATGTATGTGTGTATATATGTATCTGGGTGTGTATGTGTGTGTATGTATATGCATATGCATTGTGTATGCATATGTATATATGTGTGTGTGTGTGTATGTGTGTGTGTCTCTTGTGTATGTGTATGTTTATGTCCCTATGTATGTGTATGTATATGTGGGTGTATGTATGTATGTGTTTGTATGTATACATGTGTGTATGCATATGTAAGTATAGTGTGTATATGTGTGTATGTATATGTGTGTATACATGTGTATGTGTGTATACATGTATATGTACATGTGTATGTGTGTGTATGCATCTGTATATGTGTGTGTATGTGTGTTCTTATGTGTATATTTGTGTAGATTTGTGTGTATGCATGTGTATGTGTGCATAGTTGCAGCTCTCTCTCTATGTGTGTGTGTGTGTATGTATATGTGTGTATGTGCAAGTATCTATATGTGTATGTGTATGTGTATGTGTATGTGTGTATATGTGTGTGTATGCATATGTATATAGTGTGTGTGTGTGTGTATGTCATGTGTATACCTATGTATGTGTGTGTATACATGTATGTATACATGTGTATGTGTGTGTATGCATATGTATGTGTATTTGAGTGTATGTGTGTTTTTATATATGTATATGTGTGTACATTTGTGTGTATGCATGTGTATATGTGCGTATGTGTGTGTGTCTCTCTATGTGTGTGTATGTATGTGTGTATCTCTATGTGTGTAATGTGGGTGTATCTATATGTGTATGCATATTTATGTGTGTATGTGAAAGTATCTTTATGCATATCTGTATGTGTATGTGTGTGTATTTGTGTATGCATATGTATCTATAGTGTGTGTGTGTGTGTATGTATACGTATGTATCTGTGCATATTCATGTGTATGTCTGTGTATGTGTGTATATGCATATGTATGTGTAGTGAGTGTATGTGTGTTTTTATACATGTATATTTGTTTAGGTTTGTGTGTATCCATGTGTATGTGTGTGTATCTATGTGTATGTGTTTGTGTGTATCTCTGTGTGTGTAATGTGGGTGTATCTATATGTGTGTATATGTATACGTGTGTATGTGCAAGTATCTATATGTGTATGTGTATGTGTATCACTACAAGAAAAAGGGGTGCGTAGCGACGCCCCCAAATTGGAAAAAAAAAGGGAAGCATCGCCTATGCGACGTGGTCGTCGCATAAGCGACGGTCAGAATTTCGAATTTTTTTTTCCCCAACCCTCGTCGCATAAGCAATGCTAGCGTCGCTTAGGCAACATTAATTAAAGAGCTTCGCTAATTTCATCACTGCCGAGCGACGGTGGGAGCGACATTGGCAAACTACAGAGCGTCGCATATGCGACGCTCTCGAATGTAAAAAAAAAATTGATTTCTCTCGGCACATTTGTGCTGGGACTTGGACGCGAGGAAGAAGAGACCGAGAGAGAGAGTGAGAGAGAGAGAGAGCACGCGATAAAGAGAGAAGGCCGCACAAACTAACAGCAAGCACGTATGCGCACACACACACACTTACATACACATACATATGTACACACACACATATACACACCTAGACACACACACACATACATATACACACACACACATACACACAAATACACACACATATACACACATACACAAAAAAGGTTGCATACACACATGCACAGATAATGCATACACATGCACACACATATACACATACATATACACACACATACACAGACACATACACACACACACATACACACACACATACACACACACACATACACACACACATACACACACACATACACACATACACACACATATATACATACACACACACACATAGAGAGAGACATGCACACACATACACATACATGCATACATAATGCATATGCATATGCGTACATCCATACATACTTACATGCATACACACACATATGCATACATAATGCATATGCATATGCGTACATACATACATACTTACATGCATACACACACATATGCATGCATAATTCACATGCATACATACACATACATACACATACATAATGCATATGCATACATACACATACATAATGCATACACACACATATGCATACATAATGCATACACACACATACACACATATGCATACATACACACATAGACACATACACACATAGACACATACAAACACATAGACACATACACACACATAAACACATACAAACTCATAGACACACATACATACACATAGACGCGCACACACATACACACACATATACACACACATACACACATACACACATAATGATGCATTCACACACATACACATGCATACACACATAGACACACATATACACACACACATAGACACACATATACACACACATATACACATATACATACACACTCATAGACACACATAATGATGCATTCACACACATACACATGCATACACACATAGACACACATATACACTTACACATCCAAACATACACACTCATAGACACACATTCATACACACACACACATCCAAACATACACACTCGTAGACACACACACATACACACAGTTGCGCACACACATACACACACATATACACACACACACATACACACATAGACACATACACACATAATGATGCATTCACACACATACACATGCATACACACATAGACACATATATACACACACATACACACATACACACACATATATGAATACACACACATATAGAGAGACATACACACACATACACATACATGCATATATATGCATACATAATGCATATGCACATACACACATAGACACATACACACACATAAACACATACACACTCATAGACGTGTAGCGACACATACACATATACACACACACATACACACACATATACACAAACACATACACACATAGACACATAGACACATAGACACATACACACATACACACATAAACACATAATGATGCATACACACATACACATGCATACACATGCATATGCATACATGCATGCATACACATACACACATAAACACATACACACACATAGACACATACACACTCATAGATACACACACATACACATAGACACACACACATACACACACATACACACACATACACACACATACACACACATGCACACATAAACACATACACATGCATACACACACATACACATGCATACACACACATACACATGCATACACACATACATACACATATACACACACATACACACATAGACACACATATATGCATACACACACACATAGAGAGACATACACACATAAACACATACATGCATACATATGCATACATAATGCATATGCATATGCATACAATGTACATACATACTTACATGCATACATAATGCACATGCATAGATACATACACACATAGACACATACACACATACACATATGCACACACAAACACATACATACTCATAGATACACACACATACACATAGACACACACACATACACACACATATACACACACATACACACATAATGATGCATACACACACATACACATGCATACACACATACAGACACATGTACACACACATTCACACACATATATGCATACACACACATAAAGAGACATACACACACATACACATACACGCATACATATTGCATATGCATATGCATACATACATACTTACATGCATACATAATGCACATGCTTACATACACATACATAATGCATACACACACATACACACATATGCATACATAATGCATATGCATATGCATATGCATACTTACATACTTATATGCATACATAATGCACATGCTTACTTACATGTACATAATGCATACACACACACATAGACACATACACACATAATGATGCATACACACACATACATATGCATACACACACATATGCATACATACATGCATACACATACACACACATAGATACATACACATAAACACATACACACTCATAGACACACACACATACACATAGACACACACACATATACACACACATACACACATAGACACATACACACGTAATGATGCATACACACATACACATGCATACATAGACACACATAATCATGCATACACACACATACATATGCATACACACACATATGCATACATACATGCATACACATACACACATAGACACATACACACACATAGATACATGCATACACATAAACACATACACACTCATAGACACACACACACACACATACACACATAGACACATACACACATAATGATGCGTACACACACATACATATGCATACACACACATATGCATACATACATGCATACACATACACACACATAGATACATACACATAAACACATACACACTCATAGACACACACACATACACATAGACACACACACATATACACACACACATACACACATAGACACATACACACGTACTGATGCATACACACATACACATGCATACATAGATACACATAATGATGCATACACACACATATGCATACATACATGCATACACATACACACATAGACACATACACACACATAGATACATACATACACATAAACACATACACACTCATAGACACACACAGACACACATACACACATAGACACATACACACATAATGATGCATACACACATACACATGCATACATAGACACACATAATGATGCATACACACACATACATATGCATACACACACATATGCATACATACATGCATACACATACACACATAGACACATACATACACATAGATACATACATACACATAAACACATCAACACTCATAGACACACACACATACATATAGATACACACACACATATACTCACACATACACACATAGACACATACACACATAATGATGCATACACACACGTACACATGCATACACACACATATGCATACATACATGCATACACATATACACATAGACACATACACACACATAGATACATACATACACATAAACACATACACACTCATAGACACACACACATACACATAGACACACACACGCACACACAAACACACATAGACACTTACACGCATAATGATGCATACACACACATACACATGCATACACACATACAAACACATATACACACACACATACACACATACACACATACTAACATATATGCATACATACACACGTATATGCATACACACACATAGAGAGACATACTCACACATACACATACATGCATATATATACATATATAATGCATATGCATATGCATACATACATACATACATACATGCATACACACACACACATATACACATACATACACACACACATACACACACATACACACATAGATACATATACACATAATGATGCATACACACACATACACATGCATACACACATACACACATATACACGCACATACATACACACACACATGCATACATACACATACTTAATGCATACACACTTACATATGTACACGTATATATATTGATTGCTAACCATTTTGTTTTATATGTTAGGTATTATGGATCCTAGTAGAGAGAGAAAGGCGAAACTCACTCTCATAAAAAGTCTTATGAGAGCAAGAGTTCCTTCTGATATTCTAGGGGCCATAATGCGTGATTACGCAAAGGTGTCTGATGAGGAGCTGGATTATACGATCAAGATGCTTACCCAGCAATCAAACGAGCGCTCTTCTGCGGCTCCACATGCAGGAAGAGAGCTAGCTGCTCATAGGTATGTTTTGTTTTCATAAACTTTTTTAATGATATTATAACACATATTTTTATTTATTTCTATCTATCTATTTTCAGGACACCTATACCACCTCCAACACGTGATAGCACAGCAGAGTTGCCTATGAGGACATGTATAGGCACCTTAGGATTAGAGTGTGACATAGAGCCAGAGGAAAACATTGTGTATATAGGGAATGGATTGGAGTTCAAGAGAAGAATGTGGGCACTATGCAACTCTTACGTGCGCTTTATCCACTTACTGTGGAAGTAAGTAAAAGTTTTACATATAAATTGAAATATATATCTTATGTTTTATTTACCTTATGTTTTTTATTTTTATAGTGAGCATGATGAGAGGGATAAGAAATATGTGCTTAGTTCACTTGAGAGAGAGTTTGGGACAGGATGGTCCCTTAAGTGGTGTTTAAAAGAGATGCGGACACTTATGGCTCATCGTCGCGACAATGCACAGTATGCACTGCTTTTATGTATATATATGTGGATATGAGTATGTGTGTTTATGCATGTATGTATGTATATGAGAGAGAGGGAGAGACTAGAGGTATATATACACGCATACACACACATGCATATATACACACAAGACACATGCATATGCACATATAGATACACATACATACACAACACATGCATACGCATAAATAAATAAATCCTATTTCAAAAATCCTAAATTGAAAACACTAATTTCGATATTAGGGTTTTGAAATCCCTAATTTAAAAACTCTAATTCAACTTTTTAGCCATATGTTTGAAGTATATGTACACCTCCGACATCCTACTAGAGAGATGTCTCTCCTCCCATTCTTATGCCTCTATATATAGCTACTGGAATCAACGAGGATCATAATATATGTAAAGATATATACACATCATGTAGATAGGATACATAAATATAAAATGGAGTAGATATATTATGCATCACACATACATGCCTAAATGCACACATAAATATATATATACATACTATCATATTTACATGTACACATTTACACATAGACATATATAAATATATACGTGTACACATCACATATACATGCCTACATGCACACATAAACATATATATACATGCATACATATTTACATGTACATATTTACATGTACATATTTACACATAGACACATATACATGTATACATGTACACAATTATAAACACTTGCATATATTACATGAATACATGAATATTTTACATAAATGCATATGCATATATACACATATGCATATTTAACACATGTATACATATATCACACACATGCAAACACATACATATACATGAAATACATATATATGCATACTAACATATGTATACATATAATACACATGAATACACACACATATGCATACATACATGATAAAAATTTGCTCCTCGAAGATAAAGCTATATATAAAATAATTAGGCATACTCCCGAGCTTCATGTTCTAACTTAGAAGAACATGATTTCATCTCTCTAATAGGATTCATCGTTATTCAAGTTAATAAAAAAATCCTATTATCTGATATCCATTCAGAAGCTTCAAGTTATTGATCGATAACTAGAGTACAATTTACTATCTAATCTGCTCATATGTTTTCATTATTGCCATCATTTTGGTAAGACATCAATATAGTTTCATCTTCATTATCCTTATTGATTTCATTTATTTCTTCTATTGTTAAATCTATGTTCTCATGAATCACATCATCTATTAATGGATCAATATCTATTTCTGGTAATTCCTCTTCCTCATGAGTAGAATCAGCATGTAGAGAATTATCCTCTTCATCAAAAAGATTAGTATCATTATCACGTATAATGATTCTAATTTCTATTTCAAATGTTGATGTATCAGTATCTGATGCTGAATCATCAAGGGGACTTTCTTCAATCTCTCTAACAATAAACTGTTCAAACAATGACCTACCTCTAGGTTGCACATGAATGACCTGCCACCAAGGATGAGCATCTGGGTTTTTATAAAAAAATGCTTGTTCAATATGCCTAGGAAGAATATATGGTTCTTTAATAGATCTCATTACCTTGGAAGAATCAATTGCCCAAAACCCAAGAAATTCCCTTCTTAATGTAGAATTACTACCTTTATACTCCACTCAAAACCAACCAACCTTCAAAATGACCTATCAAAATATATAACAATAAAAACCCATTATTAGGTGCTTAAAAAAATAACTAACTCTAAAAAAATATATATAAACTTTTTTCTACCTGTTTGAATGTACAAAATGAAATTTCGTAGATACCAACAATAGTTCATACGTAACCAATTTCGCTATCTATAAGGTTCCTGTCTTTTGAGCTAGCACGTGATAGTTGCTTGAAAGAAGCAACAATACTAGAATCCTCTGTTTTACGTAAAGAATCAATGGCTTTGATTCTAATATGCTGTCCAAAAGCCCACATATTAGTAAACGTTCAAGCCTGCAAAATAAATTCAATTAAAAAATAGAAACTAACATACATATATGAAAAAAATAAAATATTATTTTAATAAAATTACCCTTCATTCACAACCTATCATTAACTCTCTTTGCTCATCTGAGATTTCTTCATTATTTGCATTGGCGCGTTGCAAATGACTATATAGCCAATCCGTGAAAGAAGGTATATCTGTAATATCATTATTATCGAGATTACGTCTAGATCTTTTGTTTTTTCGCCTTTTACTTCGGAGACTTTGAAGTTCCTCGTACTCGCTAAGGAATGCTTGCATGCATTCGCTATTATATGCTACAAAAGTAGAAACATCAATTTTTTCTTGAAATGTAAATAAGAATGGAGCCCCCTTACCTGATAATACCTCATCTATTACTTTTGAAGAAGACTCGTTGGTCCATGCACGTGGAGCTTCTTCATGAACTCTTTCAAGGTACTCACTAACATAATACATGCACTCTTCAAGCATCCAACCCTTTGCCATGGATCCTTCTGGTTTTGCTCTTTGTCGCACATAACCTTTAAGTATTCCCATAAATCGCTCGACCCAAAACATCCATCAAGTGTTGACAACACCTGCAATCTCTATCTCATCTACAAGATGGACTAATAAATGAACCTGAATATCAAAAAATGAAGTAGGAAGTTCTTTTTCCATCCAACATAGTAGCTCTTTGCATTCACGTTTTTTTTGTGGGATCGAATTTTTATCGATCTCTTTGGATGTAATCCACCTATACATATCATAAAAACAATTATAAAGAAGTGAATTAAAAAATAAAAGATATCCAATATTCATACATATTAAATATAAAAGTATCATAATTACCTTATAAGTGATCCAAGACGATAGATCACATCTCGTACTCCTTTCGTTGTACATCCATCGATAACCAAAGGTAAAATATGTTTCAAAAAGTTATGCCAGTCATGGGTCTTTAACCCAGATAAGCTCTTATCATCCATAGGAAACATGTTTTGAAACGATGCTCCTTATCCTGTAGGAGTCTTAATCAATTGAATTCTATTGTTGATAGTCTGTATCTCTTTTGTTGTAAGTACCCAAGGAGCAGATGCATAAGTCGTTTCTTGTCGATGTCTATCAAAAATTGGCCATAACTTTGGTTTGGATTTTTGATCTTTCAAATCATTCCTTGATGTTGTGGTATCTTTTAGTCCAAGAAGATGCTGCCATAGTGAATAACCAATATTTTTTAATATATGCATAGGATCAAGAAGATGAAATACTTTTAACTCTTTCCAATACTCCAAAGAATACCATATTGATATGTTCTCAGCGAGTGCCAATGTTCCTTTACCTCTGTTCACATACTCATTATCTGAATCATCACTGAAGATTTCTGCTTCTGGATCTATCAGAGGTCCATCTGTCCATTTTTTATACCAATCCATAGGCCTCATAGGTTTTGGATACTGGCCTCTTTCAAGCTTTCCATTAAAATGTATCGCTTCTCTTTTAGAT
The DNA here is from genome assembly GCA_020310875.1 of Ceratopteris richardii. Taxonomy (NCBI): domain Eukaryota; kingdom Viridiplantae; phylum Streptophyta; class Polypodiopsida; order Polypodiales; family Pteridaceae; genus Ceratopteris; species Ceratopteris richardii. The sequence continues at coordinate 86,098,632 of CM035412.1, read as the reverse complement.
CTTAATGGATGATCATCAGGCAAGAATTGTCGATGTCGAAGATAAATATTTTTGTTGAGATTCTTACTATAGGTTGATCTCAACCAATCATCACAATATGGACAAGATTTATAACCCTTAGTAGATATTCCTGCATCATGAAAAATGATAAAAATATAATTAGATTAAATCATATTTATTTACATGCATATTGAATAAAAAAATTACATCAATACCTAAACATATGCCATATCCAGGAAAATCGTGAATAGTCCAAGCCACAATACCACGAACCGTAAGATGTCTTTCATTGATGCTTTTCGATACATCAATGACATTAATACCTCTCCATAACTCTTGAAGATCATCAATGAGAGGAGCAAGATATACATTCATATCTTTAACTTGTCTTTTGCCTGGGATTAAAAGTGAAAGCATTAAATGTTCCTTTTTAATGCTACGATATGGCAGAAGATTGTAGTTTATGACTACCAATGGCCATGTTGACCATTTACTGGATTTCATGGAGAATGGATTAACCCCATCTAATGCAATTCCTAACTTTAGATTCTGTGGATTTTGTGCAAATTCAGGCCATGTAGAATCAATATGCTGAAAAGCAACACGATCATGAGGAATTATGATTATTCCATCAGTACTTTTGTGATCATGTCCCCAAGTCAAAAGCTTTGATAATTCGAGGCTTTGAAACATATGTCTAATCTGTGGAGCCAATGGAAAATGTCTCAATACCTTTTTTGGGATTTTACCTTCTTCACCCTTATATCGAGGAGATTGACATTTGGGACATGTCAAAGAGTCTAATATACATGCTTTAGACATTCCTCTCAAAGATATTTCTCATTTTTAGAAATATCAATGCTCTCACTGTCATTTTGATACCAATCCTCAATAAAATCTGCCATGACATCATCTTCATCATTGTCACACAAATCTTGTACTTTATCGTCTTTTGAATATAGATCTTTCAACTTTGCATATTGCACAGGATTAGTTTTGCGTAACCTCCTCATGGAAGCTTTTGATAATCGTGGTCTTACTTGTAATTGTGAATGTTGTGGACGAATATCATCAACATCATACGTTGGAATCTACACATATAAATAAAACTCATTAGTATTCCATAAATGAATAAAAAGTAAACTTCAAATATAAAATTAAGTATATAACTTATTAAATATGGATAGAAGATTTTTATTCTCTCTAGCTAAAAGGTGCTCTTGGAGGTCTATGCCATCCATAATTCACTAATAGTTCATCACCACCATGTAATGTAGTAATAGCATTGAAAACTATGTATCTTGATACATCTCTACTCATGTATGGTGATTCATGACTATTTTCACGCTCCTCAAATGTGCAATTAGTCCTTGAACTATTATGTAACCCTCGACTACTATTTATTAAACCTGCTATATTTCCATGTGTGTAAGGTCTTCCATCAATATATAATCTTTCATTTTCTGCATGTAAAATCCTTCTACTAGTAAGGGATGTTGTGTTCAAGCATATTCTATAAGTACTTATGCTTTGAACATAACGTGAAAGTCGATGCCAATCTCCCCATCCATATATAGGACCACAAAATGACATAAGAGTGACTTCAGGGTTCGGGGGCACATACAAATCCTCTACAATAAAGAGACCACGACCAGCATTAGTAATAGTGGATGGAGCAATCATATAGTGATTACCCCAAAAGTTGAAAACCTCTCCATCTAAAGGAAGTGGTCCTCTATTCAATCCTCCATATCTTCTTCTATCATATGTTTGTACTAAAGAACCATCACGAGCTCGCAATGGATAATCTCCAGCCGTTTCATTCTCTAAACCAGGAGGTAGAGGATTTCTAGAAACCTCTGCTTGTAATTGATGAACAGCAAGTCCATGACGTGTACGAGGTATATTAACATTATGAGAAAAATCATCATCATCATCATCATCATCATCGAGCAAGTATTCCTGTATATCAACAATAATTTGATTTTATATATGGTTTTTAAATAAAATAGTGACATTAATATATATGGAAAATACATACCCAAGCATTATCACGTTGACTAGGTGATGGTGCACACTCAAAAGTACCATACTCTGCCTCATGTTCAGTACATGCCAATCGTGGTCTTCGATACGTGCCATAACAAGAGTTACACCAACATATAATATGCTCTTCATAGTAAAATTCATCATAATTCCTATCGGAGGACACATGTGAAGTCCTTGCATGGGTAGGAGGTGGTGGAGAAACATAAAAAAAATATAAGTTATGTATCCATCAACTATATTTAAAATTAAATATTTCATATACTTACAGTATAAAGTCGTTGCACAAAGAGGAGACGGTGGTGGAGTTCCATCTGATTGATCAGAATCTACAAATAATGATATTTGATATTAATAATTTGATTATCTACATAAACAAAAAATTCACATATACATATTCACACATACACACATATTCACATATACACATTTACACATACACACATATTCACATATACACAACTACATATTATTGTGGGATAAATGCATGTATTTTGTATGAATGAGTGTATATGCATGCATGTGTGTATACGTATATATGTGGATATGTATATGTATGTTTATGTTATATGTATGTATATGTGTATATGTATACATATATGCATGCGTATATGTTTGCATGTATATGTGTATGTGGGTATGTGTATGTGTATGTGTATGTGTATGTGTGTGTATATATGTGTATGTATTCTGACTTTTTTTTCTGTTTGAGATTAAATTAACAGGAGAAATTGTATGGTTGAAAAAAATAAGAGGCTAGCTAGCATACCACCTGAGTCGTGGCAGTTTTTTCGTAGACAGCTACGTCTTCAGGAGTCATTTCCTCAGCAGAAGGTACACAAATTAATAGTTTATATTAATAATTTTTATATATTTTAGTAATTTTTTACATTTAATTTATGTATTTTTTTTCTGGAATAAATAGGCTGCTGCAAAGAAGAGAGTGGAGTCGGGCCACACATCGCACCTAGGCCAAATGGGCCATAATGGTTTTGTAGCTACATTTGTAAGTATATGTGTTATTGTGAGTATATTTTTTATTTTAGTTAAAATGCAAGCAACTAATGTTTTTTATTTGTTTCATTGCAGCGAAAGGATTATGGCCGATATCCTACGAAACAGGAGATCGAGTATGCTACACATTTTGGATATCAGTGTTTGAGCGAGTATATGCAAGATTATCCTGATGCCTTTGTGAGTATTTTTAAATTTTATATAATAATTTTGTTTTTATGAGTGTTTTAATTATTTTATTTATTTATGTTTGTTATATGTAATACAGGAGTATTATGGAGAGACAAATATGGATGAGGTGGAGAGACAGATACAGGAGGGACGATCTCGATCGTCACAGGGTGATCATGACGATGAGGATGAGGATGATCAGAATGATCATGATATTGCTGATGATGATGATCATGATGATGATGATCATGATGATGATGATTCTGATTTTAGTTGATTATAGCATTGGATTATATGTATTTACATTGATATATATATATATATATATATATATATATATATATATATATATATATATATATATATATATATATATATATATATATATATATATATATATATATATATATATATATATAATTTCAGTTATGTTTTGAATTGTGTGTATGGTATTAAGTAATGAAGAGTTTTGTTCTATTGATTGTTATTATTGTTTATATTAGGCATGTGTTTTAATACTTTAATTATGTATGTGTGTGCATATGTATGTATGTGCATGTGCATGTGTATGTATATGTATGTATGTGCATGTGCATGTATAATTGTATATGTGTGTATGAGTATGTGCATATGCATGTGTATGTACGTATGTGTATATGTATATGCATGTATATGTATAACTCTATGTGTATATGTGTGTATGTGCATGTATATGTTTATATGTAGGTATGTGCATGTGTGTGCATGTGTATATGTGTTTTAATACTTTAATTATATAATTCATTCATATGTGTGTACCTAAGTGTATATGTATGTGTGTGTATATGTATGTATGTGCATGTGTATGTGTGTGTATATGTATGTATGTGCATGTGCATGTATAAGTGTATATGTATGTATCAATATGTGCATGTTCTTGTGTATGTGTGTGTATATGTATATGCATGTATATGTATAACTCTATGTGTATGTGTGTGTATGTGCATGTATATGTGTATATGTAGGTATATGCATGTGTGTGTGCATGTGTATATGTGTTTTAATACTTTAATTATATAATTCATTCATATGTGTGTACCTAAGAGTATATGTATGTGTTTGTATATGTATGTGTGTGCATGTGTATGTGTGTGTACATGTATGTATGTGCATGTGCATGTATAAATGTATATGTGTGTATGAGTATGTGCATGTTCTTGTGTATGTGTGTGTATATGTATATGCATGTATATGTATGTGTGTGTACATGTATATGCATGTATATGTATATGTGTGTATATGTATATGTATATGTATATGTATATGTATATGTGTATATGTATATGCATGTGTATAAATATGCATGTGTATATGTATGAAACATGCATGTGTATGTGGATGTGCATATACATGTATTTGCATATATGTTAATGTGCATATGCATATATATATATATATATATATATATATATATATATATATATATATATATATATATATATATATATATATATATATATATATATATATATATATATATATACACAATAATGTATGCATGCACATCTTTTTATGTGGTTGTAGGAATGTTTGTGCATATGCATGTGTATATGTGTGTATGTCTAAGTGTATGTGCACATGTATCTATGTGTATATATATGTGTGTATGTGCATGTGTATATATGTATATGTGTGAAAGTGCATCTTCATCATGTATAAGTGTATGAGTGCATATCAATAAGTGTGAGTATGCTATGTAATGAAAATAACACAATTCAAATGATCTACAAAGAATAGAAATTGTACTTACAGTTGTTAGCCATACTTTTTGCTTGGTTAGCTTCTTGAATAACCTGCAATAAAGAGAGAAAGAAAAGAGAGAGAGAGAGAGATCTAGAGAGAGGGAGATCTAGAGAGAGAGAGAATTCAAAGAGAGAAAGATGTAGAAAGAGAGAAACAAAGATAGAGGGAGACAATAAGAGAGAGCTTAGGCAAAACAACAATTCTGCATATACTTGCTTCAGCTCGTAAGCGTAGCGCAATTGCGAACGTTGGAGAGCTCTTCGATCGAATGCGTGAAAATGCCAATCGCAGAGCCTCCAACGTTATAATTTTTGTTCGTCAATAGATTGTCATGTAAGCGATGCTATTCGTCGTCAAATAGGGGACAATTTTACCGTCGCTTATGCGATGGCAACTAACGTCGCCTACGCGACGCAAAAAAGCGTCGCTTATGCAATGCTTTTAAATTGCATCGTTTTAGCGACATCTTATGGGAACCTCGCAATCCCGCCGCGTCACAAGTCACAAATACCATCATTTTCTGCGTCGTTTAATCGACGGTCGGCACGCGACGCTAATTACGACGCAAGTTGCAATTTTATAGCGACGAAATTCTGTCGCCTTAACCGTCGCTATATGCCCGTATTTCTTGTAGTGTATGTGTATGTGTATGGGTATGTGTATGCGTATGTGTATGCGTATGTGTATGTGTATGTGTATATATGTGTGTGTATGCATATGTATGTATAATGTGTGTGTGTGTATATGTATACATGTGTACATGTATGTATGTGTGTCTGTACATGTATGTATGTGTGTGTATACATGTATGTATACATGTGTAGGTGTGTGTATGCATATGTATGCGTAGTGGGTGCATGTGTTTGTTTATATATGTGTATGTGTGTCCGTTTGTGTGTATATATGTGTGTGTGTATGTGTGTATCTCTATGTGTGTGTATGTGTATGTGTGTATATATGTGTGTAATGTTGGTGCGTCTATATGTGTGTGTATGGGCAAGTATATATATGTGTATGTGTGTGTATGCATGTGCGTGTATATGTATGTTTTTGTCTGTGTATATGCATGTATGTATATGTGTGTGTATGTATCTGTATGTATCTATATATGTGTGTATGTGTATGTCAGTGTGTATGTGAGTGTATGTATGTGTATATATGTGTATGGGGGTGTGTACATGTGTGTATGCATGTATGTATGTATGTATGTATGCATATGCACGTGCATTGTGTATGCATATGTATGTTTGTGTATGTTTGTGTGTCTCTATGTGTGTGTGTATGTGTATGTGCATGTCTCTATGTGTGTGTATGTATATGTGGGTGTATGTATCTATGTGTGTGTATTTATACATGTGTGTATGTGTGTGTATGTATACATGCATATGTTTGTGTATACATGTATGTATGTATGTGTGTGTATACATGTTTATGTGTATTTATATATATGTATGTATAGTGTGTGTGTGTATGTGTATTTTTATATGTGTATATGTGTGTATGTTTTTTGTGTATGCATGTGGATGTGTGTGTATGTGTGACTCTCTATGTGTGTGTATGTGTATGTGTGTGTGTCTATGTGTGATTATGTATATCTGGGTGTATCTATATGTATGTGTATGTATACATGTGTATGTCTATGTATGCATATGTATTTATAGTGTGTGCATGTGTGTGTATGTGTGTGTATGTGTGTGTATGCATGTGTTTGTATGTGTTTTTATACACGTATTTATATAGTACGTTTGTGTGTGCATGTGTGTGTATGTATGTGTGTGTATGTATGTGTGTGTATCCATGTGTGTGTATACATGTGTTTCTATGTGTGTATATGCATGTGTCTATATAGTGTGTTTGTGTGTGTATATGTGCATATGTATGTATGCATGTGTGTCTATGTATGTGCAGGTGTATGTATGTATGTGTGTGTAATCATATGTGTGTATGTATGTGCATATGCATGTATGCATGTGTATGTATGCATGTGCATGTATATGTGTGTGTCTATGTGTATGTATATATATGTGGAGGTATCTATATGTTATGTGTATGTATGTGTATGCATATGTGTGTATATGTGTATGTGTGTATATGTGTATGTGTGTATATGTGTGTATATGTGTGTATGTATTTGTATGTATATGTGTAAATGTGTGTATCTATGCGTGTGTATGTGTGTATCTCTGTGTATGTATATGTGTTTATGCATATGTGTATGTATGTATGTGTGTGTATATGTGCGTGCAAGTGTATATATGTATGTATATGTGTGTGTATATTTATGTGTGTACATGTGTGTATGTATGTGTGTGTATATGTGTGTGTATATGTCTGTATGTATATATGTGTGTATATGTGTATATATATGTATACGTGTGTGTATATGTATGTATATATATATATATATATATATATATATATATATATATATATATATATATATATATATATATATATATATATATATATATATATGTGTGTATATATATATATATATATATATATGTACACACATATATATATATATATATATATATATATATATATATATATATATATATATATATATATATATATATATATATATATATATATATATATATATATATGTGTGTGTGTGTGTGTATGTATGTGATTGTATATGTGTGTATGTGTATATGTGTGTATGTGTGTGTATATATGTGTATGTATATGTGTGTATCTATGTGTGTGTGTATATGTGTTTGTGTATATGTGTATGTATGTCTATGTATATGTGTATATGTGTATATATGTGTATGTATATGTGTGTATGCATATGTGTGTTTGTATGTGCATGTGTGTGTATGCATATGTGTTTATCCATGTGTGTGTAACTTTGCAATGGTCAGTCCCTCATCGCTTGCTCGCTCCTTGGTCCCTTGTTTGTTCTTCGCAATGCTTGATCCTAGCACAAATGTGCCAGGATAAAGCAATTTTTCTTTGTTTTCCCCCATCGCTATAAGGATCAGTAGCCTTGGAAGCTCATAGCGATAGTGGGCATTAGTGTCGCATAGGCAATGCTAGACATCACATACGAGATGCTCTCGATTTGTTTTTTTGGTTTTTCTTCCAGTACTTCGCTTATGTGACACTTTTTTAAAGAAGCATGGCATAAGCGATGTTCCTTAGATCCTTTAGGGATTGCAAGATAAAGTCCCTCCCCCCACCCTATCATACCATTTGTCAAAGTATATCTTTACGAGGAGAATTACCTAAGTCAACTCCTTTGCGTAATCCATGCCCTCCACAATGTCAATGAGCACTTCAAGAATGGACCTACCTTTGATGAAGCCTTTTTTATCTTCATTGAACCACGAACGAAGATGTTGTGTAATGTGATTCGCAAGCGCATTGGGAAAGAGTTTCTAGCAAGTCTAGCGCATGGAGATATGCTATCAATTTTCTTTTGTTCTTGTGTCCTTTGTATGGATGAGATTGATTATGCCTTCATTCAAACACTTCGGAAGGGCATAAAAACTTGTTGCTTCAGGCCAATTTGAACACAAAAGGTTGACCATAACATCTTTGAATGCCTTGAAGAACTTATTAGTGAGGCCCTCGACCCTCAAATTTTATATTTAGGGAGAGAATGAATTGTTTCAGTAATTCCTTTTCTAGAAATGGTAAAATCAAGAGATTTCAATATATCTTGCATAATCCTCCTAGATCCCACTCTCAGGATGGTGGGCATGCATTCATGCCTTATAGGAGATAACATAGATGAAATCCCAGGTCATTTTTGGAAGTGATTGATGATGAACTCACAAAGTGATAGTCAAAAGTACATTCAACACCATTAATGTCAATCATACGGGGGAGAGCTTCTTTACTTTTTTTTGTTCCTTCAAGACTCTCGCATTTCTTTAGTCGGTTTGATGTAATAGACGGTTCTTTAGGAATTTTTCTCGAGGATCACATCTTCGGTTTTCATAAATAAATAGTTGACTTTTTTCCTCATTGAAGAAGAAAGAAAAACTAATTTCCCAATGAAACTTCTGCATCGCTTATGCAAAAATTAAGGTCACTTCTCTTTGGAACCCTATGTGTTTCCACTAATCACATGACCTTACGACAAGGAGATAATGCATAAGGCTCATCTACAGCTCTCTAAGCCTCTCTAAGGGCCCACTAAGAAAATCGCAATATTCCTTCTTGTGATCATTAATGTCCATATTGAACCAATTCAAAACTTCCATTGAAACATATACATAGGTGCCATGGAGAAAATTCTGGAGTCGCCATATCAAGCGTTCCCCTTTTTACTGTGGAAAAATGATAGCATGCACACATTAGAGCTCTTTACCTACGCAATCCATTATTTTTCAAACAATGACTTAACATATCCTCAATGGGGGGAACGTGTGCAGTGGGATATTTCACATCCTGGCCACGTCTTTTTTAAATCTCGACTCGCAGAATGGACTCATACTCTAGGAGGATACAACTATAAACTCGAAATTTATACGTTTTACGAAGAACCTTCACCAGTGCTTCGACCGATTTCTCTGAATTTTAAGACAATGCTTAAGGTACTGTGCAGGCACGGACGAGGGTCGGTGGTATCGCAAAACAGAGAGTAGAGGAGCGAGCATGCAAGAGATAGAGAGAGAAAGAGAGAGAGAAAGATAGATGGAGAGAGAGAGTGCTCAGGCTATTGTGCAGGCGTAATCGAAGGGTCGGTGGTAGCGCAGGAGAGAGAGAGGGGGGGGGGGGGGGGGGGGGGGGGGGGGCTCGTGTGGAATGATCCAAGCGAGAGGGACAAAGATGAGAGAGAGAGAGAGAGCGAGAGAGAGAGAGAGAGTAAGATGCTGGCAAGTGTGTACAAAGGCTGAAGAGAGAGAGACAGAGAAGGAGAGAGAAACTTTATACGTTTCGCTAAGGATCTTCACCACTGCTCTGACCAATTTCTCTGAATTTTAAGACAATGGTCGAGGTATTGTGCAGGCACAGACGAGGGTCGGTGGTAGCGCAGAACAGAGAGAGTAGAGGAACGAGCATGCAAAAGATAGAGAGAGAGAGAGGGAGAGAGAGTGCTCAGGGAATTGTGCAGGAGTAACCGAAGGGTCGGTGGTAGCGCAGGAGAGAGAGAGAGAGAGAGAGAGAGAGAGAGAGAGAGAGGGCGCCAAGTGTGCAGAGACGTAGGAGAGAGAGAAGAAAAAGTGAAGGAGAGAGATCCAGAGAGAGAGAGAGAAGCGAAAGAAAGGGCGGATCCAATAGGAGAGAGAGATAGATTTGTTTATTTTTCGTTATTTATTGTTATTTTAATATAAGAAATGTTTTTTTTATTTTATTTTGTTGAATGATGTTTTGGTTAATGTACATTTTTACTTAAGATATAGTATATTAGAAATTAGTTAATTATATTAGGAGAAAGGGAAATATAAATTAGCTAACCTAGATAGGAAAAACAAAATAGGAATTAGTTAAAGATAATAGAAAATAGAAAATTAAAATTAGAAAGAGAAAATGAATTAGAAAAGAAAACCTATTAAATAAAAACCAAATAAAAAGAAAATAGAAAAGAAATCTTAAATATAAAAATAAACAAAGAGAATGAAATGAAGTGAAGTAGAAGAAATGTATGCTAGATGATATGAGAGCGTTTTCCTCTGTAAAATATTGTATTAATGGTTTTTTTTCATGTATTCCAGAATTAAGATCATTCAAAAGAAGTTAAAGAGGAGCGTTTGTGGTGAGGCTGTGACGACCTTCGGATGTCGATAATCTTTTTGCTTTTTCCTTAGATTATTTTTCGTTTGTATTTTATAAGAATCATGATTATGTATCGAAGAAAAGAAAACATGGTTGTAGTTTTTACCCATATGTAGTATATCCTCCACCCACAAAAAAAGGATTTATACACTCTTTGTGTGCCACCCCTCGATGGGGCTATCTTGCCTCCAACTTTATTTGTCAATGAGGGTGAGTCGACTTATTGGTTCAAGAAACCCAAGGTTAGTTCTAAGTTGTAATGATTATGTAAAACTCCATTATCCTTAGTTGAGTAAAACTCTAATTTGAAGTCGAATGAAAGCAATGTGTGGTGTTTAAAATTTTAAGCGCGTCAATATTGCTTATATGTTCACTTGTGGTACTTAAATGAGAACAACAAACATTTCTCTATCATGTATTGGCACGATAAAACCTAAACTTGATCCACCGAATGGCCTTCTAGGTAGTAGGTAATAGTGGAAGGCCTCTCCTCTTCTTTGTCATATATATACATGACTTCTATATTACCACAAACATCGAACTCAGCTAGCATGCCTCTATCTTGTAACTCTCTTTCTAGAGTTCTTTAACATCACATTTAAGCTCTACCTTGAGAGCACAATGTCGGACAATACCATCATACACGTACTCACTATTCATAGTAAATGCTTTGAAGTTTATATCATATTTCTTCTCATCACTAGTATTTCTCCTTTGTTTTCTTGCGTAACCACTTTCGTACAAACGAAGTCATCTGTTTATGGAACATTTCACTTCTAATCTCGAGCTCCATGATATCCCTCTTGTCAAAAGAATTTACTTCCATCTATCAGCCACCTAGTTGCTTATGTCATTTCACCGACAGATTTAGTTAGGATTTCATATTTCCGTTTAGATGATGTTGTAGAGTAGTTTCTTCTCTTATCATACTCATTTTCTTTATTTAAGAATTATTTTATCTCACTCTTATATCGTTTTTGAATGTCTACAAAATTCTAAAGGTTTTTTGGTGAGTGAATTGTGAGAAACAACCCACTTTGTACACATATGTCTTTACATGTAGGCAGAGAGTGTTGTAGAGTAACCACCTATCTTGGAATGGATGTTTCTTTGACACGAAACGTTAAATTTTGCTTTATTGAAAGCACATTTGGTAGAAAATAGGTCAAGATTCACATCTTGGCTACGCCCTTTTTAAATTTTGAATGGCCTCATGGACTCGTACTCCTAGCTTCTATTTCATGAGTTCAATTCCCATAATTGTTATGAGAGCCTATGAAGTAGGTTTGCACAAGGTGGATGCAAGGCACATGCTACACTTTCAAAAATTGGTCCAACAAGATTAGAGTTTATCTCCCAACATGTAGGTCAGATTTAGATGTCTAAGGTACCATTGAAAAGCTCTCCAAAATAACCTTCGTATGAAGCTACTAGATTAAAGATCGAAGATACATAGCATGGATGAGAAATAAGTTTGAGATGCTAAGATTCAGAGAAAGGGCTGAAGACAGGATGGTTGCAAACAAGGAGAGTCCATAGGGAAGTGGCCAAGAAGCAGAAAGGCAAGGTTCCAGACACCCAAGTTGAGGGAAAGGGTTCAAGAGACCAAGGTTCAGAATAAGAATTTTCTTGAGACTGTGCAATGTTGGTGTAAATCACAATCCTACACATTTGGCTTGAAAGATATCTTGAAAATCTTACATATGTGAAGAAGCATAGGAACCCTTGCTAGTGGTTAATTACCACTTTATCTCATTGTAAAAGTCAAATTGACTTGGAATCTCTTGTAATCACATACTAAAAGGATTCGTGGAAAAATTAGTTGTTTGATTGAAAGAATATCTCCAAGCATTTAGGAGCTTGATCATAGGGAGCCAAAAGTTTGAATTTGAATTCAAATTTTTACCCATCTCTTATAAAAATGGGCATGAAAAGTCGCAGGCAAGAGAGAGCACTCCCGAGCCTAGCATTACTGATTTTTGAGTGTGTGTGAGGTCTACACTCTAGCCCACACCTCTCTAAACCATTTCGCAATACTCATGCCAATGGAGTTGTATACAAATGTTCATTAATACATACATTCACATTGTCCATCTCTGAGTTCTTTGTTAGGCTACTCAAAAGTCTATCAACTTGTCAAGGGCATATCGCGGTCAATTCTTCACCAAATTCAGTGATTCAAAGCTTTTTGGATTCAACTAGACGTAAGCTACGTGCTGTGAAAGTTTGAAGACATTCTATTCAGCCATTGTGGAGAAATCTGCATCGAGGTGATCTCTGGTCATTTTTTGCTACAGTCCTAAAAAGTCGAGGGTATAGCTTAACTTGCTAAATTGCTTTCTCTTAGCATAGTTTATCATTTTACATCATTCCACTTGGAAATAGTAGCTTACTAAGCTAATTAGATACCCCTAAAAGAAATTTTTCCAATTCCTATTGTGCTGGTCATACTAAGCAAAATATCCAGCAGGTGTCAAGACATAAATAGAAGGTTTTCTTGAGTTTGTGACTTCCAAAGTTATCTGTTTTGATTCAATCATTACACACATCATTTCCAAAGTACATAGGACATTTTATGGTGTCATTGGAAAGTTAAGGAGGTCTAGTTATCAACTCTCAAGCAAAAGAGGGCTGGTACAAAGCAGGTTTAGCAGTACCTACTCAGTCTCTTGAAGCATCCATCCATCTTTCCCAACAGTGGTATCAGAGCAAACTAAGGTAAAATGGGAGATGGTTTTCCTTCATTCATTGATAAATTGGACAAGAACAACTGTCAAGCATGGTCTCTAAGGATGAAGACCTACCTACAAGGAAGGAGTCTCTATGGATACATCTCAGGAGATGAGGAATTTCCCTCATTCAAAACAAGAGGATTACCAACCAAGGAAGAACATGAAAGGCTCAACACATGGTGTGCTAAGGATGCATTGGCAAGGTCTTATTTACTCAACTCTATATCTGATTTTCTTTTGCCACATATTAGAAATTGTAAGACATCCCAAGAGACTTGGGAAACCTTGTCATCATATTTTTCCTCCAACACATAGGAAAAATCAGTTGTGGATTGAATTCACAACATTAAGGAAGCAACCTAAGCAAGCTGTTTCAGAATTTGTGACCAAGATTAAAGATGTAGCAGATCAGTTAGCAAGCATAGGAGAAGAATCTGAAGAAGAACAGATTGTAAGGCAAGTGATCAATGGGATCAAGGCTGATGACAAATGGGAAAGCTTCACCACAGCTATGGATCTTTACATGGACATGCACACCCCAGATCTTACAACTCTCATGGGAAAATTATTTACTCATGAAGCAAAGCTCAACAAAAATGGAGACACATCCAAAGGTAATAAATCTTCTGCCCTATACACTGAAAAGAAGTCTAAAGATAAAGGCAAAAGCAAGAAGGTGGAAGATGAAAGCTCTACTTCTCAAGCCAACTATGTAGGGAGAGGTAGATCTTCAAGAGGAAGGGGCAGAGGAGGTAAGCAAGGTAGGGGGAGATCTTATAACTCCTCACCATGCAACATTTGTGGTCTATCAAATCATACTACAGATGAGTGTTTCAGGAATTACAAGAATCAGAGAGGAAGAGGATACCAAAGAGGTGGCTACTCACAGTCAAGGGGTAGATTCAACCATCACCAAGGCTACAACGATAACTACAACAACAACTACAATAATAATTACAATGGCAACTACCAAGGAGGATTCAAATCCAGGAAGGATTACAGCAACTACACAGAGGAGCAGGATGACTCTCTTCTAATCATGAACATGACTTCAAAATTAGGTACAAATGATGACCACCTATTCTACATTGACTCAGGATGTTCAAATCATGTGGCTGACAATGTAGCATTACTTTGTGATCTTGAGGAACCAAAAGGTAAGCATCAGGTCCAAATAGGTGATGACACAAAGCATTTTGTAGTTAAAGTTGGAAATGTTAAAACTTGTGATGGAAATCAAAATTTGTTGAGCAGGGTACTCTATGTACCAACCATTACAAAAAAATTGATGAGTTTTGGTCAGATTGTGGAGAAAGGTTTGCATGTTAGATTCAATCAATATGGAGCATATGTGGAGGATCCAAGGCATGGGTTCAAGAGGATTGCTAAAGGAGAAAAATCACGTATACTTTTCACTTTTGAGTTGGAAGATACAAAGAATATTCCAATATATAGTTATAAAGATCAAACACTTTTAGAGCTTGAGATTTGGCACAAAAGGTTAGGACACATAGGAAAAAGAACCTTGAAACAAATGTGCAGGGACCAATGTGTGCTTAGGACACCTAATGTATCCAAGCAGTATATGATTTACAAGTGTGGTGCTTGTCAATTTGGGAAGTCTCATAGGTTACCCTTCTAAAGGAAACGATACATGCATGAAGACTACCTAGAGCATGTCCACACAGATGTATGGGGACCAAGCAAAGATCCCTCAGTCTCAGGTTCAAGGTACTATGTATCTTTCATTGATGACTATAGCAGATGGACTGTATTGTACTTTATGAAGCACAAGGATGAGGTATTTAATTGCTTTAAAAAATATCTTGCATTAGTTGAAAACCAGATAGGAAGGAATTTGAAGAGGCTAAGGTCAGATGGAGGAGATGAGTACTTCTCCAATGAATTTGAAAACTTCTTGCAGGATAGAGGCATCAAAAGAGAGATAACCACAAGGTATTCTCCTGAACAAAATGGGGTAGCTGAGAGAATAAATAGGTTAATTGTTGAGATAGCTAGATCTATGCTTGATGAGAAAAGGTTACCTAACTATCTATGGGCAGAGAGTGTTTCTACTGCCACTTACCTTATAAACAGGTTACCATCTAAGTCTCTTAATGGCATGACACCCTATGAAGCATGGCACGGTAAGAGATCCTCACTTGACAATTGCAAAATATTTGGATGTGTAGCATATGTACACATTCCTTCTCAGATAATAGGTAAGATAGACCGAAAGGCTGAAAAATGCATCTTTATTGGGTATGATTTAAATAAAAAAGGTTACAGGTTTTATAATCCTATCAATAAGGGATTCATGGTAAGCAGAGATGTTGTCTTTGATGAAAATGATTCTTGGTATGAGAATGAATGCAGGAAGGTTAAATTACTCTATGATTTGGAAGAGGAATTTCCAAGTCTTACAAAGGAGGAACCTACTCAGAATGAAGCCTCAAGTTCAGATGATGAAGATACTATCAACCTTGAAGAATTCAAAGCATGGAAGTCCAAAGGCAAAATGAAGATGAAGAAGCTTGATGACATACCTGAATCTTCAACTCAACCATTTAGAAGATCACAAAGAGAAAGCAAGAAACCTATCAGATATGGGTATGATACATCTCTTGTTACTAAACATTCTGTTTATCTTGCCAAAGATTTGTCAAATGAAGAACCAGGATCATATGAAGAAGCAATAACCAAATCAGAATGGAAAGAAGCTATGGATGAGGAGATTGAAGCACTCAAAGAGAGTGACACATGGGAGTTAGTACCTAAGAAGGACTCAATGAAGGTAATAGGATCCAGATGGATCTATAAGCTTAAAAGAAATTCTGATGGCACAATCAATAGGTACAAAGCCAGATTGGTAACCAAGGGTTTTGCACAAACCCAAGGCATTGACTATGAGGAGACATTCTCACCTGTGGCCAAGATGCCAACAATCAAAGTGTTGGTGAGTGTGGCTGCATCAAAAAGATGGAATATGTACCAATTGGATGTCAAGAATGCTTTCCTGAATGGATGGATTTCAGAGGAGGTATACATGTCACAACCTCCTGGCTATGAGGACCCTAAGAACGTAACATATGTTTGCAAATCGAAAAAGGCTTTATATGGATTGAAGCAGGCACCTAGGGCATGGAATTACAGGTTAACTACATATCTCCAAGACCAAGGATTTGTCATGAGCAAGGCAGATACTTCTCTGTTCTTCAAGAGAAGTAATTCAGAGGTAATATACCTTTGTGTTTATGTTGATGACATCATCATCACAGGTAATGATGTGAATGGAATCAGATATATCAAAAGTCAAATGATGAAGGAGTTCAAGATCAATGATCTTGGTCTATTAAAATATCTTTTGGCACTTGAATTAGTCTACACTAATTCAGGGATATATATTACTCAGAAAAAGTATATACAGGACATGTTGAAGAAGTTTCACTTGCAGGATGCCAAAGTAGCAAGCACTCCAATGGAGGTAAACCTAAAACTAAGTGCCCATGAAGGTGATGAAGTCAATGACATTACAGGTTATCAAAGTATGGTGGGTAGTTTGAACTATGCTACCTTAACAAGGATAGATATTGCGTATGGAGTTAGTGTGCTAAGTCAATTTATGCACAAGCCAAGGATACCTCACTTAGAGGCTGCCAAGAGAATCTTGAAGTATCTCAAGGGTACACAGAACCATGATTTGCATTTCCCTTACACTTCAGATATTGATATCAAAATTTATTGAGATGTAGATTGGGCAGGATGCAAGGATGATAGGAGGAGCACTTCTGGATATATTTCTTTTGCACGTGAAAAACCAATTTTGTCGTCTTCAAAGAAGCAACCTACTGTTGCTTTGTCTTCCATAGAGGCAGAGTATAGAGGACTAGCTAATGCCACACAAGAAGCAATATGGATTAAGCTTTTGTATACAGAATTGGGTTTATTCACTAGGTCTCCAATAATCTTTGGGGATAATACAAGTTCTCTTCACCTTGCAGCTAATCCTATTTATCATGCTAGGACCAAACACATAGAGGTCCATTACCATTATGTGAGAGAGAAATTGATAAGCAAGGACATTCAACTAACCTATGTATCAACCAACATGCAATGTGCAGATTTGTTGACAAAAGCTTCGGATGGAACCAAACTTTGCAGGTTCAAATCCATGATTGGATTGCACGATATACTTGAAGATTGAGGATGAAGACTTAAGCCAAAATGTTTGGCTTGAGGGGGAGCTGTTGGTGTAAATCACAAGCCTACACATTTGGCTTGAAGATATCTTGAAAATCTTACATATGTGAAGAAGCATAGGAACCATTGCTAGTGGTTAATTACCACTTTATCTCAATGTAAAAATCAAATTGACTTGGAATATCTTGTAATCACCTACCAAAAGGATTTGTAGAAACATTAGTTGTTTGATTGAAAGAATATCTCCAAGCATTTAGGAGCTTGATCATAGGGAGCCAAAAGTTTGAATTTGAATTCAAATTTTTACCCATCTCTTATAAAAATGGACATGAAAAGTCGCGGGCAAGAGAGAGCACTCCCGAGCCTAGCATTACTGATTTTTGAGTGTGTGTGAGGTCTACACTCTAGCCCACACCTCTCTACACCATTTGGCAATGATATGCATCCCAATGGAGTTGTATAAAAATGTTCATTAATACATACATTCACATTGTCCATCTCTGAGTTCTCTGTTAGTCTACTAAAAGTCTGTCAACTTGTCAAGGGCATATCTCGGTCAATTCTTCACCAAATTCAGTGATTCAAAGCTTGTTGGATTCATCTTGAAGTAATCTACATGCTGTCAAAGTTTTAAGACATTCTATTCAGCCATTGTGGAAAACTCTGCGTCGAGGAGATCTCTGGTCATTTTCTGCTACAGTCCTAAAAAGTCGGGGGTATAGCTTAACTTGCTAAATTGATTTCTCTTAGCATATTTTATCATTTTACATCATTCCACTTGGAAATAGTAGCTTACTAAGCTAATTAGATACCCCTAAAAGGAATTTTTCCAATTCCTACTGTGCTCCTCATATTAAGCAAAATATCCAGCAGTTGTCAAGACATAAATAGAAGGTTTTCTTGAGTTTGTGAGGGCTAGTACAAAGCAGGTTTATCAGTACCTACTCAGTCTCTTGTTTATTGTTTGCACCATTGACTTCAATGTGAACATTAGAAGTTCTATTGTGAGCATGCTAGACAATGGAGAGACTTCATTTTATACCCCTATCGAAAGTAAACAATATGCTCCCACTACCCTGCTCTCTTATCCTATATCTCTTTTTTTTCACTTGTAAAATCACATAATCTTTCACTACAACATATGAGTCCTATACCGACACCAATATTGATGGTGGCGGAGGGATTTTCACATCCAAATAAACATTCAAAAAACTAAAAAAGTTTTGTGTTGAGGCTAATTAATTGATATCCCTCTCAAATATTTTTGATGGATTTCTTTGATCTGAGTGATATTTCTTTTGAGTACCTGCAGGCAAAAGAAGATGAAAATGTGTTCTGAACACAGAATGAAGAGATATTTGAACCCTCATTTGAACCCTTCATTTTATGACCTTTCATATGTTAAGTATGGAAAGTACATGTGTCTATGCGTATGTATGTATGGGGGTTGTATATGTATTTGTGAGTGCACTTAATTATGTATGTATTCATGTGTCTATGAGTGTGAGTGTGTTATATGAATGTGAGTTTGATGCCGACTATGTGTTTGTGCGGTTTTGTCTACCTAAACATAAGAATATATATGTGGGTCCATGATGTATGTGGGTACAACTAAACATATGACTTATGTGTCTGAATGTCATATATATGGTAACATTTGTGTGAGCATGAATGATCATGAGTATGCCTATATATTTGAGTTTATCTAAGCATCACTAAATGTGAGTATGTGTTTAAGCTTTCCATACGTGAGCATGTAAATTTATTTCATGAATATTAATAATAAATAGGTTAGTATATATATATATATATATATATATATATATATATATATATATATATATATATATATATATATATATATATATATATATAGTTAATAACTATTTATATATGTATATATGGTTAATAAATATATCTAATATATAGATTATGAAGTCAAAATGACTTAATAAATGAATAATGAGATTAACTATTTAATAATTAAAACACTATAATAAAAAATGATTAATGTATTTTTTGTTAGTAATTTAAAATAATATACGTAAATATACATAAGCGTGTGTGTACGTGGATGTTAGTAATAGTTCAAATTTCAGATGCATCACTCATTCTTTATTGTTGAAAGGATTACGAGAATCTTTTCAAATCTTTGCTACAACACACTGTTTGGTTGCAAATGGGAATCCCAATATGTATGCATTTGATGAGGTTGTGTCTCTTCTTTTGCAAGAACAACAATCTAGAGTGAATAGGAGTGGTTAGATTGAGGGAACGCAAGCACTTGCTATCTCTCAAAACGGGAAAAGCAAGTATGGTTTAGCTTTGGGTTCATCAAAGCCAAAGCCTCAATCTTCCTCTTCCACTCATTCCTCTAATGATGGTGATTTTCAAAAGAAGAAGAGATGCAAATATTGTCCAAAGGCTTTTCATACTATTGATGAGTGTAGAAAGCTTGCTAAATGCAATGAAAAGAAGAAGGAATCTGGCATGTCTATTGTTGAAAATTCAGCAAATGTAAAGAATAATGAAGCTAACATGGCTTAATAATTTAGGCATGTGTTATTACAGGTCATTATGATGCTTTTTTGCATTCTAAATGTATGGTCGTGAGTGAGGATGATTCGGATTGGTGCTTTGATAGTGGTGCTTCAAAGCACATAACATCATGCAAAAGATTTTTTGCCTCTTTGAAAGATGCACCCAAAGGAGAACATGTGGTGTGTGCAAACAATGCCTCTTATCCTATTATTGGAGTAGGAGAAATTGAGCTTAGGACTACAAATGGAGATGTGATTCTCTTGAAAAATGCATTGTATGTGCCCGATATCAAGAAGAACTTGATTTCCGTTTCGTTGATTGCCAAAGCTGGACTTCATGTACAGTTGATTGATGATAATTGTATGGTTCATGATTTCAGCAATGGTGATGTTATCCTGATGTCCGTTACATTATGTAATGTTTTGTATCACATGGATACATACAAGAGGGTTGCCTCGAATGCCTTGGTTGCTCATACTTCTTCCATGGCTGAAATGGAGCCTTCGCATACTCGTTTTGGTCACTTGAACTTCAATAGTTTGCTCTACTTGCAAAAGAAGGACATGGTTATTGGCTTGCCTACACTTGGGTCCATTGAAGAGCATGCATGTGAGGGTTGCATTCTTGGAAAAATGCATCGTGCTTCGTTTCCAAAAGATAGTCACACACACACTACAAGAAAATTGCAGCTTCTTCAGAGCGATGTATGTGGTCCCGTCAAGACTCCATCTTTTGGGAAGCATGTATATTTTGTTACCTTCATTGATGATGCTGCTCGTCATACATGGGCATATCCTATGAAAGCAAAGAATGAGGTATTTTCTTACTTCAAAGCATTTTTAGCTTTGGCTGAAAATTTTTCTTCACAAAAGCTTTTGATTCTATGCACGGATCGTGGTGGTGAACACATGCCACATGAGTTTAATGCTTTTCTTCATGAAAGAGGTATTTCAAACTAATGTACGGTGCCATATACACCTCAACGAAATGGTTTTGTAGAGTGTAAAAATAGAACTCTACTTGAAATGGCACGATGTATGGTTAAAGGAAAGCATCTTCCTCATACGTTTTGGATGGAAGTGGTCATGTGTGCAAATTATGTGTTGAATCGCTGCCCTACAAAAGCATTGAGAGTCATCACTCCTTGCGAGGCTTGGAATGGTCATAAGCCTATGGTTAGTCATATGCATGTGTTTGGTTGTTTGGCATATGCTCTTGTGCCATCACAACAACGTCACAAACTTGATGATAAGGCAGAGAAATTCATATTTGTTGGTTATAGTGCTGAAAGTAAGGGATATCATTTGTACCATCCATTGAGGAACACAATTATTGTGAGTCGAGATGTGGTATTTGTTGAAAATTGAGTTTTCCCTCTACTTGAATGAAAAAAATAGTGAGGAGTTAGCTCACATGATGTGTTTGATACACTCACACCTTTTTTCCAAAATCATGCGCTTGACTATGGCCATGTAGACCAGCCAATTGAGGCTCAAAGGGCTGAAAAAATACAACAAAATAGAGCTAAAAATGTAGAGAATTTCCAACCAAACATGGCTGAAAGTTTTCAGCCAAAAAATGTCGAAGCTGTTGGAAATTTCCAGCCATATATGGCTGAACATTTACATCAAAATATGTCTTAAAATGAGCATGAAATTTAGGCCACGCATGATGTACATGATGATGTATTGCATAATGAACGCATGTCTATCAAGAGTGCACAAACTATGCCAAAGATGTTGAAACAATTTTTGCAAGATAGCAAATTCACTACACCTTTACTTGGTAGAACAAGATCAAGCTCTCACCATGCATCAAGTGATTTTGTGGATTATTCTCTTATTGCTATAGCATGTAATGAAGAGCCACTTTCTTTTGAAGATGCGTGTGATGATCTACAATGGATGAGTGCTATGCAGTAAAAAATGGATTCCATACATAGGAATGGTACTGTGGAGTTATGTGAATTTCCAAAAGGAAAGAATGCCATTGGTACAAAGTGGGTTTATAAGATTAAGACAAAATTTAATGGTAGCAATGATCGCTACAAAGCTAGCTTTGTTGCTAAAGGATATGCGCAACAATATGGCATTGATTATGACGAAACATTTGCACCTACTTCACACATGACTACCATTGGTACCGTGGTTGCATTGGCTGCCCATCGAGGTTGGAAAGTGCATCAATTGAACATAAAAACAACCTTCTTGAATGGTAATTTGCAAGAAGAGGTCTATGTGAAGCAACCTCCTGGATTTTATATGAAAGAGAAAGAGCATATGGTTTGTCGCTTACATAAAGCCTTGTATGGTCTCAAGCAAGCTCCACATGCATGGTATGACAAAATCCATAAGCACTTGATTGCTCTTGGCTTCACATGTAGTCTGATTGAAAGCACACTCTATGTACGCAAAAATGGGGCTGATCTTATAGTGCTTGTTCTTTATGTCGATGACATACTCTCCACTCGGTCATGTGATGCAAAACTTGACATTCTTATGGCTGATTTGCAGCATATTTTTTATGTCACTTATCTTGGTCGGCATCCAGTTTGTATGCGTTGAGGGGGGAAACGTTATGCATTAAGCAAAGTATGTTGAAGAACTACGTCGGCATTTTGACTTTGAGGATTGCAAGCTAGTTTCCACACTAGTTGAGAAAGGATTCAGGTTCTCAATTGAGGATTCCAATGATGCATTTGACACTTCTCTTTATCAGCAAGTTGTGGGATGTCTTATATGTGCATGCAACACAAGGCCGGCTATACAATATGCAGTTTCCCAGTTGAGTAGATTCATGCATAGCCCTGTCACTAAGCATTGATAAGCGGTAAAATGTGTGTTTAGATATCTCAAAGGCACTTTGAGCTTAGGTCTCTTTTATGGTAGAGATGTTCAACCATGCTTGCATGCTTTTACACATAGTGATTGGGCTGGTTGTTATGATACTCGTGTGTCCACTAGTGGTAATTGCTTTTTCCTTGGAGACTCATGCATATCTTGGTTGAGTAAGAAGCAACCTACAATGGTGACATCAAGTTCTGAAGCTGAGTATAGGGCAATTTTCAAAGCTACAGTGGAGTGTATATGGCTGAGACGCCTATTGATGGATCTTTGCATGGAGATTGATGCTGCTATGCATATTCTCACTGATAGTCAGAGTGCTTTGGTTGTTGCACGAAACCCACTGTTTCATGCACGGACCAAACATATTGAGGTGCATTATCACTATGTGAGAGAGCACCTTCATGGAAGAGATATTGATTTAGTATATGTGGCTACACAAGATAATGTGGCAGACATATTTACCAAAGCTCTTCCACGAGAAAAGTTTGAAGCTTTTCGAAAAGCTTTAGGCTTATTACCTTGTGGGGGTTGATCTGTCACTCCCTATATGTGTTCACATCATTTGTGCTAGGGGGGTTTGTTACATTTATGTGTTCCTGGAGTAGCTTCGATGTGAACCTTTTCCCTATACATGGGCACTTTCTACTCTAGTGTTGGCTAGAGGATTTTTCTCCATGTTACCACATACTTGATACTCTCATGTGTGGTGGTACTTTGTACTTAGGGATATTATTCAGCTCTTACTCACTTCAGTTTATCATCAATAGAGAGAGCTATTCCAACCATCGTCTTCTCCATGTGTCTTGCTGCATTTGTGCTCCTTGTGTGTGCTTCTCGTGTGTCTCTCATACTTCTACACACACCCAACAAGATCAACATTAGCTAATGGGCATATATCGGTTGATAACCGAGCTTGACACAGAAGTGACTGCAGGTGGCAGAGAGGAAAACAAAAAGAAGGGACAAAGAGAGAGAGAGAGAGAGAGAGAGAGAGAGAGAGAGAGATTGCAAACATGCTACCCTTCTTGTTCGATCTTGTCTAGTTTATGAACTGATGCATCAATCAACGATTAAAACTCTACAAGGATTGCACAGATTTGTACAACCTTGCACACTCTCTTATCAACCCTCTTCATGCTCTCGTCTGTGAAATTAACACTAGCAAGCATAACATTCAGAGTGCAATGTCTATAGTGCTTGGACAACGCTATTGCAGAGAGCTACACACACACACAGAGAGGCTGACGGTCGTCGTGCACAAAAAAGTTCGGATAGAGAGAAAGAGAGAGAGAGAGAGAGAGAGAGAGAGAGAGAGGGAGAGAGAGAGAGACAGAGAGAGAGAGAGAGAGCTCGACGCACACAAAGAAATGGCATGGGGAGAGAGAGATAGAGAGAGAGAGAGAGATAGAGACAGAGACAGAGAGAGAGAACGAGAGAAAGAAAAGTCCTTCTCGTTGCTGTTGTGGCTAACCATAATCATGTATGGAGAAAGAATGTGTGACTCACGGGTAGAGAGAGAAAGATCCTAGAGCTACAAAAACAATGGCACACAGGCATGGAGACATGTTAGAATGAGAGAGAGAAAGAGAACAAAATTATGATATTTTTCCCCCTCCCTTTTCTGATTGCAATGGACGAACATAGAGGTAGAGCAGAGATTCTCAGAGAGAGAGAGAGAGGGAGAGATTGGTCCTACCGATGGCTACTGTAATCTATGTAGGACAAAGAAGATGATGTATTTGCATTAGAAAATAGAAGAATGTAGATAGAGAGAGAGAGAGGGAAAGAGGCTGAGAGAGAGAGGAAGAGAGAGAGGGGAGAGAGAGAGAGAGAGAGAGGCAGAGAGAGAGATGAATGTTTGTTTGAGTTTATGTATGTTTACATGTGTTTAAGTATGTGTGTGTGTGCTTAAGAGTACCCATGCATGAATATACATTGATATGAATGAGAATGTTTAGCTGAATGCATGTAAGTGAACGTGCATAGAATATATGTATGAGAATGCATGCATGCATGTATGCAAATGTATATATGCATGTGCATATGAGAGTGCATGTGCATGTGCATAAGTATGCATGAGTTTTGAGATGAGTATGCATGTGCATGAGTGCATGTGTATTGAAGATGAATGCATATGCATGAGTGCATGTGTATGTGTGATGATGTGTATGTATGCATGAGTGCATGTGCATATGTAGTGTGTGCATGTGCATATAAGAGATAATGAATGTGAGAGTGCATGTGTATGAATGCATATGTGTGATGAATGCATATGCATGAGTGCATGTGTATGTGAAGTGAGTTGAATGCATGTAAATGACTATGAGAGCTTGTATAGATGAAGTACGTGAATGTGTGCATGCATTGTATGCATGAGTTGTGTGTGTGCATGTGTATTGAAGATGAATGCATATGCAGGAGTGCATGTGTATGTGCGATGATGTGTATGTATGCATGAGTGTATATGCATATGTAGTGTGTGCATGTGCATATAATAGATAATGAATGTGAGAGTGCATGTGTATGAACGCTGTGGAGGTGATCACAATCCGGGTGGATCGGGTCCGGTCGTGGCACACACAGGGTGTATGAAGCTAATGAATGTTGGAAGGTTTAAGGACATGAAAGTGAAATTAATGTTGAGTATGGAGAAGAGAGAGATGTTGAAATGATTATGGGAATAGGAATGTAGGAGTGCAAGTTAGATTTATGAACATGAATGATAAGAATGAAAGAGAACCATACATACGAATGAAATTTGGAAGGAAGAATGGTCCATTGAAGGAGCTTCTTAAACACTTCCTAATTCCAATCCATATGCATAGTTTTCTTTGGATGATATGTATGCATGACGAGAATAGATGGAACCCTTACACATAAACCAGTTTCGAAAGGAAGAATGGTCCAATATTGGAGCTTCTTATACACTTTCAGAAACTAATCAATATGTATGGGTATGTATGGATTATATGCATGCAAGTGAATTATGATGATAGAGTTTACTCACAAGCTCAAAGAAACATCCTCACTGGTTCAACGCAATACTGCGGAGCCTTCTCACACATAGAAGAAATAGAAGACATGTAAAAATACTTAAGAGATTGAGAGAGGTGACAAGAGACAAGTGACAAGTGACATGCATTAAAAGAATTTGAATTAAGTTACATGTAAAAGATCGTCGTGGTACGTCATGCTAAGCAGTCTACTGATCAAAGGTGGTTCCGACCCTCAAACCATGACAGTTCAACCGAATGTCACACGTAAGAAGGTGAGTTCCACTCCAGTGACCCTATGTCTGTCTAGGCTCGTAACGTCTAACTAAAGAAGTCTAAGACTCATTAAAATCAGCTCTAACTCACTCACACGCTCCACCGAGGGTGAGTCAAGATAGAGATGCTGGTTTCAAGAGCCTATCCTAGATTGGAGTTCTAACTTAAATATGAAACTAGGTACTATACTCATACTAGCTCACCTTGGATCCTCACTCGCTCAACCGAGGGTGATCGTCTCAAGGAAACCGTAAGCTAGCATGAGCCCTATGGATGCCTAACAATGATGCTCTAGGAGTTTGGAGGGGGGTTTATATAGTTTTTTGAATGAATTTGGGCCCTTGGATCTAGAGAAATCAACTCTCAACTCTAGGATCACTACTTTCGATTACAACCATTTGATTAATCAAATCAATGGCTTGGAATTGTTCTTTCTATCAAATCTAGTGTAAAGGAGTGAATTTTAGGCACCCTCATTCTCCACCATTGGATCTGGGGATGATCTGGACCGTCGGATCAGTGCTGACATCAATTCGGATAAGATAAGCCACTATTTTTGGAGAAACTTTGCATTATTGATCTTTAACTGTCAACAAAGTCTTCTTTTATGGAAAAAATTCGTGGATCCTCCTTCCTTTATGCTTTAGTGCATCTCCACCCTTGAATAGGAGCTCATCTTGACCGTACACCATGGTTCAATCATATTTTGACATGTGGCAACCCTTCAAGCCTTCAATTTTCTTATTCTAGAAAACTGCGGTGACCTTGAAAACTGGACTTTGTGCTCTTTGACCCTCCAAAAAGACTTTGATGAAGATGAAACTTTGTAGGACTATGTTTCCAAAGATCTCCTTCAGGAATATGCAGGAAAAACTCCCATCTGAATCTCCCTTGTACAAGTTTGACTACATTTGGAAGCTTGCAAGGTGGCATTAAGGTGTCTAGGAAGCTCTGATAGCCTTGAAAATTTGTACAAATATATAGCCACATATGATCTTTATACATGCCAAACCATATCGCTAACATAATTTTCTATACAAGAATTTGTAGGGTCAAACTAGAAAAATTACATTTTTACAAAATGAACATAGCATATCAATGTGCTACAAAATCCATTTTCTGCTGAAATTTGGGCTATAGACTACCTTTGACAATCTTTACAAGTATATGGATTTTCATCTAATTTGGTGACAATGAAATTTTTGCCCTAATTTCCCAACTTTGACCAGCTTTGACCGCTACCATGGACTTTCTTGATTTCTTTGAAACTTTGTATGTGACCTTCCTTTGACATCCTTGATGCATCCTGGACTTCTCGGGGAATTCTGGCTACCTTCGCCAAATATGTTTTTTGTAGGCCTTCACAAGTGAGAGAGGAGAGCAAATCTCGACGACAACGCATATGTGTGATGAATGCATCTGCATGACTGCATGTGTATGTGAAGTGAGTTGAATGCATGTAAATGACTGTGAGAGCTTGTATAGATGAAGTACATGAATGTGTGCATGAGTTGTATGCATGAGTTCTTATGGCAATCGTGAATGAAATGCGTAAGCATAATGAATGTATGAAAATGAATGAGTGTTTTATGTTTTATAAAGAGATACTTATGTGTTTTTTCTAACGTTGCTTCTGTAGATCATTTGATGAAGAATTAACGAGCAAGACGACTTGAAGAAATTTACAGGCTTAGAGCTGCTTTTATGCCACTCATCTTAGTTTCATTATATTACCTTTGAAATATAAAATCTTGTATTAATATTTTTATATAAAGATTTGTATAGTAGTATCTTCTAAAATCTGTATTAGGACTTTCTTCAAGCACTTGTATAGGACTAGTTTTGGTTCTAAAGTGCCATTCTCGAGGCTCTACAGAGATAGACTAGTGAGCCGTGAAATGGAGATTTCTCTCAGATTACAAATCCAATGACCATGCAAAATTCAAAATCTAGACTTTGAGCGCTATCCAACGCACATTAAAACACTAAAAAAGAATGTGTATAGCTTGATTTATGAGCTTCTAAAGTTACTTCTCTGAGTGAGTATAACAGAGAACAAAACAGAGAAGTAGAGAATTATGAATGTATAAATTCATATATGATTACAATCACATTGGCAATGAATCTTTGCACAATGGGAATAGAATGATAGAGCTATGGAGTAAGCTCTTCAAGCTCTACAAAATGACATGAAGTGGTCACGTACAAGGCTTGCTAATCACCTCTTCCTTCTTGCTCTTTTTATAGCTATTCTTGGAGGGAGTTTTGAATTCGAATTCGAATGGCTCCACCTAAAAGTGATCCGCAGAGTTAGGAGATATTCCCTCAGCTCAAAAATTCATGGTTTTAGGTAGTTAGAGCCATGACTTTGCTTTTACATCATGGATGAGGTAACCATCCTTTTCATTTTTCTTTTTCACAATTAGAAGAGATAAAATGTACTCTTTTACAAGAGGTGTTTACATGACTACACATGTGACTTACAAATGATCATAATATCAAGCATATCAAGCATGTAGGCTTGGGTAAAATGCACCAACAGCTCCCCCTCAAGCCTAACATGCTTGGCCTCTAAATAAGTCTTCAATTATCCTTGATTTCCTGCAAGCCAATCATCAACTTGAATCTACTTAACTTTGTACCATCAAGAGCTTTAGTCAACATGTCCACTCATTGCATATGTGTAGAGACATAGGATAGTTGAATATCCTTTCTCATTAGCTTCTCCCTTGCATAATGGTAGTGGACTTCAATATGCTTGGTTCTAGCATGGTATACCGGATTAGCTGCAAGATGTAGTGAGCTTCTCTTGTCACAAAAAATGTGAGGTGTTGAAGAATGAAGTCCAAGATCTGTGTACAAAGACTTTAACCACATGATTTATTGAGGTGCATTAGCCAAAACTCTATATTCGGCTTTAGTAGAAGATAATGCCATAGTTGTTTGCTTCTTGGATGACCAAGAAATGATTTTTGAACCTAGAAATGATATATTCCCGGATGTGCTTCTTCTATCATCTCTTTATCCTGCCCAATCTGCATCTGCTCAATATCTGAAGTAAATGAATAAAACAAACATTCATTCATGGTCCCCTTTGGGTCCTTGAGGACTCTCTTGGCTGCTTCCATATGTGGTCTTCTAGGCTTATGCATAAACTCAATCAATATGCTAACACTATAGCATATATCCACCCTTGTGAGTGTTGCATAGTTCAAACTTCCAACCAAGCTTTGATAGCCTGTGATGTCTTCAATTGGCTCTCCTTCATAAGCACTAAGCTTATGATTTTGCTCCATAGGTGTACCTACACACTTGGTATTTTCCATCTTGAACGTGACGAACATGTCATGCACAGACTTCCTTTGTATGATGTATATACTTGAACTTCTGTAGATTAAATCCAATCCAAGGAAATAAGTGAGTAGTCCGAGGTCACTTATTTTGAACTCCTCCTTTATTTGATTCTTTTCTTGTTTGATTCCTTCAAGATCATTGCATGTGATAATAATATCATCAACATACACACATAAATAGATCACTTCAGATCCATTCCTTTTTATGAACAAAGAGGTATCTGCCTTGCTAGGTTTGAATCCTTGGTCCTACAAATAAGTCGCCAATCTGAAATTCCAAGCTCTTGGAGCTTGCTTCAATCCATACAAAGCTTTCTTTAGTTTGCATACATAGTTAGGATGATGTTCATCCTCATATCCAGGAGGTTGTGCCATATACACTTCTTGAGAAATCCATCCATTCAAGAAAGCATTCTTTACATCAAGCTGATAGAGCTTCCCATTTCTAGCTGATGCAGCAAGACTAATGAGAACCCTAATTGTAGGCATTTTTGCAACAGGAGAGAAAGTCTCCTCATAATCAATACTATGGGTTTGGGCAAACCCTTTAGCAAGTAACCTTGCTTTGTGTCTATTTATCCTTCCATCTGGATTCCTCTTGATTTTGTATATCCATCGAGATCCAATTACCTTTATAGATAGCTTGTTAGGTACAAGCTCCCAAGTGTCGTTTTCCTTCTAGGCTTCCATTTCTTCATCCATTGCATCTCTTCAAGATTTCTTGCTTTGTGCTTCTTTGAATGTGGTAGGTTCTTCCTTGGTTGAATCCTTTGCAATGTAGATTGAGTGCTTGGTGACCAAAGAAGTATCATAGCCAAACCTTTCCAGTTTCTTCTTCTCCCTTGAATACCTTCTAAGTGGTTGATGTGAACTCTCAGGTCCATATGTAGCATCCTGCATCTTTGCTTTACCATTGTTCTTCCATAGGTTTAGTCTTTCCAAGTCTTCTAGGTCAATCTCCAAATCATATTCTTCAATCTACTTTGGCTCCTTGGGTTGAAGTGATGGAAAATCTTCATCCAAGTCATAAGGGAGCTTCAGTTTCCTGTCATCATCAAACCATGATTTGTTTTCATCAAAAATTACAACTATACTCAAAGAAAATCCTTTATTAGATGGATTGTACAATCTATATCCTTTTTGGTTTTGGTCATATCCAATTTCCCTCTTACTTGAGAAGGAATGTGAGCATAGGCTAAGCATCGAAAGATTTTACAATGCTCTAGACTAGGTCTTCTTCCATTCCACACTTCATATGGAGTGGTTCCATCTAGTGACTTAGATGGAAATCTCCTTATGAGATATGTGGCTGTAGACACAACCTCTGCCCATAGGTAGTTTGGCAATCCCTTTTCGTTGAGCATGGACCTTGCAGCTTCAACAATAGCTCTATTTCTCCTCTCTGCTACACCATTGAGTTTGGGTGTATACCTTGTAGTGACTTCCCTTTTAATGCCTCTCTCATGCAAGAAGGCATCAAATTCAGAAGAGAATTATTCTCCTCCACCATCTGATCTGAGTCGTTTCAAAGTCCTACCTGTTTGGTTTTCAACAAGAGCAATATACTTCTTAAAGCAATTAAACACTTCATCCTTGTGCTTCATGAAAAACAGAATGGTCCACCTGCTACAATCATCTATGAACGGCACATAATATCTTGATTCTGATATAGATGGCTCCTTACTTGGACCCCACACATCCGTGTGGACTAGATCCAAAGGATTTTGATACATATATCCTTTCTTATTGAAAGGTTGTCTATGAGCCTTGCCGAGTTGACAAGCTTCACACTTATAACTCCCCATCATGTTTAGTGATCTATAGCTTCTTGGACCCGCTCAAAGTTCACTTCAAGTTAGCAAAGTGGCAAAGGACTTGCTTTAGTGAATAGGAAGAAAATTGCTTCGAAGTGCTCACTGGTCTTTCCATGCATAGTCCCTAAAAAGTCCGGGTTAAGGCTTCAATTGCCAAATTGATTGCTCAGTGTGTAGTCTATCATTTTAAGTGATTTCATTTGGAATCATTAGCTCTCTAAGATAATTAGATACTTTCAAAAGGAATTCTCCTAATTACTACTATACTATGGGCATTGAGCAAAACATACAACATGTCATGACAAAAATAGCAAGTTTTTGGTCACTAGATAGTTACAAAGTTATCTATTTTGAACTAATTGTTTGAAGCTTCAGCCCCAAAGTACATAGGTACTTATTTGGTGTCACT
Organism: Ceratopteris richardii; assembly: GCA_020310875.1. Lineage (NCBI taxonomy): Eukaryota > Viridiplantae > Streptophyta > Polypodiopsida > Polypodiales > Pteridaceae > Ceratopteris > Ceratopteris richardii. Next base: position 86,066,722 of record CM035412.1, on the reverse strand, counting down.
AGCAAGCTAAAGAGAACTACAACACAACTCAGAAGTGAAAGAGGCTAGGTACAAAGCAGGGATTAGCAGTACCAACTCATTTCTTGAGGTATCCATCCATCTTTCCCAACACACATCACCCATGGAGTAGATGGAATGCCCAACGAATGCTTTTGTAAACTCATCTACTATAGATTTTGTCCCTACATTTTTTATCGTGACATTATTTAGAAGTTGCATATCTTGAGTGAAACCAAGTTTCCCATTCTTCTTTGGCACTGCATGCCACCTATTAGAATATGGAGCCAAAGGTGGTTCCAATATTCACATGGATATCGTTTCCTTTAACAACCTCATGAACTCAGGTAAGTGAGCATTTGGAACTGATATAGGTCGAACATTACATGGTATATGTGGCACTATAAAGATAATCATGGGTGGAACTTGTTGCGGATCTACACAACCTATCTCATGTGGAAAACGTGCAAATTCTTTCTCATGTTTCTTGATTAGTTCTATGAACTTTTCTTTCTCCTTTTCTCTTAGAAATGAACTTTCTTCAAACTTTAACTCTTTAACAATGTCCTGAGTAAAATGATGCCCTATAAGCTCTCGTCATCTCAGCAAAGGGTCATCAGAAACTCTCAGATACTTTTCATGAATATCATCTAGAAATGGTTGGGCTATGGTTTTTACCTTCTTCTGAACAATCTTATACTCTGTATTCACGTTTACTTCACGTTTTCTCAAAAACTCAATGAACATTTCATATTTTTTGATAGAAGTAAGCATAATAATCTTTGATTTTTAACTTCTTTGAAGTTCCTGCTCAAGTTCTTCGAGAATAGTCACACTACTTTCCAAGTGGATTACATTTTTTATCTTCTCATTGAGTAACATCAAATTTAAATTTTTGAGAAAAACTCTCAAAGCTATGTATAGAGTCCTGAAGATATCAAACCAACTCCCACTCTTATCTCACTCAATAGTGGTTCCTAGAAAAAATTTTGATCAACAAAAGCATCATACTCTCCTACCGGTATAGAATCATCATGGTCATGAGAGTTAATGGGACATTTTCTCATATTCTTTCTCTTTCTTTAATGAATTCGACATACAATCATTACTTCTAAGGAGTGAAGATCGGATCTTGGTCAGATTCTCACATACGTAGATCTGTCATCGATCACCTTTGTTTCTGTTCGCACTTCAACTATGAAAGGCTACCCAAGAATAGCCTTGTACGAATAATGATCCTGGACCAAGAAGTGGAATTCCTTAGACATTTTACCAATCATCATAGGTACAAAGGCACATGCTCCAAGCAAAGCCCTGAAGTTATTATGGGCAGTCCTCACCCTCCAGCCAGGCTCCTTATCTATAGGTCATCTAAATTGTTCATACAACTTCTTAGAGATCATATTCATTTCTGATCCTGAGTCAATCAAGGCTAAATCTAAACATGAATCTTTGTCATTTTCTAATTTTTCTCTCATTTTTGGCATCCCTCTTGCCCATAAATTCCTAGTATGCTCATGTTCTGATCTTCTCATCTCGTCGTTGGGTGTAATTGGTCCTAAAGAATTCATATTTGCTTGACATCTTGCAATATCATCATCTTCATCATCACACAAATCACTCAAGGCTACTACTTCATTCATTGCTTGAGTCTCTTTAGACGCCTCTCCCATTTCCACATCCTCAAGCAACCGAAATCTTTTCTTCTTCATCATTCTTATGAAGCTATCCTTGAACTTGGGCTTCACTAGAGAGAAAAACTCTTCCAAGGACATGGTCACTTGGTTCTTTAATAAGATGTCATTTAATATTTCCTTGGCATCATTCTTCTTCTCAAGCTCTGAAATTAATACAATCTTTAGTGCTTTCTTCTTCATCTTGTTTTTCTCTTTTTCTTGAAACTTTTCTTGAGTATCTTCTGTCTTTTGTGTATGTTCTTGGTCCTTTTCTTTCTCTTTATTTGTTTCTTGAAGTTTGATTGGCTTAGCTTGCCTCTCTCCCTCTTATATTCTTTCCTCTTTGCCTCTTCTTTAGGAGCAAGAGGCTCCCTAAAATGGACTTTCTTTTAAGATTCCTCAGCTTTTGCCTCAACCTCTTTACTTTCTTTTCTTGTCACTCTTCTCTTTGGCTTAGCTTCATCTTGCTTTTCATATCTTTTTTTCTTTTCTTCTACATTGGCTACGTCTGAGTACAGAGAGGGTCGATCTACAAGGGACTTTAGGTAGTCTTCTACACGATCGCATCCTTAACTCTCACTAAGGCTTCTATCAAGTAATTTCTTTGTATTAGTGGCCTAAGTTCTTCTTCATCTCCTTCTTCAGCTAGTGGCTCTAACTCTCTTGCAGATGTTCTAGCATTAGTACTTGATAGATTCTCATATAGCTTCTTCATTCCTCCCTTCTCCCAATTCACAGGTAGAGGAAGCTAAGTCCTAAAGTCGCAAAGTTTCATGTCTATGTTAATCACTAACTTGTGATCTTTTGCTTGCTTTAACTCTTCACATGCATAGGAAAATGTTCTTGTGCCTCACACCAAACACATCTTCTCGCCCCTCCGAACCCACTAGTTCCTTGTGTCTCAAATGACCCCATATTCCTCTAATATGTAGGCTTAACTAGTGGTGCAAGGGTCTGCTGAGCAATGGGCTGCACCTCCACTGTGTATCCGTGTATGTTTGGCATAGGAATAGCATTTCCGTGCATTGGATCTACATAGCTAGTGGTAGCTTGAGTAGGAGTGGGATCTTGATACCCCATACAATAGACCTTGTTATGTTTATTGGCGATCTCTTTGGACATAGATGCTTGCAACATCGTAATGTTTTCTATTTGCTTGCTAAGGATCTCCAACTATAATTCCACTAGTGTGCAAGATGTGGATGCAACATTAGCCATAGTTCATGTTGCATGCATAGTCAGAATCACTTCGATAGGTGTATCTCTACGCAGTTATCGAGCTATCTATGTGGGTCTATCATATAGCACAACCTGTTGTTATCTCATCTAGGCATTTGCTTCTACTTTTTTCCTCACCGTAGCCATATATTCAATTAATCCAAACCTTTTCCTAGGCTCCTCTATCCTTCTCTTGACTTCAGTCTTGTCCTCAAGGCTTAAAGTCTTGAGAAAGCGAATTACTAAATCTCGCTTTAAGGAGTCCAAGTCTGTCTAAAGAAGTTGGGCATACCTCCTATGAAACTCATTCAAGAGATGTGATAGGGATGTAGTGGGTTTGGGGGAATGAACCCACCGCAAGAAACCCTCTCTACTATGATGAGAGAAATCCTCTAAATAGAACAATTTATGCAGTTCCTTCCTAAATTCAGGTCATGTCTTTCCTATATGATGTGAAATGGAGGCTAAGATCGACCTTGTGACTACCCGAGTGAAGTAATGAGTAAATATTTCTTCCGATAACCCATGGATCTGAGCTTGGTTTTCAAACATGTCCAAATACTGAGTCATGTTTAGTCCTATGAATTTCCATTTATCTCTCAAGATAGCTTGGACTACTCGAGCCCCATGTTTCCCTATCACCAATTCTTTGAACACTTCCTTCATCTCTCTTCTCTGGCTTGTTAATAGGGCATGGTTGTTAATAGAGAGAATTGCATCCTCTTGCATCGAGACAGCATGAGAGCTTGCATCTATTCTCCTTGCCTTGATAAATAGATACTATTAGATTATAAGCATCTGCATCATCCTTCATGAGCATAATATAAAAGCTCTGAACTTGAAAGTTATTAAAAGGAGTAGAACACGCCTAGGGAATATTTGTGGTAGTTTCCCCTGTACATAGAAGGCTCTTAAACATAGTAGAAAAGTAAAGCAAACATATTTTCCATGCTACCGCAACCTTAAGTATAATATCTGGTTTGTTTAGAGATGAATCAAATATCAAAATGAGGTTCAAGCTTCTACCACTATCTGCATGTGTATGTGGCCAGTGGTGCCTGTCCTAAGGATAATTATGCTAACAGATAATGAGAGCTTCTCAAGAAATTCTTTCAATCAAGGGAAGGGATACATGGAATAAAGGTACAATTTTTGAAATATATAGTCAGATAGCCTCTCAACCATAACAGAAGGTTTTGCTATCAGGCCAAATTAACCTGAGTGCAACCTCCTTCATATGCACCACGTTCTTGCCCATTTGTAATGAGCTCATAAGCTCCATCCTCTCCCTGTGAAGAACTCCATCTTATCAAAAACCTCCATCAATAACATCTCCAATCTTCAAAACATTCATGGGAGCGAGAGCATATGATTCTCTTGGAGTTCAAGTTCTTTGGAAGCACACAAACAACACAAGGAAGAAGAAGAAACCTTGAGCACAACACAATACTAAATGTGTTACCACCAGAATGTACAAAGATAATTCACCTATTAGGGCAATAGGCATATATACAAGCCGGGGGAGAAAACCTTTTAAAGAGGGAAAAAAATGCCCCGATGATCCTAGTGTGTTCACACACATCACTACCTAAATATATCAATGAATCCCCCCCAGGGAGTGATGCGATGAACAAGAAGATGGCACTCATATATAAGTAAGTTCCAAGCTATGTAGAATCAATCCAGAGAGGAAAGTAAGCCCTAAGCTTTGCGGAAAGCTTCAAACTTCTCCCTAGGTAGAGCCTTTGTGAAAAGGTCTGCAATGTTCACCTGCATGGGCACATATGCCAAGCTAATCTCTCCAACAGAGAACCTCTCCCTAACATAATGATAATGCACCTCAATGTGATTAGTGCAAGCATAGAACATATGATTCCTCACAACTACCAATGGGCTCTGACTATTAGTGAAGATGGTGGGGGTAGAAGACTGACCAACACCCATATTATCCATAAGGTCTCTGAGCCAGACACACACTCAACAGTAGTTGTGAAAGCTGCCCTATACTCAGCGTCACAACTAAAAGTGGCCATAGTAGGTTGCTTCATGCTCAACCAAGATATATGTGAGCTACCAAGCATGAAGCAAAAAGCACTAGTAGACACACAAGTGTCATACCAACAAGCCCAGGGAGATTCAAAAAAAGCATGTAGATGTGGTAGACGTGATCCCCCCATGGGATAAAATAATCCAAGTAGTCTGGTACCTCAGGAATGAAAGATGTGCTTAACTGCCTAGCAATGCTTGACACCTCCGTAATGCATAAACCTACTCATTTGTGAGACAACACACTAAATACCTAGCCGAGTAATGCATAAGTAAATCAAGCATCCAATAGCCCATCGATAGAGAACAACATCAAATGCATTTCCAACATCATGAAGACTCAATCATAAACCTGTCTCCATAGGAATGGCAATAGGTTTACACTCTTCAAGGCCAAAACACTACAATAATGTGTCAATATATTTCGTTTGACACAAAGCTATTTGGCCATCAACTTGCATAAAGTGAATGCCCAAATAATGATGCAAATGCCCCAAATCATATATCTCAAATGAGGCTTGCAAATCAGCCTTAAAATCAGCAATATGCTTCTCATGAGGACCAGTGAGAAGCATGTCATCAACATACACAACAATGATAAGAAGTACATCTAAGTCCATAAAAAGCCTTTTGAAACCTACAAACATATTTTGGGTGCTTTGAATCTTCACATCCTTATGATTGGTCCATGTATACTTCGTCCTATAACTCACCATGTAGGAAAGAATTCTTCACATCGTTCTGATGGAAAGTCCATCCATTTGTTGTAGCTAATGCAACAAGCGCTCTAACACTAGACATTCTAGCTAGAGGATTGAGTGTTTCCTGATAGTCAATGCCATATTTTTGTGCATATCGTTTTGCTACCAATTGTGCTTTACATGTGCTTATGCTACCATCAACATTGGCCTTTACCTTGTAAACCCACATGTCGCCTATGGGTTTCTTTCCTTGCTGCAATGGAACTAGCTTCCATGTTTTGTTTTGTTAAAGTGTAGCCATCTCCTTATCCATAGCTTCCTTCCAAATTTGCATTCCCAATTGCATCTTCAAAACAAGAGGGTTTAGCATCTTGTATTACCTTTGTCATGTAGGTACCATGATGAGCCATGTGATTTTCATATGTCAATTGTTTCACCAAATTCCACATCCTCCTAGATCTTCTTAGTCGACGGTCACTTCTCCTTGTATCAAATGAATGTGCCTTTCCTACTCTTGAGGTCTTCATAGAGGGCAATCCAAGATTCTCATCAAGACTCCTTTCTGAACCACAGAAATTTGCATCAATTTCTTAAAAACTTATAGGTGTTTTAATACAAGGAGAGAGATTTTCTCTAACTTCCTTGAATGTATTTGATGAATTTGCTGGACTAAAATTTCCATGCAATCTTCCACTCCCTAGATTTGAATTAGAACTATTTCTTGGTGACGCATCTCATTCACTCAAAACTTGAGATTCTGCACTTGATTTTTCAGCATTTTACTTTGTCATTTGGTTCAAGATTTAGTCCTTCTTTGGCATCTACATAGAAGCTTGATAGTTCATCAAACACCACATCTTGGCTTAACATCATCTATCATGTGAGTGGGTTACAACATTTATATCCCTTTCACTTAATGAAGTATCCAATGAAGATACATTTTTTTTCTAGTTTGGATCAACCTTCCTCCTCAACTCATCACGAACATGTACATATGCAAGACAACCAAAAACTTTCATATGTGATAAGTTTGGCTTTTAAGGTGTGAACTTCTTTCGAGGTTTAACTTTATGTATAGAAGGAGTTGCAGTTATGTTCATGATGAATATAATACTATGCACAATAAAAGCAAAATAGCACAATAAAAATACCTAAAAATTATGATGAAAAAGAAAATTCTTTCGAAATGCCTATTAATGCATTTTGAGAGTCTGTTTTGTAGGTATTGATGAATATTTTTTATTATGGGAGTTTTTATGTTCTTCCTCAATGAAAACGTAAGTTATGACTGAATATAGGAGTTTTTACTTTTTTCTTCATCAAAAGTTAAGTTATGAATGATTACGAGAATTTTACTTTCTGTGATTTTCTTTTTCATATTTGATAGAACTATGATGAAAAATTATGATGAACAATATGAGTTTATTTTACCAGTATTATGAGGATGATAAAATATGATGATGATTATGATACAATATGTGATGCAATATGATTGATGATGAAAATTTAGTTTGTCGTAGCTTCTAGTCTATAATTACTAGCACGTCTTGAAGACGAATTGAGCAAATAAATTGAAGATTTTTTATGCCAAATTTATGATATATCTAAAGAAGAGATGAAGATAAAGCATAATTAGGTGAAATAATTCTAATTGGTTTTTAATATAAAACTTTTTTAATGCATTTCATAATTAGGAGATGATTTGTTTCTATTATAAAATAAAATTTATTAAAATTATGGAGATAATGAAAAAGAAATTAGAGTAGGAATATCTATGCAAGTTAAAGGTCCAATTTAGGGAGCTGATAATGTGCAATGAGGATAGGAGAGTAAAACACTTGACTTGCGACCCTTAGTAAAGGTAAATTTACAGTATACAAGTAGGCTTGGTTATTTTCTGAAACCGTTTAGCAAATAAGATCCTAGTTTTGACTGTAGCATGCTTCTAGATCCTCAACTCTAATTAGGGATTAAGCCTTTCTCCTTAATCAAAAAAGTTGCAAAGAAAAAAGAAGAAAAATGAATACATCAAGCAGTACATTAATGGCTATTGCAAGATGAAAAAAGAAAAAGAAAAGAAGAAAAAGAAAAAGGGAAAAATGAAGAAAAAGAAAAAGATAAATTATTATGATTCAGTTGTGGTCTCGAAGTCACATATGAAATGTATTGCGGGCTATATGAGGTGGAGGTCTACTGCAGAAGAATCATTTAGATGTATCTTATGGCGGATGACTAAGAGATAGAAGATACAATACTTATATAAATTAAATCTTACTTGTGAACAGGGTTAATGGAATGGTAAGTACTACAACTCTCTAAATGACTATTATAGGATTTTCTAAATTTATCTTTTAACTGTATGCATTGAACAAAATGATTTCCAATTCACATTTACATAATTTTTATGAATTTTCTTTATTATCAGAAATTTAATTTCAATTTCGAAGTATTTTTTACTATCTTATTTAGAGTTAAAATTATAGGTTTTTTCCAAAGAATTTGATGTTGCTTTCCATGAGCTATAGGTTGGCCCATTGGGTGAGCTTATTGCTCATCATTTGTATATTTTGAGTGGCTTACATCATAGCCTACTCTTAGTATCACCATTGGGCATCATTTCTATGCCAATGATCATGTACAACACTGTTATATGATCATGTCCATCTCCTTCTCTGTTATGTCTTATAGAACAGTGTACATGTGATGACCATATCTCAGTGATCTCTCCATCATTTTTAGTTTTCTATAGCTTGTTGAAACCAACTGAAAGTCTACTACAAGTTTTCAAAGTCTCAAAAGATTTGCTTCAACCAATTGGAGGAAAGTCTCTTTGACGTGCTCACTAGTCTTTCTCTACATAGTCCCTAAAAAGTCAGGGGTAAGGCTTCAGTTGCTAAATTGATTTCTCAGTATGTAGTCTATCATTTTACGTGATTCCACTTGGAATCATTAGTTGTTTAAGCTAATTAGGTACTTACAAAAGGAATTTTCCTTGTTGCTACTATACTATGGGCACTGAGCAAAACATCTAGCAGGTGTCAAGAGCAAAATAGCAAGTTTTTGGTCACTAGATAGTTACAAAGTTATCTATTTTGATCTAATTGTTTGAAGCATCAACTCCAAAGCACATAGGTACTTATTTGGTTTAATTAGAAAGCTAAAGGGACCTAAAACACAACTTTGAAGTAAAAGAGGGTAGGTACAAAGCATGGGTTAACTGTACCAACTCATTTCTTGAGGTGTCCATCCATCTTTCCCAATAGTGGTATCAGAGCAAGTGCTATAGGAACTTCAAGAATCAGAGAGGAAGAGGATGTCAAAGAGGTGGATACTCACAATCAAGAGGAAGGTTCAACCATAATCAAAACTACAACCATGGCTATAATAACAACTACAACAACAATTACAATAGCTATCAAGGAGGATGCAAATGAAGAAAGGACTAAAACAACTACACAGAGGATCAAGACGATTCTCTTCTCATTATGAATATGACTTCAAAACAAGGTATGAATGATGAACACCTCTTCTATATTGATTGAGGTTGTTCAAACGATGTAGGAGGCAATGTAGCTCTTCTCTCTGACCTTGAGGAACCCAAGGGAAAGCACCAAGTACAAATAGGTGATGACACCGAGCATTCAGTAGCCAAGGTAGGAAATGTCAAAACTTCTGATGGGAATAGAAATCTGTTGAGGATGGTTCTTTATAAACCTACAATAACCAAGAATCTGATGAGTGTTGGATAGATAGTGGAAAAAGGTTTGTTGGTTAGGTTCAGCAAATATGGAGCATTTTTGGAGGATCCACAACATGGATTCAAGAGAATTGCCAAGGGAGAAAAAATAGGTAGACTATTTACATTTGAACTTGAGGACACTACAAATATTGCACTTTACAATTACAAGGATCAAACATTATCAGAGCTTGAGATTTGGCATAAAAGGTTAGGGCATATTAGTGAGAGAACCTTGAAGAAAATATGTAGACATCAATGTGTGCTTGGGATCCCTAATGTATCCAAGCAACACATGATCTATAAATGTCGTTCATGTCAGTTTGGGAAATCACACAGGTTACCCTTCTCAAAGAAAGGCTACATGCATGAGGATTACTTGGAACTTGTCCACACAGATATGTGTGGACCAAGCAAGCACCCATCAATTTTTGGCTCAAGGTACTATGTGTCTTTCATTAATGATTTCAGTAGGTGGACTATCTTGTATTTTATGAAGCACAAAGATGAAGTGTTCAATTGGTTTAAGAAGTATCTTGCACTTGTGAAAAACCAAACACGAAGAAGCCTAAAGAATTTAAGGTCAGATGGAGGAGGTGAATAATTCTCCAATGAATTTGATACATTCTTGCAGGATAGAGGTATCAAAAGGGAGATTACTACAAGATACACCCCTGAGAAAAATGGTGTAGTAGAGAGGAGAAATAGGTTGATTGTGGAAATAGCTTGATCAATGCTTAATGAAAATAGGTTACCTAATTATTTATGGGCAGAAGGTGTATCTACTACCACTTATCTTATAACAGGTTTCCATCCAAATCACTTGATGGGATGACCCCATATGAAGCATGGCATGGTAGAAGGCCATCAATTGATCATTGTAGAATCTTTGGATGTGTTTATTATGTGTATGTTCCATCTCAAATAAGAGGTAAGCTAGACCCTCAGGTAGAGAAGTGCATCTTCATAGGGTATGATTTAAATCAGAAAGGATATAGGTTTTATAATCCATCCAACATTGTCAAGGGCTTTATGGTCAGTAGATATGTTGCGTTTGATGAGGATGACTCTTGGTTTGAAAGGAGGAGCCAAGCCAAATTGAAGACATCAAATCAGATGATGAGGACATCATCAATCTAGAAGAATTTAAGGGACGGAAATCAAAGGGCAAGACAAAAATGAAGAGGTTGGAAGACTTAGTTGAATCATCCAACCAAGCTCTAAGGAGATCACAAAGGGAGAGAAAGAAGTCAATCAGATATAGGTATGACACTTCATTTGTTACTAAGTACTCCATTTATCTTCCTAAGGATTTATCATTTGAAGAACCTACTTCATATGAAGAGGCAAAGAACAAGGCAAAATGGAAGGAGGCTATGAATGAGGAAATAGAAGCACTCAAGGAGAATGATACTTGGGAGCTAGTGTTGAAGAAGGAGTCAATGAAGGTAGTTGGTTCTAGATGGATTTACAAAGTCAAGAGAAACTTAGATGGATCCATAAACATGTATAAAGCTACACTTGTGGCCAAGGGTTTTGCAAAAACCCAAGGAGTTGATTATGAAGAGACTTTCTCACTTGGAATTGGAATATGTACCAATTGGATGTGAAAAAGGCTTTCCTTAATGGCTAGATTTCAGAGGAGGTTTACATGGCTCGACCTCCTAGCCATGAGGACCCAAGCAAGGTAAATTATGTGTGAAAACTGAACAAAGCTCTTTATGGTTTGAAGCAGGCACCTAGGACATAGAATCATAGGTTAACTACCTATCTTCAACATCAAGGACTCATGATGAGTAAAGAAGATACTTCTCTATTTGTCAAGAGAAGTAATTTAGAAGTGATATACATATGTCTATATGTTGATGATATCATACTTACAGGTAGTGATTGTGAAGAGAGATGGTGGATGCAATCCAAAGATGAGTTGGTGCTGCTACAACGGCCTTCACACCAGCCAACTAAGACTTCAAAGTTGATTAGTAGACCCTTTGAGCTTCTTAAATCCACTAAAATATCAGCCAAGTACTTTGGAACATGTATCCCAAAAGTTTAAGTCAAGATAGACTAGTTGCGAAATAACTAGCTCCCAAAACTTGCTATTTTTTGACATACACTTGCTGGGAAAATTGAACAGTGCTCTCAACCTGGTAGGAATTAGAAAGATTTCTTTTTGGAATAGCAAATAGACTTAGAAAGCTTGCTAATCCAAGTTAAAACACTTCAAATAATGAACTCCAAACTGACAAAAATGTTTACAGAGATAGACCAGTGAGCCGTGAAATGGAGATTTCTCTCAGATCACAAATCCAATGACCATGCAAAATTCAAAATCTAGACTTTGAGCGCTATCCAACGCACATTAAAACACTAAAAAAGAATGTGTATAGCTTGATTTATGAGCTTCTAAAGTTACTTCTCCGAGTGAGTATAACAGAGAACAAAACAGAGAAGTAGAGAATGATGAATGTATAAATTCACATATGATTACAATCACATTGGCAATGAATCTTTGCACAATGGGAATAGAATGATAGAGCTATGGAGTAAGCTCTTCAAGCTCTACAAAATGACATGAAGTGGTCACGTACAAGGCTTGCTAATCACCTCTTCCTTCTTGCTCTTTTTATAGCTATTCTTGGAGGGAGTTTTGAATTCCAATTTGAATGGCTCCACCTAAAAGTGATCCGCAGAGTTAGGAGATACTCCCTCAGCTCATAAATTCGTGGTTTTAGGTAGTTAGAGCCATGACTTTGCTTTTACATCATGGATGAGTTAATCCATCCTTTTCATTTTTCTTTTTCACAATTAGAAGAGATAAAATGTACTCTTTTATAAGAGGTGTTTACATGACTACACATGTGACTTACAAATGATCATAATATCAAGCATATCAAGCATGTAGGCTTGGGTAAAATGCACCAACAGCTCCCCCTCAAGCCTAACATGCTTGGCCTCCAAATAAGTCTTCAATTATCCTTGATTTCCTGCAAGACAATCATCAACTTGAATCTACTTAACTTTGTACCATCAAGAGCTTTAGTCAACATGTCCACTCATTGCATATATGTAGAGACATAGGATAGTTGAATATCCTTTCTCATTAGCTTCTCCCTTGCATAATGGTAGTGGACTTCAATATGCTTGGTGCTAGCATGGTATACCGGATTAGCTGCAAGATGTAGTGAGCTTCTCTTGTCACCAAAAATGTGAGGTGTTGAAGAATGAAGTCCAAGATCTGTGTACAAAGACTTTAACCACATGATTTCTTGAGGTGCATTAGCCAAACCTCTATATTCGGCTTTAGTAGAAGATAATGCCATAGTTGTTTGCTTCTTGGACCTAGAAATGACATATTCCCGGATGTGCTTCTTCTATCATCTCTTGATCCGGCCCAATCTGCATCTGCTCAATATCTGAAGTAAATGAATAAAACAAATATTCATTCATGGTCCCCTTTAGGTACTTGAGGACTCTCTTGGCTGCTTCCATATGTGGTCTTCTAGGCTTATGCATAAACTCAATCAATATGCTAACACTCTAGCATATATCCACCCTTGTGAGTGTTGCATAGTTCAAACTTCCAACCAAGCTTTGATAGCTTGTGATGTCTTCAATTGGCTCTCCTTCATAAGCACTAAGCTTATGATTTTTCTCCATAGGTGTACCTACAGACTTGGTATTTTCCATCTTGAACTTGACGAACATGTCATGCACATACTTCCTTTGTATGATGTATATACCTGAACCTGTGTAGATAAACTCCAATCCAAGGAAATAAGTGAGTGGTCCGAGGTCACTTATTTTGAACTCCTCCTTTATTTGATTCTTTTCTTGTTTGATTCCTTCAAGATCATTGCGTGTGATAATAATATCATCAACATACACACATAAATAGATCACTTCAGATCCATTCCTTTTTATGAACAAAGAGGCATCCGCCTTGCTAGGTTTGAATCCTTGGTCCTGCAAATAAGTCGCCAATCTGAAATTCCAAGCTCATGGAGCTTGCTTCAATCCATACAAAGCTTTCTTTAGTTTGCATACATAGTTAGGATGATGTGCATCCTCATATCCAGGAGGTTCTGCCATATACACTTCTTGAGAAATCCATCCATTCAAGAAAGCATTCTTTACATCAACCTGATAGAGCTTCCCATTTCTAGCACTACAACAGATCGATGGTATACCGAGGTTTTTACCGAGGAAAATGAATGCGGCTTTATTTGCCGCGACGCCGGTGTAAAGGTCGGTTTCCGCGTCGGTACCAAAGAGTCGGTATAGGCATCGGTGTAAGCGTCGGTACAAGCGTCGGTAAAAGCGTCGGTATATGCGTCGGTATATGCGTCGGTAACCGGCTTCTACTGCATCACGTCCTAGGTTTACCGACAGTTATTCCGATGACACTACTGGGAGTACCGTCGCTTATACAGACGACCATACCTGCAAAATTTTTTTTGGGCAGAATGTTTTGTCTTTTGCTACAGCAACATTACCATGATGTTGGTGAACAAAAGACAATACACCTTGCCCAAATAAAACCGAGTACATGTGATGTGTACTCTAATGACAACCGAAATATGATTTCATGAAACAGAGTATTATTGTACACAAAAGAGATCGAAAATCAGAATGAACAATGAACCATGTACAAAAGAAGTTATATATTTCAATAATGAAGCATGTACAAGAGTGTGGCAAACCACTGTCATATATGATGCTTTTACAAAATGTGGCAAAGCAATGTATTGCCATATGGAAATCAAATACAAAATATTGGTCTTCCACTGCCATACACATGCAAAGAACGTTCCATATCAACAGTCCTGCAACAAAGAACATTAATGGAATGAGATAAATTCACATGAAAATTACAAACAAGTAAAAACCAAGTTTATAAATTAATTACCTCATCGCAAACGCTTCCATGAAACTACCACACCGCGTCCCTGCAAGTCCTGCAATAGTGCAGTCAACCCATGACTATATCCATAAGACTCCTCCGTTCGTGTTGGAGGACGAGCCATTGCGAGCTCTTGAAACAAATATAAAAAGATTAGAGAAATATATATGAGAAATTTAACACAAATAAATTCAATAAATGAAATGGTACTTACAAACTCATGACGCATCGTGTCATATCCGCCGCTGCCCAAATGTGACGGTCCAATCGTGTCTAGACGTGTGGCTGCGGCATTTCGCTGCTGGCGATATCGATCAGGAGTCTATTGTTGCTCATCACGAATCATGTCCCACTCCTCAGCATCTAACCACACAGGCTTTGGTAAGCCTTCTCTGAATGCATCACAAGCCTCAGATCGTCGATGCAACATGATCTCACGTGCGGTATGCAGATTCCACTCTGAACTGACAATCAACAGTCCATCCGCTGGTCGGAACTCTTGGTAAATCATCTGTGTGATATAATTCTTCCGATCTTTATCCTGTTCACTCCATTTCAGCATGATGGAGTGTCCAAACTGGATGGAGCAAAGTTGTCGTATGCGTGCACGCATTGCTTTGCCAGACGCAACCATCACCGGAGCTCCATCTCGGATACTATACACCTTGGAGTCATCACGATCATGAGCACCCCAAGGTATACGTGGTGTACTGCGTGGTGTACTGCGTGGCATACCTACATCTGAGGTACTCGTCCTAGGAGTAGAAGCGGGCGACACAACATCCGTCGCACTGCCTCCACAACAACCGCCTCCTCTGCCTCCAGACCTACCTGTAGATCCACTCCTAGAACCTCCTGCTTCAGAGCGTGACCTCCATCTACGAGATCGGCCAGACCCTGTATCGCGCTGAGGTGTCGAACGCACATGTCTACTAGTAGACCCAGTAGGATATGGCTGCAAAGATGGTCGTGGTGGAGTCACAAAGCTAGGAGACATACCTCCTACGGGAGTAGCACCACCCTTAGGAGTGACACCGGCAGGAGTGACACCGGCGGGAGTGACACCGGCGGGAGTGAGGCCAGCAGGAGTGAGGCCGGCAGGAGTAAGGCCGCCAAGAGTGAGGCCGGGAGGACTGCTACCACGAGCGATCCAATACTGTGATGCAGCGGCCATATACGCAGGAGGAACCTGAGAGATGAACTCCAAAAACTGCTCCTCTGTCATGGACTGTGGAGTGGCTGGAGGACTATCTCCCATCGTGCTCTGTAATAAAAGAACTCAAATAATTAGCATGCGATAAGAAAAATAATATAGGGAATAAACCAAAAAAAAACCAACAATTAGTACGTACAAGTCTTTTGTTCAAAAGTCCTCTATTCTAGCATCCTCTTAAAGATCCGATGCACCGAGAATATCTATCTCTAAATTGATGGCTTCTAAATCGCTTGCTATGCTGGTTTCCTCCTGATCATCGTCTATTGATTCGTCTTCTCGAACAATGACCTCTTCTTCTCGAACAATGATCTCTTCCTCCTCAACTATGGAATGAATCTCTGAGTCCACTAGAGATGGACTTTCTTCTACATCTGCATTTTCAAAAATTTGTCTACTACGTGGAGCGACTTGTAAAACAAATAGCCACTCTGGGTCTTTTGAATCTGGTATAAAAACAACTTGCTCAGAGTGTTCGGGAAGTACAAATGTATCCATTTCATCTGTCCATAATCTTGTGGAGTCGACTTGAAGCAAACCGCTCTTATCTCATCTCACTGTTGCATTTCTTCCAGAGGTGACTACTTTGAACCATTTCACGTCAAAAACAATGTAATCAAACTTTCTGAAAGATAGTTTCAAGATGTCTTGAATCACACCACAATAATCTAACTCCCCTTGCAATGGACTGTAAAATTTTTTTCGCATCTCCACGTGTTGGAGGCATGTCATTGCCCTCTGGCAAAATTTGATCTTTAAGAAGCCTGCAATAAGCAATTAAAATGATATTAGTAAATGAAGTTATTGTGATACATCAATGAAAGCCAATTTGTTCTCCACTTACCTGAACAATTTACTGACACTACTATCTCACCATCCATAAATGGATTGCACATTGAGCATCGTGAGTGAAGCACATAGTACAGATATCTTTGGTCCATTGTAAAGTGGTAAACGAGCTAATCTTCGCATGTTTTCATATTCTTCATCAACTTCTGATCGTGGAATTTCTGTTGTGTCCATGAAACTCTCGTCGACACCTTCTTCACCATCATGATCTTCGTCCATCTCATAAAATTCTTCAAGCATCTCTTCCATATGTTCATTCTATGTAATATTATTAGTGCTTACTTCTACGTCTAAGTCCTTTTTTGCTCGCTTTTATCCACGAGAGGTTACCGGTGCAATGTCGTTTGGGTCCATCTGCTCACCTGGGGGACCATGCGAATGATAGCGTAGGTTTTCCAGTCGACTCCTATCAAAGGATCCATACTCTCTAACATGTGCAGTACAAATCCGTCGTTTTCGATAAATTTGATACTTGCACAGTGTGCAAGGACATGCCATTCTCTCTTCAGGATCCAAAGAAGCCATCTGCTACAATATGAACATTTTCGAACATTTGTTTTTTTATTAAACCTAAAAATCTAACTCTTAAAGACCTAAATACTTAAATACCTAAAAAAACTTAAAATCCTAGTTTAAAAACCCTAATCTATATAGCTATCCTATTTTATCTATATATTCGGATTTTTTTTATTGATCCTATTTTATATATATATTTATTTATTTATTCAGATTTTTTTTCCTCTTAATTAAGTTATATGTATGCCTAACCCTAAAACCCTAATTTTAAAGATCTAGACCTAAATTATGTATATTTCTATACACATGTGAATATACATGTATATATGTATTATATGTGTATGTGTATGTGTGTATATATGTTATGTACGTGTTAAAACCCTAAAACCCTAATCCAAATGACCTAGAACTAAAACATGTATATATATGTATGCATGTGTATATATATGTGTATATGTATATATATGTGAATATAGATAGGTATATAGGTATGTGTGTTTGTGTATTTATATATTTATTTATATATTCAAATTTTTTCTTTACTTAATTATATTTAATTATATATATTTAATTAAATAATTTAAAACACTAGTTCTTTTTCTATTTCGTTATGTATATAATTATCTTATTTTATATATTTATTTATTTATATATTCAGATTTTTTTTCTTACGTAATCCTATTTTTATATATTTAATTTTATATATTTAATTATAAATATTTAATTAAATAATTTAAAGCACTAGTTCTTTTTATATTTAGTTATGTATATAATTATCTTATTTTATATATTTATTTATTTATATATTCAAATCTTTTTCTTACGTAATCCTATTTTTATATATTTAATTTTATATATTTAATTATAAATATTTAATTAAATTATTTAAAACACTAGTTCTTTTTCTATTTATTTATGTATATAATTATCTTATTTTATATATATATTTATTCATATATTCAGATTTTTTTCCTTACGTGATCCTATTTTTATATATTTAACTTTATATATTTAATTATATATATTTAATTAAAACCCTAATCTTAAAATTCTACATCTAAAATACTAAACCCTAAAACCCTAATCTTAAATATGTAGACCTAAAATATGTATATTTCTGTATACATGTGTATATACATGTATATATGTATTACATGTGCATGTGTATGTGTGCATATATCTTATGTAGGTGTTATAAACCTAAAACCCTAATCTTAAAGATTTAAATCTAAAATATGTATATTTTTGTATGCATGTGTATCTACATGTATGTATGTATTATATGTATATGTGTGTTTGTGTATATATGTAATCTACCTATTAAAATCCTAAAACCCTAATCAGAAAGACTTAGACTTAAATCTGAAATATTAAACCCTAAAACCCTAATCTTAAATATGTAGACCTAAAATAGGTATATTTCTCTATACATGTGTATATACATGTATATATGTATTACATGTGCATGTGTATGTGTGCATATATCTTATGTAGGTGTTATAACCCTAAAACCCTAATCTTAAAGATTGAAATCTAAAATATGTATTGTTTTGTATGCATGTGTATCTACATGTATGTATGTATTATATGTATATGTGTGCTTGTGTATATATGTTATCTATGTATTAAAATCCTAAAACCCTAATAAAAAAGACTTAGACTTAAATCTGAAATACTAAACCCTAAAACCCTAATCTTAAATATCTAGACCTAAAATATGTATATTTCTGTATACATGTGTATATACATGTATATATGTAATACATGTGTATGTGTATGTGTGCATATATGCTATGTAGGTGTTATAACCCTAAAACCCTAATCTTAAAGATTTAAATCTAAAATATGTATATTTTTGTATGCATGTGTATCTACATGTATGTATGTATTATATGTATATGTGTGTTTGTGTATATATGTTATCTACGTATTAAAATCCTAAAACCCTAATAAAAAAGACTTAGATATATATCTAAAATACTAAACCCTAAAACCCTAATCTTAAATATCTAGACGTAAAATATGTATATTTCTGTATACATGTGTATATACATGTATATATGTATTATATGTGTAGGTGTATGTGTGCATATATGTTATGTAGGTGTTAAAACCCTAAAACCCTAATCTTAAAGATTTAAATCTAAAACATGTATATTTTTGTATGCATGTGTATCTACATGTATGTATGTATTATATGTATATGTGTGTTTGTGTATATATGTTATCTACGTATTAAAATCCTAAAACCCTAATCAGAAAGACTTAGACTTAAATATGAAATACTAAACCGTAAAACCCTAATCTTAAATATCTAGACCTAAAACCCTAAAACCCTAATCTTAAATATTTAACCCTAAAACCCTAATCCTATTTAAAACCCTAAAACCCTAATCTTAAATATTTAACCCTAAAACCCTAATCCTATTTTTATATCTTTGATGTAAAACAAAAACTTCAAAATAAAAATAGGATTATATGTGTGTATGTATGCATGTGTGTATATATGTGTGTGTATGTATGCATGTGTACATGTGTGTGTATGTATACATGTGTATACATGTGTGTGTATGTGTATGTGTGTGTATGTAGGCATGCATGTGTGTGCATGTGTGTGTACGTGTGTGTATGTATGCATGCATGTATGTGTATGTGTGTGTATGTCTATGCATGTGTATACAGGTGTGTGTATGTATACATGCATATGTGTATATGTGTGTATCAACACAACTCAGAAGTGAAAGAGGCTAGGTACAAAGTAGGGATTAGAAGTACCAACTCATTTCGTGAGGTATCCATCCATCTTCCCAACACACATCACCCATGGAGTAGATGGAATGCCCAACGAATGCTTTTGTAAACTCATCTACTATAGATTTTGTCCCTACATTTTTTTATCGTGACATTATTTACAGGTTGCATATCTTGAGTGAAACCAAGTTTCCCATTCTTCTTTGGCAGTGCATGCCACCTATTAGAATATGGAGCCAAAGATGGCTCCAATATTCACATGGATATCGTTTCCTTTAACAACCTCATCAACTCAGGTAAGTGAGCATTTGGAACTCATATAGGTCGAACGTTACATGGTATATGTCGCACTATAAAGATAATCATGGGTGGAACTTGTTGCGGATCTACACAACCTATCTCATGGGGAAAACATGCAAATGCTTTCTCATGTTTCTTGATTAGTTCTATGAACTTTTCTTTCTCCTTTTCTCTTAGAAATGAACTTTCTTCAAACTTTAACTCTTTAACAATGTCCTCAGTAAAATGATGCCCTATAAGCTCTCGTCATCTCAGCAAAGGGTCATCAGAAACTCTCAGATACTTTTCATGACTATCATCTAGAAATGGTTGGGCTATGGTTTTTACCTTCTTCTGAACAATCTTATACTCTGTATTCACGTTTACTTCATGTTTTCTCAAAAACTCAATGAACATTTCATATTTTTTGATAGAAGTAAGCATAATAATCTTTGATTTTTAACTTCTTTGAAGTTCCTGCTCAACTTCTTCGAGAATAATCACACTACTTTCCAAGTGGATTACATTTTTTATCTTCTCATTGAGTAACATCAAATTTAAAATTTTATAGTTTTTTTCATGTATTTTTCTATACTATTTAAAACATTTCCTTTTGTAAACAAAGAAACCTGAACACATATGAATATATAGAAAAACTCTCAAAGCTATGTATAGAGTCCTGAAGATATCAAACCAACTCCCACTCTTATTTCACTCAATAATGGTTCCTAGAAAAAATTTTGATCAACAAAAGCATCATAATCTCCTACCGGTATAGAATCATCATGCTCATGAGAGTTAATGGGACATTTTCTCATATTCTTTCTCTTTCTTTAATGAATTCAACATACAATCATTACTTCTAAGGAGTGAAGATCGGATCTTGGTCAGATTCTCACATACGTAGATCTGTCATCGATCACCTTTGTTTCTGTTTGCACTTCAACTATGAAAGGCTACCCAAGGATAGCCTTGTACGAATAATGATCCTGGACAAAGAAGTGGAATTCCTTAGACATTTTACCAATCATCATAGGTACAAAGGCACATGCTCCAAGCAAAGCCCCAAAGCCATTATGGGCAATCCTCACCCTCCAGCCATGCTCCTTATCTATAGGTCATCTAAATTGGTCATACAACTTCTTAGAGATCATATTCATTTCTGATCCTGAGTCAATCAAGGCTAAATCTAAACATGAATCTTTGTCAATTTCTAATTTTTCTCTCATTTCTGGCATCCCTCTTGCCCATAAATTCCTAGTATGCTCGCGTTCTGATCTTCTCATCTCATCGTTGGGTGTAATTGGTCCTAAAGAATTCATATTTGCTTGACATCTTGCAATATCATCATCTTCATCATCACACGAATCACTCAAGGCTACTACATCATTCATTGCTTGAGTCTCTTTAGACGCCTCTCCCATTTCCACATCCTCAAGCAACCGAAATCTTTTCTTCTTCATCATTCTTATGAAGCTATCCTTGAACTTGGGCTTCACTAGAGAGAAAAATTGTTCCAAGGACATGGTCACTTGGTTCTTTAATAAGATGTCATTTAATATTTCCTTGGCATCATTCTTCTTCTCAAGCTCTGAAATTAATACAATCTTTAGTGCTTTCTTCTTCATCTTGTTTTTTGGCTCCCTAAAATGGACTTTCTTTTAAGATTCCTCAGCTTTTGCCTCAACCTCTTTACTTTCTTTTCTTGTCACTCTTCTTAGCTTCATCTTGCTTTTCATATCTTTTTTTCTTTTCTTCTACATTGGCTACATCTGAGTACAGAGAGGGTTGATCTACAAGGGACTTTAGGTAGTCTTCTACACGATCGCATCTTTAACTCTCACTAAGGCTTCTATCAAGTAATTTCTTTGTATTAGTGGCCTAAGTTCTTCTTCATCTCCTTCTTCTAGTGGCTCTAACTCTCTTGCACATGTTCTAGCGTTGTCGGAAAGAAGGAGGTCGTGGCGGGAAGCCGGTGCGTGGGGTTGGATCAGGCCCCTCTCTGGTGCGCCGTTCTTGCTGTCCTGCGAGCGGCGTCTGCGCGCTGGGCGCCTCGCCTGTGCTCTCTGGAGCGTGCGCGATCCTCGTACGCGTGGGCCCCTTGCCCCTTGGAAGTGTCGAGACGTGCGTGCGTACACGACCGTAGGCGTCGAGAAAGAGACAAATCAGATACAGCACTGATTCTCGAAATCACTGGGTCGGTGTATATACAAACTCGATGATACAATAAAATCTGAATGATACAGTGATGCCCGCTACAGTGCGAGTCCACGATACAAAAATCCGCTACAGTGCGAAACAGATAAATACAAATAAATGCCGCCGCTACAGTGCGGATCGGCTGGATATGATGTAGGCCTCCCGCTACAGTGCAGGAAGTCACCCTCGATCTTTGTCTTCTGGTCTTTGCGATTTAATCTTTTCTTCACTTTTCTTCGATCCAAGATTTTCTTCAAGTCCTCACTTTGTAGCTCTTTACTTCAAAATTCACAATAATCTCTGATCATGCAGTAACCTGTAGGAAGGATCCACAAGAAAGATCACGGGGCCAGGATAAAAAATCATTAGTACATGTAAAGAAATTGATCATGCTCCAAATTATGCCTTCATGCTAAGAGTGATCACATATATTGAGAATAACCATAAGGTGACATAAAACAAAAAATCCTTCCCAAGGGTTTCCTCATACTAAAACCCATTATAGAAACGTATGTTTATTGTACCATTGAGGGAGAAAAAAATTTTCCTTTGGATTTTATGGTAGAGATAATCGTAGAGAGGTTCCCAAAAAGATCAAAACTTCATAGTATAATGATTTGGTGTTCATGCGATAATGCTACTTTTGGGTGACAAAAGAGGTACTTTAAGCCAAAGTTTCTCTCTTCATAGACCCATCGAGTTCATAAGTATTTTCCTTGTTTGGAATAGATCAAGATATCCGGATATGATTTGTATCCTAAAAAATGGAGAAAGCTTTTCATTAATAAACAACCTCAATTCTCAGATGCCCTCCCCTCTATCGTTCTTGTATTGGTCGACTCTTTCTCTCACACACACCCTACAAACAATTTACTATCTGTAGTGGACATTTGTGTCACTATGGACTCCGATATATATGACCCATCAAATCATTCAAAATCTTCGAGCATGGAAGATACCTTCATGTACCATCCATGGCATTAGCAACAATGATTTGTTATGTGCAATAGCATTTTCACCATTGTGGCTCCGACTCTAAGGAAAAATGACACGTGCACTGAATTACGGGCCATTTTATGATTTGAATCTCTCTCTCTAATCACCGCCATGGCACATATCTCTCTCCCTACGCTCTAACAAGTAGCCGCTGCCAAGAAGGCGAAGACCGTTGCCCTCCTCCATGCACCTCGGTCTGTGAGTTCTTGGAGTGCGGGTCGCCTTTAGTGCCCCTCTCCCCCCTCGTTACGAGGGGGGCGCGCGCTCTCCTGTCTGGTCATTTCCCGGGGGTTGCCCCTGGGGAGCTCTTCTGGGTGGTTCTCTGTGGATCGCTGTTCTGGGTATCGCCATGGCTCTTCATGAAGCTCTCAGGGACGGGATGGCGGTTCCGTCCCTACTGATGGGGGAGTCGACTAGTTTGCAGACTGTGAGCAACCCTATTTTCGAATGTGGAGGAACCCTAAATGGTATTGGTTCTTCGTATGCTTCTGGCTCGCAAGTTTATGATAAGTCCGGGATGCATTGTGCTGGTGCTACGTCTTATGCGGGTGCTCTTCAAATCCCTCAACAAAATGCATTTTCCATGTTCAACATGCAAGGCTTTACAGGTATGTCTCCTCCTCAGTTGTCTTCACGGGATAGTAAAGGAAAAGAAAAAGTAGGTTTGGACAAGGAAGAGGAAGGTCCTTCCCCTACTCGTCGGCCTGAGCATACTATAAATCTTGAACCTGAAGGTAATGATAGAGACGATTCTACGCTGGTCATAGATAGTATCTCCTTAGAAAAATGGAATAACCATTTGTCTGAGAAAGTTGTCATTGGTTTATGTCATGGTCTTAGACCTGCTCAGGAAGTTCTGAAGAGTTGGATGAAGATTAACTGGGAATCTAGAGGTCTCTTTGCTAAACATATTCAATATTTACCTAATAACTATTTTCTGTTCTTTTTTGAGGATGGTAATAATGCTATGCAAGTGATAGCTGAAGGTCATTGGCTTATAAGAAATACTCCTATCTCTTTTTTTAAATGGTTTCCTGGGTTTAATCCCAGAGGCCCAAAACCTACTAAGGTTCCTGTGTGGATTGAACTTCCTGATTTACCAGTGGAATACTTTCCTTGGATTGAAAAACTTGGGGGGCTTTTAGGCAGGGTTCTTGGACAGAAATCTAGGAACGGCTTTAACCCTAAGTGGGATCCGATGATGTTGGTTGAAGTTGATATTTCCAAAGATATCAAACCTACTCTAGTCCTTAAGAATTCTGAAGGGTATAAGTTGCATGAACAAAAGGTTGTTTACAGGAATTTACCTAATGCTTGTTTTCACTGTTATAGACAGGGACATTTGATTAAGGATTGTCCTTCTCTTGTGAGCAATCATAGTAAAGAAAACAGAGATGATAAAACAGGAAAACAGGGTTCTTATGCTAAGAAGGAGGAAACTCTCAAGGAAGATTTAGAGTTCAGGAAGCAGACAGGTAAACTCAAAAGGAGGTCTTTTCAGGTCGGGTTAAAATCTGAAACTCTTGTTAAAGGTATAAATAATCCTTTTCAGATTCTGGATATGGATAATGCTTTTGAGTCTGAAAATGCAGATTCAGCTAGTCAACAGAAGAGTAATAATGAGCCTTTGGTTACCAGTCCTGTTAGGAATCACCTTGAAAGCAGTGAGGGTTGGACCGTGGTGGGTAAGAAAAACAGTATTAAACCCCAATCTCTCAAATTTAATCCCTCCCACATGCAGACTCACTCAGAAGAAGACAATGAATGTTGTCTGCAAAAATCTGTTGACCCTTTTGTAGAACAGTTGAATAAAAGTGATGAAGAATGTATGTTTCAAGCAGGGGTTTTAGATGATGCTGAGGATAATATGATTATTGATAAGATTGCTAGTCCTTCCGTCAAAGATAAGTCTAAACCCAAAAGGAAAGAAGTTATCAGGACTTCAATCTCAGCAGTGAAGCCGATCAAGAATCTAAAAAAATAATTTTTTCTTTTTTTATGGATTTCCTCAATATTGTTTCTTTAAACACTAAAGGTTTGTCTGATCCGGTTAGAAGTAAGGTTATAAGTAATTGGTTAAAAGATGCCTCTCTGTCTCCTGATTTTATTTGTCTGCAGGAGCTTAAGATAGGTGGAGATCAGCTTATGGCCAATCTGAAGATCATTGACAGTAACACCAGTTGGTTTTCTACTAAACACAGTGGAAAGGGTGGGGCTGCTATTGGTATTAAGACTAACATTAGTCAAACTGTTGAAAAGATTTTGATTAGTGATTCCAATCAGTGGATTGGTATCAAGTGTAAAGACCCTTTCAACTTCACTTTTATTTCTGTGTATGCTGCTAATAATCCTTCTGACAGGTTTAAGTGTTGGGAAGAAATTGGTAAGCTTGATGGGGATATTATTCTCTCTGGTGATTTTAATATGGTCACTAACTCTGCTGACAGAATTGGTAATTGTAATAATGTGATAGCTGGAGGTGAAAAAAATCAATGGTTCAGACTAGTTAACTTGCATAATCTTGTTGATATTTCTTCTAGTACTGGTCATACCTGGAATAATAGATGTGCTAGTAATAAGCTTTCGGCCAGACTTGATAGAATGTACATGAACTCCTCCAGATTTCAGAATTTGTGGAACTGTAGTTGTTATACAGATTCCTCCCTGCAGATCTCTGATCACGTGCCTATTATTGTTAAGTTGGCTAGTAACAACCCGGCTTACAGAGCCGGGTGGCCTCATGTGGATATATCTTTGTTTAAACTTCCTATAGTTAAGACAGAAATCATCAATATTTTTAAAAAGCATTTCTTCAGGGGATGTTCCCCCTTCAAGGCCTGGGAGAAGGCTATTAAAGATGTTCAATCTGCTCTTGCCTTTTTTAAGAAAAGAGCCAGGGAGAATAGATATAACAGAAGAATGATGCATATTAAAGAGATAGAAAGAATTGAAAGCTCCAATCTTAGTAGTACTGATAAGATTCAGAAGATCCTGATGCTTCAAGAAAAAGTGAAGTATGAAGATTACCTTCTGGCTTGTGGTGCCCTTGCCACATCTAGAGATTTCTGGGCAGGGAAAGTGGATAAACCTAATAAACACATGTATGAGATTATGAGAAAGAAGAAAGCTAAAGATTTCATTCCTCTTTTAAGGAAAAGCAATGGTGAAATTGCCACCAATATTAAGGACAACTTACAGGAGGCTGTGTCCTTCTTTACCAATGTTTTCTCTATGCCTCCCAAGAGAGGGGAACAGGTCTGGAGTGCAAGAGCTGCCATTGCCCTTTGTAGGAAGAAAGTTGTTCCTCAGGGATTGGTCTCCCTCCTTGATCTCCCCCTTTCTGCTGGTGAGGTTAGAGAAACCATTAGTAAATTGAAGCCCTGTAAGTCCCCTGGTCATGATGGCATTCCTAATGAGTTTTTTCAGGAGTTTAAAGAAATTCTGGTGCCCATTATTCTCTGGATCTGGCAAGAAGCCATAAGAAGAGGTTCTCTCTCTTCATTCATTAATACTGGAGTTATCAAACTAGTGCATAAAAGAGGATCTAAGGATGATCTTAACAATTGGAGACCTATCTCATGTCTGACTTCTCTTTACAAAATATATGCCTCCTCCCTTGCTAGAAGATTGAGTCCCTTGATGGACTCCATTATTCTTCCTGAGCAGAAAGGGTTTATTAAAGGAAGATTTATCCTTGATGCTATCATCACTATTTGGGAAGGGTTGGATTATGCTAAAGACAAGAATATTGAAACTTATTTTTTCAAAATTGATTTTGATAAAGCTTATGATAGGATTGAATGGGATTTTATTCTCCAATCTCTGCATGATGTTGGAGTGGGGAAAAACTTTATTAAGTTCACTAGTGTTTTGTTTGGCAATGCTCATTCCAAAATAGCCATGAATGGTCACCTGTCTTCCCCTTTTAAAATCTGTAGATCTGTTAGACAAGGTTGTCCCTTAGCCCCCTTATTGTTTGCCATTACAAGTGATGCTCTTGGCTGGCTTGTTAAAGACTGTATTAATAAAGGTCTTATTAAAGGTCTTGAAATTCCTCAAGCTACTGACAAACTTTGCTTACAGATGTTTGCAGATGACACTAATCTTGTGATGGAAGCTGATCCCATGTCTGCTAACACCTTTTTAAGTTGTCTGAATACCTTTTGTTTGGCCAGTGGTTCGTCAGTCAATCATCAAAAAACTGGTTTTTTTGCTTCTAATGATTCTGTTCCTGACTGTGTCCATAGAGCAGGATGTGACATCATTAAAAAAGGTACAGTCTTCAGGTTATTGGGTATCCCAATGGGATTTGAAATTACTTTTCAGCAGAGATGGGACTGGGTCATGGAAAAATTTAGAGCAAAAATCTTTAAATGGCTAGACATGCAGGCCAACCTTTCCCAAAGAGTCTTTGTTTTGAAACATTACATTCTTCCTGGTCTAACTTATTTCCTTGCTTGTTGGCAGCCCTCTAAGAAACAGATTGCTCAAGTCATTGCTTTATCCAGAAGGTTTTTATGGGGCAGCTCTAAAATTCCAAAAGTAGCTTGGAAGATATGCTGCATGAAGAAATCTGAAGGTGGCCTTGGTCTTTGTTGCCCCTCCAGGATGGCTAATCAAATGGCTGCTAAATGGATCCTGAGATCTATTTCCTCTTCAGACTTTTGGGCCTGCCTTATTAAAAGAAATCTCAATTTTTTTAGTTTAAGTAGCAATAAAAGCTGGTGTAATTTTTCTATTTGGGATATTGTGACTTCCCCTGTCACCTTTGTCCCCAAAGGGAGCCAGTTGGTTTGCAACTTTTGGAAGGCCTGGATGTCTATTAAGGAAGGATACAAACTGCCCATATGGCTTGCCAAGAATTCCTCTTTTTTTTATCAGGATTCTCTTTGGGTTGGTTGGTTTACTAAATATAGGGAAATCTCCCTCCCTATAAGATGGCATAAATGTAAAAAGCATGGTTTCAATAAATGGGAGGATCTTATCAGAAATGGTCAAGTATTGGATGATAATCAAATAATGAATTTAATTGATCTTTCTGTGGCCTGTAAACAGATTATCAAAGAAAGGAAATGGCTGTTGCTGAACATGAGGGCAGAGTACTTGTGGGACAAAAATATCGACTTACAGGTGGTGGCTCAGGACATGTATGATAGTTACAAGTCGTCCTTCATCAGTATATGTAGTATAAGTGAGAGATTGAATAAAAAGTGGGATCTGTCCTGGAACTATCATCAATGGAGATACAGGTTTCAAAGCATCTGGGCTTACCCTATGGCTAACAAGCAATCCTGTCTGCTGTGGTTGATTCTTCATAAAGGTGTATGGACAGGGAGCAGAGCTAGAAAATATAATATTGATGCAGGACTATGCAAAGCTTGTGGCAAGGTTGAAGACTTGGAACATTTGTTCTTTAAATGTAAAGACAGTTTTGAATTCTGGAAAATCATTCAGTTCTACTGTCAAACTGCTGGAATATACCCTCTGGGATTCAAGGAGTTGCTTATTGGAGAAACTTACAGGATGGACATTGCTTTATGGCAGATGGTGAGGGCTCACATACTCTGGTTTGTTTGGAAAAACAGGAACAGCAAGATTTTCGACAATAAAGGAAAATGCTTTCTTTTCTCCTGCCTTGTTGGAATAAGAAGAATAGCTAACAAGTGCAGCAATTTTCCCCTCAATGAGAAATTGCTTGATAAGAGCCCATTGTATATTGTAAAAAATTACCCCTTTAGTTCTTGGAAGAGCAAAATGCTTCAGACTCAATCTAGGGACAGAAACAATATGATCAGTTACTTTAACTGGTATATTAGAAACTTTCTGATGTAATTTGTGGGGTTTGGGCTCCCTTTGCCTTGCCTCTAGTTGCAGTTGGTGTTTTTAGCTGTTCTCCTCCCATACAAAAGTTTTGGGAGTTAGCCTTGTAATTTCTTTTCTGCATCAATATTATATTTTCTGTTGTGCTCAAAAAAAAAAAAAAAAAAAAAAGTAGCCGCTGCCAAATCTCCCCTTCACCTTGCGTGCGTCAAAACAGCGGACGTTCCCAACTTGCCCTCTCTCTCCTCCACTCAGAATTTTGCTCGCCTCAGCTTCTCTCTTCCTGCTCTGCGCAGTGCCCACAGAGCAGTGCCCACTGGACCGACTCTCTCTGTCGTGCATAGAAATCACAGTGCTGCCTCCTCCGGCTTGTGTGCCGTCAATCGCAGCCGTTGGTCTCTTTCCTCTCAGCCCTTTCTTCTATCCGAAATTATCTGGGCGGTGCTGTCTAGGAACATGATTTTCTCTCCAAATTTTCACTGCGCTCTACCATACATCCCGATAGCATGACTCATCAGGTCTCTCTCTCTCTCTCTCTACTGCACACATGACAGCACCCATAAGACTCTCTCTATGACGCCGATCATGAAGTTCTCCGCTGATGAGATCATAATTGACCCTCTCTCTTTAGGTTTCTCTCTCTTGAATGTGGCCACCTGTAGCGCTACCATCTGCGCAGCGCTGTCAACGACAACAGACCGAGAATCTCTTAGTCTCTCTCTTCTCTTGGATTATTCTCTACAGCGCGCGGAACCACCGACTCTCTCTCTCAAATCTCTCTCCTCCTCCGCGTTCCCGTGCCACACTGCCGCCATTGCCTCTGCACTTCTCTCTAGCGCAGAGCCACCTCTCATCCCTCTGTGTCAAGGCGCCGCCATCAATCTCTGTCCATGACCATCTTTCTCTCTCCAGGACATACCACGGTCCTCCTCTCCTCTCTATCAGGTGCAACCTGCCTCTCTCATCTCCCTATGTCTCTGCGCAAGCATCCTAGGAACTCTCTCTCTCTTCACCGATATATCTGCAACAGCGCCACTAAAATCTCTCCGTCTCTCTCTAACTCTCTCTCCGCCACATGATCATCTCTTTCTCTCTCAAGACTCGAGCAGCCAGATCGCCGACATTATCCCGCCTACCCAATCTCTCTCTCTATGCTGCACGGCCGTCAAACTCTGCCTCCACGTCGTTCTGGAGCGCTGGCCTATCTGCCCCTCTCTCTTGTGTCAGCATGAACCCACGTGCATCTCTCTCTCTACAACCCTCTCTGTAGACTGCAGCGCCTCCAATTCTTCCCTTCCCTCTTTCTATGATGGAAGAAGTTCCAATAGTTCTAAGCGTTCTACAACTCAAATCAAGGAACCCATCAACGGGCTGCATTCTCCTCATAACCACAAACTCATACGTGATGAATTGAAAGGCAACCTCCATCTCGGCCATCATGGAAGTATGAAAAAGGAAGTAAGAGATAAATGAAGAAGTAAGGTCAAGGAGCATACCTCTAGGAAGGATCCACAAGAAAGATCACGGGGAGGAACAAAGGAGTTTACGCACTTATTTATACGCCTCCCCACCCTTGGACTTTCCTCTAGAAACTTCCAACCTCCTTAACCAAATTTCCAATTTCAGACGACCATGCATGTTCACTTACTATTCTTGGAAAATCCCATCTCTTAATTCTATTTTTGATTTTCTCCTTTTTATTTTTAGTTTTGGTTTCACACTGTGTATATACAAATTTAATTAACCTAGGGGTTTGACCTAGGATAAGCGCAAATTCCAGGGGTCTAATCTAGAAATTTCGATTGGAAAAATTAGGGATTTGGTCATAATTAACTCCAACTCGTCAATTTAATAGTTTATTTACAATCCAGACCTAGAATCCAAGGGTTTCCAAGGGTTCAAGTCCAGTTTTCATGGGGTAAACTCGTGTTTCCAATCAGTTTCAAGGGTCAAACCTAAAGTTTTCATGGGTCTAATGTCAGTTTCGTTTACACATAGGTCTAACATACATCTCAAACATGTTTCCGATGTCGTCGAGATTTGCTCTCCTCTCTCACTTGTGAAGGCCTACAAAAAACATATTTGGTGAAGGTAGCCGGAATTCCCCAAGAAGTCCAGGATGCATCAAGGATGTCAAAGGAAGGTCGCATACAAAGTTTCAAAGAAATCAAGAAAGTCCATCGTAGCGGTCAAAGCTAGTCAAAGCTGGTCAAAGTTGGGAAATTAGGGCAAAAAATTCATTGTCACCAAATTAGATGAAAATCCATATACTTGTAAAGATTGTCAAAGGCAGTCTATAGCCCAAATGTCAGCAGAAAATGGATTTGGTAGCACATTGATATGCTATGTTCATTTTGTAAAAATGTAATTTTTCTAGTTTGACCCTACAAATTCTTGTATAGAAATTTATGTTAGCCATATGGTTTGGCATGTATAAAGACCATATGTGGCTACATATTTGTATAAAGTTTCAAGGCTATCCGAGCTTCCTAGATACCTTAATGCCACCTTGCAAGCTTCCAAATGTAGTCAAACTTGTACAAGTTAGATTCAGATGGGAGTTTTTTCTGCATATTCCTGAAGGAGATCTTTGGAAACATAGTCCTACAATGTTTCGTCTTCATCAAAGACTTTTTGGAGGGTCAAAGAGCACAAAGTCCAGTTTTCAAGGTCACCGCAGTTTTCTAGTATAAGAAAATTAAAGGCTTGAAGGGCTGCCACATGGCAGAATATGATTGAACCATGTTGTACGGTCAAGATGAGCTCATATTCAAGGGTGGAGATGCACTAAAGCATAAAGGAAGGAGGATCCACGAATTTTTTCCATAAAAGAAGACCTTTTTTACAATCAAAGATCAATAATGCAGCATTTCTCCAAAAATAGTGGCTTATCTTATCCGAATTGATGTCAGCACTGATCCGACGGTCCAGATCATCCCCAGATCCAATGGTGGAGAATGAGGGCGCCTAAATTTCACTCCTTTACACTAGATTTGATAGAAAGAACAATTCCAAGCCATTGATTTGATTAATCAAATGGTTGTAATCGAAAGTAGTGATCCTAGAGTTGAGAGTTGATTTCTCTAGATCCAAGGGCCCAAATTCATTCAAAAAACTATATAAACCCCCCTCCAAACTCCTAAAGCATCATTGTTAGGCATCCATAGGGCTCATGCTAGCTTACGGTTTCCTTGAGACGATCACCCTCGGTTGAGCGAGTGAGGATCCAAGGTGAGCTAGTATGAGTATAGAACCTAGTTTCAAATTTAAGTTAGAACTCCAATTTAGGATAGGCTCTTGAAACCAGCATCTCTATCTTGACTCACCCTCGGTGGAGCGTGTGAGTGAGTTAGAGCTGATTTTAATGAGTCTTAGACTTCTTTAGTTAGACGTTACGAGCCTAGACAGACATAGGGTCACTGGAGTGGAACTCACCTTCTTACGTGTGACATTCGGTTGAACTGTCATGGTTTGAGGGTCGGAACCACCTTTGATCAGTAGACTGCTTAGCATGACGTACACGACGATCTTTTACATGTAACTTAATTCAAATTCTTTTAATTCATGTCACTTGTCACTTGTCTCTTGTCACCTCTCTCAGTCTCTTAAGTATTTTTACATGTCTTCTATTTCTTCTATGTGTGAGAAGGCTCCGCAGTATTGCGTTGAACCAGTGAGGATGTTTCTTTGAGCTTGTGAGTAAAATCCATCATCATAATTCACTTGCATGCATATAATCTATACATACCCATACATATTGATTAGTTTTTGAAAGTGTATAAGAAGCTCCAATATTGGACCATTCTTCCTTTCGAAACTGGTTTATGTGTAAGGGTTCCATCTATTCTCGTCATGCATACATATCATCCAAAGAAGACTATGCATATGGATTGGAATTAGGAAGTGTTTAAGAAGCTCCTTCAATGGACCATTCTTCCTTCCAAATTTCATTCGTATGTATGGTTCTCTTTCATTCTTATCATTCATGTTCATAAATCTAACTTGCACTCCTACATTCCTATTCCCATAATCATTTCAACATCTCTCTCTTCTCCATACTCAACATTAATTTCACTTTCATGTCCTTAAACCTTCCAACATTCATTAGCTTCATACACCCTGTGTGTGCCACGACCGGACCCGATCCACCCGGATTGCGATCACCTCCACATTTGAACCCGACGTGAAACGCTTCGTGGCATTTGCTTCTGATCTTGTTGGGAGGTTGTGATCCATATCTTTTGTTTCATATTTTTCATCCTCATCATATCATCATCATCAGTCTTGAGTGTTGCACTGGATTTCTCACAGTATCGTGCACATCTTCGTCGTGAAGTAAACACATTTGTGAGAGATCTAGAGCATCGTGCATCACTTGCTTATTCACATAAGATGGAGGAAGGATTCAAATCCCTTATTGTTGAGAAACAAGGCCAAAGAATAGTCTCTTCTATGTTGAGAGAGAAGGGAAAATTCAATGGCATCAACATCACAAGCTACTTAGATTTGTTTGAAGAGCAAGCTATGATTTTTGTTCTTCCCGAAGATCTTTTGATATCATTCTTTGAACGAAATGTTGATAGCTCTATCATAAACCGTGTCACTCAATATGATAGTCTTCCTTGGAGTGATTTTAGAAAGGAGATGCTCAAAGAATTCTATCTTGAAGATTATAGCCAACATAATCGAGATGGATTCTTACGATGGGTCAATTCTCCAAAGCCTAGTAGCTCTATTACTCACTTACAAAATGAGTATATTAGACGCTATGAACAACTTCCTGATGAGGATAAGATAACTTTGGAACCTGATCTTGTGATCAATTTTCTTAAGCTTCTTCATCCTGAAACTCGTAGGGAAGTTGAACGGCGATTAGAAGAACCAGATAAGCGCTATGGTCTTACTGACAATTGGCAAAAAGTGCGTAAAGTAGTAGAGTCTGTAGCCCATAGACATCAAAGATAATCCATGCTTTATGAGCAAACTAGTCTTCCTCAAGCTAGCCTTCCACAAACTAAGGAGCAAGTTAGAGAACAATCCCATGCTATGCTTTTTGACTCTACTCCTATTCCTCAAATGATGGAGCCTAATCAAGGTTTTAAAGTAGAGCCAAATAAAAGTGTAGTTGAACAATCTCAAGTGGATATTCTCACTAAGCAAATGGAAAGTCTTATTGCTACACAATCCAATTTGGCCAAGACTATAGATGCTTTACAATCTAATTACACCAAAACTTTCCAAAATCAAATGAACCCAATGACTTTTCAAGAGCCTAA
The DNA here is from genome assembly GCA_020310875.1 of Ceratopteris richardii. NCBI lineage: Eukaryota > Viridiplantae > Streptophyta > Polypodiopsida > Polypodiales > Pteridaceae > Ceratopteris > Ceratopteris richardii. The sequence goes on along the minus strand of CM035412.1, from coordinate 86,032,546 downwards.
TCAACATGTTATAGCTACCAATCAAAATCCACAAGTAGCTCCTACTCAAGCATATCAAGTTCCTCCAATGCATAATCCTCCAATGCATAATCCTCCAATGCATAATCCTTCAATGCAAAATCCTCATCCTCATGTGCAAAATCCTCAAATGTATCAAAACCTGTATCCTCAAGCTTCTCAAATAGCTTTTCAAAATCCTCAAAATCAAAATTTTCAAAATCATCAACCGTATAATATGGAAGCTCCTCTTGCACCTCAAGTACCACATGTTGCTCCCCAAGCTCCTCAAATACATCAATTGCATTTTCAAAATCCTATATATCCTGTTCAAGCAATACCTTATCAACAAAATCCTCAATTTCAAAATTTCCCACCACAAGTTAATCAAAATCCTCAAAATCAAAATGGTTTTGTGCGTGGCCCTCGTAGGTGTCCTTGGTGTGATTCGTTAGAGCACTTTTTGAGAGATTGTGAATTATTGAAGGCTGCTAAGGAGCAACGACTAGTAATAGACATAGACAAGAAAATCTGTGACTATCGATCTAGGCTACCTTTGCAAGGAAATTATGGTAAGGGAGGAATGAAAAAACATTATGAAAATATAACCATAATGGACGTAGGAACTAGAGGAGTGAAACTAGAAGCTCTTGATGAACAACAAGTAGAATCAAGTAAACCCACAAAGGAAGGTGATTTTTCTATAGAGGCTTTAGTAAGAGCACGGGATGAGATTAGGAGAATAACGGCTTGGGAGTCACCAATAGAAGATCAATCTCTTATTTCTCACATATCCAATGTAGAAGAAAAACGAAAAAGAGATGAAGCTGAGCCTAGTGAAAGAAGAGTAACACGAAAACAAACCTCAGAGGGAATAGAAACAATCATAGAGCAGGGAGAAACATCACAATCCAAAGATAAACAACAAGAATCACAACCCAATGAACAAAAACAAGAGGAGAAACAAAAAGGGAAGAAGACAAAGCAAAGAAAAACAGAACCAAAGCCTTTAGATAAACAAGAACAATCAAAACAAACTGAAGACCAAACACGAGAACATGAACAAAAACAAGACCCTGAGCAAAAACAAAAGAAACCAAAGAGAAAACCTAAAGCCATCTTGATTTCAGAAATTGAGAGAAAAATAGATCCTATGGAGATTTTAGATGACATTTTGCTTAAGAGTCAAGTGACTATGTCTTTAGAACAAGTTTTCTCTATTGCAAAGCCTGTTTTTAAAGATAACTTTATCGGCCTAATTAAAAGGAAGAGGTTTCCACTTAATCTAGATACTGAGATGCAAGATTCTCTAGATCAAGATCAAGCTATGAATGAAGCCTTAAACTTTGATGAATCTGATGAAGAGGACTTTGATGATGATGAAGTAAATGTTAATAAAAATTTCTTAGGAACTATTCAACCTGACCATGAAAATCATGAAAACAATCCTGAAAGTCACTTTAAAAGAACATTTTGGTCTAGAGGTACATCAGAGATGCATGTCAAAATAGGAAATGATAAGAACACTATCACTGTAAATGCATTAGTAGATTCCGGCTCTGAAATCAATGTGATTTCAAGAGAAGTCTATGATAACTTTCGATGGCCCATAGATAAAGATTGTGGATGGCGTATGAGAACTGCAGATAATGGTGTAGGTACCCTGTATGGAGCTTGTGCTAGTGTGCCCATATCCATAGGAGGAATCACAGAAGAGTTTCACTTTTTTATTCAAGATAATTGCTCCTATGAAGTTCTCTTAGGTCAACCCTTTATTTGTGAGAGTCGTATGGAAACTAAAGCCATGGATGATGGGTCTACCTATGCTAGATTTAAGTCTAAGGATGGAATGCAATCACTTCAACTCATGACGGTAGGAGTGAATCATCCTAGGAATCGATTGTCAATTAGAAAGAAACCTATTGTTACTCAGGGTCATGAGCATGCTTGTAGTGATTGTGCACCTCGATTCATGTTTGGAGCTACATATGATCAAAATTTCGGATAGAATCCATTGTTGAGCGGGACAACAGTGGATATTGGTTTGACATCTCGCAGCCAACCAACCTGTTCAATAGTTTGTCACTTTGTTTTCCACACTCTAGATTAGATTTTCTTCATAAGAGTCAATTGTCCAAGTCTTTTATCCAAAAAAGCCAAAAAAATTATAAAAACAACAAAATCATGGAACATGATGAGAACATTGAGCATGTGATTGAGACATCTCATTGTTTCTCTACTCTTGAGGAGTTAGAGTTATGTCTTCAACAAAATTCTAATTCCCATATTATTCTTATTTCTTCCCTTGATGAGTATGCTCTAATCCAAGAGTATGCTCTCAATGTTGACAAGTGCTCAAAATTTAACCAAACACATGATGCCTTAGTTGAAACAAAGTACAAAACTGTAGACAAAAAAATCAAACCCATAGCTCAACCATTACCTCAAGGAAGTAATGAAAAAATTATTGATGTGAAAAATGATCCAATTCTTCGGGATAAGAAAAACATAGGACATAAATTCACGGATGAGACAATCAAACATGTGAAAATTGGTAGAGATGATGACTTTCTTTTGCCAGCAGAGAGAGATAAATTTGAGAGAGTTATACGTAGCCATGGAAAAGCCTTTACTATGTATCCTCATGAGATTGGTTGTGTAGATCCTAAGCTAGTTGCACCCATGATAATCTTTACTATTCCACATATTCCATGGAATCTTCGTCCTATACCTGTTCCAAAGGCTCACTTACCTGAGCTAATGAAACTACTTAAGGAGAAGATAAACATGAGAATTTTAGAGCCATCTTTTGCACCTTACTCAAACAGATGGTTCACTGTGCCTAAAAAGAATGGGAAACTACGTTTTATTCAAGATCTCCAACCCGTCAATAAAGTCACTATAAGGAATGTAGGAACATGACCCATTGTAGATGAGTTTGCTGAATCATTTTCAGGACATTCTATCTATTCAATGGGTGATTTATATTCTGGATATGACCAATTCCAGTTAGCAATTGACAGTCGTGACATAACCACAATGAAAACTCCTTTAGGCTTAGTGCGAATGTGTACTTTACCTCAAGGAGCGACTAATTCTGTGGCTCATATGATGAGTGCTATGAATATGGTCTTACGTGACTTTATCCCTCATATAACTATGCCATTCATTGATGATATTCCAATTAAAGGGAGTGAGGAACGTGTAAAGGACATTACTTTAGATTCATCAGGATGTCGTAAATTTGTTCTTGACCATATCTCTGATTGTGAAAGAATATTTCAACGATTTGAAGAGGTAGGTCTCACATTTTCCATAGAGAAATCTGTTTTTGGTGTCAACGAGGTACTTATTGTTGGACATTTATGTGGCCATTATGGTCGAAAGCCATACCCACAAAAAGTTGATGCCATTAGCAAGATTTCTGAAACATGTAACAACGTGAGTGAGGTACGTAGATTTCTTGGTGCTTGCATCTTTTATGTTATTTGGATCCCTCACTTTGCTCATGTTGCTGATTGTCTTTATGACTTGTTGAGGAAGAAATGAAAATTTATTTGGACTGACAAACACACTCAAGCTATGCGTAAATTAAAGAAATTATTGCTTAAAGCTCCCATCCTTAAGCGTGTAGACTATTCTGCTAACAAACCTATTATATTGACTGTTGATACTAGTCCTATTGGTATAGGTTGGGTCATAAGTCAAGATGATAGTGAAGGGAATAGATATGCAATTAGGTTTGGTGCCAAAATTCTACATGAAACACAACGAAAATATCCACAAATCAAACGAGAACTATGGGGTATGGTAACAGCTTTGAAAACAGACAAAGAATATTTCATTGGTGCAAATGTCAAAGTTGAGACTGATTGTTTGCCTCTCATTGGAATGATAGCCAATTGTTCATCTCCTGATATAGCCATGCTTAGATGGATCTCATATATTAAGTTCATAAATCCTGAGTTAGTTCATATTTCAGGTAAGTCAAACTCAGTTGCTGATATGTTATCGAGAGCTAGATTTGATGATGATCTTGAAAGTGATCTAATAAAGAATGTGAACTTAATTGACTATGTTCCACATATATATGAGTATGAGCAATTTCATGAGTCTGAGTACGAAAATGAATGGAGAGACATAGGAAAGTATCTGAGTACACTACAACCATTACCTAACTGGACTACGAATAGATTCCGTAACATTAGGAAACAAGCTTATAACTTTTTCCTAAGTAATGGTTATCTTTGGAGACATGCTAAGGGTAAGGTTAAGAATCCACAACGAGTCCTAGGAAAACGAGGTCTTCAATTGCAAGTAATGAAGGAAATGCATGAGACATTATGGGCCGGTCATAAAGGATTTTTTGGAACATATGAAAAGATTAGAAGTACCTATTATTAGCCTAGGATGTATGTTGACATTAGTAGCTATGTTTCTACATGTTCTACTTGTCAACTTCATTCATCAGTCAAACATAGAGATCCGTTGCATCCTACTTATCCACCTTGTATTCACTACAAGTGGGTAGTAGATCTTGTAACTATGCCTAAAGGTATCGACAAAATGCGTTACATTGTACTTGCAAGAGAAGACTTAACTAATCATGTAGAGGGACGTGCACTACGATCTAAGACCACTTACAATGTTTGCAAATTCTTGCTTGAAGATGTCATAAGTCGCTTTGGGTACATAGAGAAAGTAGTTGCCGATCGTGGAGAGTTAAATGCGAGAGAAGCTAAAGAGTTCTTTGAGCGTCACGGTATTCGTTTGTCTCTCACTACTGCATATAACCCAGAGGCCAATGGTAAAATAGAGAGAGGGCATCCACCTATTGTGAAAGCCATATCTAAAGCATGTAATGGTGACATCAAACAATGGCCTAAATTCTTACCTTTTGCACTTTGGGCAGATAGAATGACATGCACACGTACTACTGGATATATGCCTGCTGAACTCATGTACTGTCAAAAACCATTGTTTCCAATTCAGTCTCATATTTTTGCATGGTCAAATTTGCCTTGGTCTGAAAACATGTCTACTGATGATTTTTTGAGTTTGCGTATTAAACAGTTAGAACAAGGTAAATTAAGACTTGATGATGCTGTTGAAAAATTAAGAGAATCTAGAATGAAGAACAAGCATTATTTTGATAAAACTCATCGATTGCGTCCTAAGCCAATTGAAGTAGGAGATTGGGTGCTCATTTATGATAGTACATTTGACTCTCAATATGATGCACGCAAAAAGCTCACTCAACGGTGGTTTGGGCCATACATAGTATCAAAAGTCAACAACAATGGTACGTATGCTCTTTGTGAATTAAATGGTGTTGCACTAAAAACTTTGATTGCAGGTAAAAGGATAAAGTTATTCAAGAAGCGTGATAATGACGAGTACATTTTGGATGAGGACATTGAAGAAGATGACAACAATGAGGCCGATTCATAAACAGGAGTATCCATGTTATAAAATAAAATAAAATAAAATATATAAAAAAAAACATTAATTTTCAAGTTCATGTTGCTTTGTTTTTTTTCAAGTTCATTCTATTTTTTTTCCATGCTTGTTTCATGCATGTTTTTTTTCAGTCTTTGCATTGCATTGCATTGCATATCCACATCACTTGAGTCAAAAAAAAGGCAAATGATGATTTCTCTACTTGTGTAAAATTGTATCTTAAGTAGTAACTTATCTACTAAGGAATTGATTATAATCTAGGATTGTGGAAAGATAGGGCATGTATATTTGGAGGTTTATTTTGGTGACATGACTTTCATATATAAACATGCATATGTATCCTATATCGAAAGCATAATTGTTGAAATCCTAGCTCCTTCTATTGCATGTTTCTACATCTTTAGTCCACCTCACAGCACTTGTATCGGAGTTTAAACGACTGTTCTCCGTCATCAAAAATGGTTGTACCTTGTATCGAGGTTTAATTTTTCCTCGTCAAAAAAAAAAAAAAAAAAACTACATGTTACCAAGAAGTTTACACTTTCTTCCACCCCAAAAAAGTGATCGTAACCATAAAGTTGCCGAATCATCATCATCATCATCGAAAAAAAAAAAAAAAAAAAAAAGAAAGCCAAAGGAGGATAAAGAGGCATAGTAGAATAAATCACGGGCTATATAAGCAGATTTATGCATTAGTGGAGTTTAATTAGATTTCCTTGCATGTTATTAGAGAAAGAGCATATTCATATTTATGTAGGAAAGGAGTTGATCTAAAATAAGCTAAAGATGAAAGATGTCTCTTGAAAATCCTAAATCTTTGTTTATAATCATATTTAAGGTAGATTGCTTTATGAAAAAGGTACAAAATTTTCTTCAAGATGAGAGGAACTGATGCTTAAAACGACTCATACATCCACTTCCACTTCATATTGATGCTTGTTTTTTTTCTTTCTTGTTGCCAATGTTGCTTGTTCACTTGCATATATGTTGCCTATTTGTTCATGCATATTCATGTTGCCTGTTTCAATTCTTTCTTTCATGCAAATTTTGCTTCATGTCACGTTACCTATTGATTCATGCATATAATCAATTTTCCTTCCATCTTTCTTATGTTGCCTATAAAAGAATTTGATGCCTGGAACATTTTGTTTTTCACAGATGCTAGAGTGGCGCTTCCGGAGGAATCGCAGGTTTAGTGGGGGCGAATGTCGTCGAGATTTGCTCTCCTCTCTCACTTGTGAAGGCCTACAAAAAACATATTTGGTGAAGGTAGCCGGAATTCCCCGAGAAGTCCAGGATGCATCAAGGATGTCAAAGGAAGGTCGCATACAAAGTTTCAAAGAAATCAAGAAAGTCCATCGTAGCGGTCAAAGCTAGTCAAAGCTGGTCAAAGTTGGGAAATTAGGGCAAAAAATTCATTGTCACCAAATTAGATGAAAATCCATATACTTGTAAAGATTGTCAAAGGTAGTCTATAGCCCAAATTTCAGCAGAAAATGGATTTGGTAGCACATTGATATGCTATGTTCATTTTGTAAAAATGTAATTTTTCTAATTTGACCCTACAAATTCTTGTATAGAAATTTATGTTAGCCATATGGTTTGGCATGTATAAAGACCATATGTGGCTACATATTTGTATAAAGTTTCAAGGCTATCCGAGCTTCCTAGATACCTTAATGCCACCTTGCAAGCTTCCAAATGTAGTCAAACTTGTACAAGTTAGATTCAGATGGGAGTTTTTTCTGCATATTCCTGAAGGAGATCTTTGGAAACATAGTCCTACAATGTTTCGTCTTCATCAAAGACTTTTTGGAGGGTCAAAGAGCACAAAGTCCAGTTTTCAAGGTCACCGCAGTTTTCTAGTATAAGAAAATTAAAGGCTTGAAGGGCTGCCACATGGCAGAATATGATTGAACCATGTTGTACGGTCAAGATGAGCTCATATTCAAGGGTGGAGATGCACTAAAGCATAAAGGAAGGAGGATCCACGAATTTTTTCCATAAAAGAAGACCTTTTTTACAATCAAAGATCAATAATGCAGCATTTCTCCAAAAATAGTGGCTTATCTTATCCGAATTGATGTCAGCACTGATCCGACGGTCCAGATCATCCCCAGATCCAATGGTGGAGAATGAGGGCGCCTAAATTTCACTCCTTTACACTAGATTTGATAGAAAGAACAATTCCAAGCCATTGATTTGATTAATCAAGTGGTTGTAATCGAAAGTAGTGATCCTAGAGTTGAGAGTTGATTTCTCTAGATCCAAGGGCCCAAATTCATTCAAAAAACTATATAAACCCCCCTCCAAACTCCTAAAGCATCATTGTTAGGCATCCATAGGGCTCATGCTAGCTTACGGTTTCCTTGAGACGATCACCCTCGGTTGAGCGAGTGAGGATCCAAGGTGAGCTAGTATGAGTATAGAACCTAGTTTCAAATTTAAGTTAGAACTCCAATTTAGGATAGGCTCTTGAAACCAGCATCTCTATCTTGACTCACCCTCGGTGGAGCCTGTGAGTGAGTTAGAGCTGATTTTAATGAGTCTTAGACTTCTTTAGTTAGACGTTACGAGCCTAGACAGACATAGGGTCACTGGAGTGGAACTCACCTTCTTACGTGTGACATTCGGTTGAACTGTCATGGTTTGAGGGTCGGAACCACCTTTGATCAGTAGACTGCTTAGCATGACGTACACGACGATCTTTTACATGTAACTTAATTCAAATTCTTTTAATTCATGTCACTTGTCACTTGTCTCTTGTCACCTCTCTCAGTCTCTTAAGTATTTTTACATGTCTTCTATTTCTTCTATGTGTGAGAAGGCTCCGCAGTATTGCGTTGAACCAGTGAGGATGTTCTTTGAGCTTGTGAGTAAAATCCATCATCATAATTCACTTGCATGCATATAATCTATACATACCCATACATATTGATTAGTTTTTGAAAGTGTATAAGAAGCTCCAATATTGGACCATTCTTCCTTTCGAAACTGGTTTATGTGTAAGGGTTCCATCTATTCTCGTCATGCATACATATCATCCAAAGAAGACTATGCATATGGATTGGAATTAGGAAGTGTTTAAGAAGCTCCTTCAATGGACCATTCTTCCTTCCAAATTTCATTCGTATGTATGGTTCTCTTTCATTCTTATCATTCATGTTCATAAATCTAACTTGCACTCCTACATTCCTATTCCCATAATCATTTCAACATCTCTCTCTTCTCCATACTCAACATTAATTTCACTTTCATGTCCTTAAACCTTCCAACATTCATTAGCTTCATACACCCTGTGTGTGCCACGACCGGACCCGATCCACCCGGATTGCGATCACCTCCACACCGCATCGCACAGTCAATCAATTCTGCCAATTTATGCATGAAATATACCCCTTCATCAGTCAAAACATCACACAAAACTCATAAAACAATGAACTTTTGAAAAAAATCAGTGCACACTCCCTGCGGGATTTCATCCCGACAGCGTTAGTACTTGATAGATTCTCATATAGCTTCTTCATTCCTCCCTTCTCCCAATTCACAGGTAGAGGAAGCTGAGTCTTAAAGTTGCAAAGTTTCATGTCTATGTTAATCACTAACTTGTGATCTTTTGCTTGCTTTAACTCTTCACATGCATAGGAAAATGTTCTTGTGCCTCACACCAAACACATCTTCTCGCCCCTCCGAACCCACTAGTTCCTTGTGTCTCAAATGACCCCATATTCCTCTAATATGTAGGCTTAACTAGTGGTGCAAGGGTCTGTTGAGCAATGGGCTGCACCTCCATTGTGTATCCGTGTATGTTTGGCATAGGCATAGCATTTCCGTGCATTGGATCTACATAGCTAGTGCTAGCTTGAGTAGGAGTGGGGTCTTGATACCCCATACAATAGACCTTGTTATGTTTATTGGCGATCTCTTTGGACATAGATGCTTGCAACATCGTAATGTTTTCTATTTGCTTGCTAAGGATCTCCAACTATAATTCCACTAGTGTGCAAGATGTGGATGCAACATTAGCCATAGTTCATGTTGCATGCATAGTCAGAATCACTTCGATAGGTGTATCTTGTTGGTGTAAGAAGCAAGCCTACACATTTGGCTTGGATTTGTTCTTGAAGACTCAACATGTGTAAAGAACCATAGGATCATATGATTATGAGTTATTACTACTTTACCCCTTGTAAAAGTCTAAATGACTTGGAATCTTTTGTATACACCTACTTGATTGAGTCGTGGAAAAGTAGGACATGTGATTGAGAGAATATCTCCTTACTTTTAGATGCTAGATTGAAGGGAGCCAACAATTCAAATTTGAATTCAAACTCTTAGTTATCATATATAAAATGTGATAAAAAAGTCGCGGGTTAGTCGATGAACATCCGAGCTCCACTTCTGCAATCATTGAGAGTGTGAGAGTGCTACACCATAGCCCACACATCTCTACCTCATTTGGCAATGCTTGACATGCCAATGAGTTTGTAAATCAATGTGAATTAATAGATACATTTACATCTATCAACTCTGTCTTCTGAGTTTCTACCTTCAACTCTGTCAACTTCACAAGGGCATATCTCAGTGATTACTCCACCAAATCAAGTGATTCAAAGCTTGGTCGATTCAGCTCGAAGTCTTCTACAAGCATACAAAGTTTTCAAGTGATTTCATACAGTCGTTTGTGAGAAATCGCCATCGAAGTACACTCTGGTCAATCTCTGCAGCACTCCTAAAAAGTCGGGGGTAATCATAATTTTGCTAAATCAATTTCTCTGAGTATAGTTTATCATTTTATCTCATTCAACTTGCAAATGGTAGCTTGTTAAGCTAATTTAATACCCCTAGAAGGAATTTAGTCAATTATAATTGTGCTGGTCACGCTGAGCAAAACTCTGAGCAGGTGTCAATACCAAATTAGCAAGTTTTCTTGGATTTGTGAAGTACCAAGTAGTCTGTTTTGATTTGATCACTACACACATCATTTGCAAAGTACATATATGATTTCTTGGTATCATTTGGAAGCTAAGTAAGTGTACTAAACAACTATGAAGAAAAGGAGGGCTGGTGCAAAGCAGGTTTAGTAGCACCTACTCATTCTCTGAGTGCATCCATCCATCTTTCCCAACAGTGGTATCAGAGCAAACAAGGTAACATGGGAGATGGTTTTCCTTCATTCATTGATAAGTTGGACAGGAACAATTATCAAGCTTGGTCTCTGAGGATGAAGACCTATCTACAAGGAAGAAGTCTGTTTGGATTCATCTCAGGAGATGAGGAATTGCGCTCATTCAAAGCAAGAGGTCTACCCACCAAGGAAGAACAAGAAAAGCTTAACACATGGTGTGCAAAAGATGCATTGGAAAGGTCTTATCTTCTTAACTCTATATCTGATTTCCTTTTACCTCACATCAGGAATTGTAAGAGTTCCCAAGAAACTTGGGAAACCTTGTCATCATACTTTTCATCTAATATAAGGGCCAGGAAGAATCAATTGTGGATTGAATTCACAACCCTTAGGAAGCAACCAAAGCAATCAATCTCAGAATTTGTGACCAAGATCAAGGATGTGGCAGACCAATTAGCAAGCATAGGAGAGGAGATTGAAGAGGAACAAATAGTAAGGCAAGTAACCAATGGACTAAAGGCAGATGATAAGTGGGAAAGCTTCACCACTGCAATGGATCTCTACATGGACATGCATACCCCAGATCTCACAACTCTGATGGGCCAACTATTCACACATGAAGCAAAGTTCACAAAGGTTGGAGATACATCTAAAGGTTACACTCCTTCTGCCCTATATACTGATAGAAAGATTAAAGACAAAGGTAAAGGTAAAAAGCAAGAGGATGAAGGTTCTACCTCCCAAGCCAACTATGCAGGGAGAGGTAGATCTTCAAGAGGCAGGGGCAGAGGAGGTAAGCAAGGTAGGGGGAGACCCTACAATTCATCACCATGCAATATTTGTGGACTGTCTAACCACACCACAGATGAGTGCTACAGAAACTACAAAAACCAGAGAGGAAGAGGCTATCAAAGAGGTGGATACTCTCAAGGCAGAGGAAGGTTCAACCAACACCAAGGCTACAATGGCTACAACAATAACTACAACAACAATTACAACAACAACCATAATGGTAACTACCAACGAGGATTCAGAAATAGGAAAGACTACAACAACTACACAGAAGAGCAAGATGACTCCCTATTGATCATGAATATGACTTCCAAGTCAGGTACCAATGATGATCATCTGTTTTATATTGATTCAGGGTGTTCTAATCATGTAGCTGGCAATGTGGCACTACTCTCTGATCTTGAGGAACCCAAGGGCAAACATCAAGTACAGACAGGTGATGATACTAAGCATTATGTAGTAAAGATTGGAGATGTAAAAACTTGTGATGGTAACCAGAACCTATTAAGCAGGGTACTTTATGTACCAACCATTACCAAAAACTTAATGAGTGTTGGTCAGATTCTGGAGAAAGGTTTGCAGGTCAGGTTCACTCAACATGGAGCATATGTGGAGGACCCAAGACATGGATTCAAAAGGATAGCCAAGGGAGAAAAATCAGGTAGATTATTTACTTTTGAGCTAGAAGACACCAAAAATATTGCTTTATACAATTACAAGGATCAAACACTTTCAGAATTAGAAATATGGCACAAAAGGTTAGGTCACATAGGTGAAAGGACCTTAAAGCAAATGTGCAGAGATAAATGTGTGCTTGGGATACCTAATGTATCCAAGCAACACATGATTTACAAGTGTGGTGCTTGTCAGTTTGGTAAGTCTCACAGATTGCCCTACTCAAGGAAAGGTTTTATGCATGAAGACTACCTAGACTTGGTGCACACAGATGTTTGGGGACCTAGCAAGGATCCCTCCATTTCAAGATCAAGGTACTATGTGTCTTTCATTGATGACTATAGCAGATGGACTGTGTTATACTTTATGAAGCACAAGGATGAAGTGTTTAATTGTTTCAAAAGATATCTTGCACTAGTTGAAAATCAAATAGGAAGGAACTTGAAGAAGCTAAGGTCAGATGGAGGAGGTGAATACTTCTCCAATGAGTTTGAGGACTTCTTGCAGGAAAGAGGCATCAAAAGGGAGATAACCACAAGGTACTCACCTGAACAAAATGGGGTAGCTGAAAGAAGGAATAGGCTTATTGTTGAAACAGCTAGGTCCATGCTTAATGAAAAGAAGTTGCCAAATTATCTTTGGGCAGAGAGTGTATCTACTGCCACCTATCTCATAAACAGGTTGCCATCAAAGTCACTTGATGGAATGACACCTTATGAAGCTTGGCATGGTAAGAGACCATCATTGGATCATTGCAAAAACTTTTGTTGTGTAGCATATGTGCATATTCCCTCACAGGTAAGGGGAAAGCTAGACCCTAAAGCAGAAAAATGTATTTTCATTGGTTATGACTTGAATCAAAAAGGGTACAGATTCTACAACCCAACCAATAAAGGGTTCAAGGTAAGCAGAAATGTCATCTTTGATGAGAATGACTCATGGTATGAGAATGAATGCAGGAAGGTTAATCTACCCTATGATTTGGAAGAGGAGTTTCCAAAACTCTCACAAGAGGAACCAATTCAAAAGGAGGACTCAAGTTCAGAAGATGATGACACAATCAATCTTGAAGAATTCAAGGCATGGAAGTCCAGAGGCAAGATGAAGATGAAGAAGCTTGAGGATATACCAGAATCTTCAACTCAAGCAATAAGGAGATCTCAGAGAGAAAGTAAGAAGCCTATCAGATATGGGTATGATACATCTCTTGTTACTAAGCATTCAATTTATCTTGCAAAGGACTTGTTAAGTGAAGAACCAGGTACATATGAAGAGGCAATCACCAAACCAGAATGGAAAGGAGCTATGGATGAAGAAATAGAAGCTCTCAAGGAGAGTGAGACATGGGACTTGGTACCCAAGAAGGACTCTATGAAGGTGATAGGATCCAGATGGATCTACAAACTAAAGAGGAACTCTGATGGTACAATCAATAGGTACAAAGCTAGGTTGGTAGCCAAGGGTTTTGCACAAACCCAAGGCATTGATTATGAGGAGACTTTTTCTCCTGTGGCTAAGATGCCAACAATCAGAGTATTGGTAAGTGTAGCTGCATCCAAGAATTGGAACATGTACCATTTAGATGTCAAGAATGCTTTCTTGAATGGATGGATATCTGAAGAAGTCTACATGTCACAACCACCTGGCTATGAAGATCCCAAGAAGGTAAATTATGTTTGTAAATTGAAGAAGGCTCTGTATGGATTGAAGCAGGCACCTAGGGCATGGAACTACAGGTTGACAACATACCTCCAAGACCAAGGGTTTACTATGAGCAAGGCAGACACTTCATTATTTATCAAAAGGAGCAATTCAGAGGTAATCTATCTCTGTGTTTATGTTGATGACATCATCATTACAGGTAATGATGTCCAAGGAATCAGAAGCATCAAAAACCAGATGATGAAGGAATTCAAGATCAATGATCTTGGATTATTGAAGTACTTTCTAGGACTTGAATTAGTATATACTAATTTAGGTATATATATCACTCAGAAGAAGTATGTACAAGACATGTTGAAGAAGTTTAACCTGCAGGATGCTAAAGTCTCAAGTACTCCAATGAGGTCAACCTAAAGGTAAGTGCTCATGAAGGGGATGAAGTCCAAGATCTTACAGGATATCAAAGTATAGTAGGTAGTTTGAATTATGCTACCTTGACCAGAATTGACATAGCATATGGAGTTAGTGTGCTAAGTCAATTCATGCACAAACCAAGGGTACCTCACCTTGAGGCTGCAAAGAAGATCTTGAAGTATCTAAAGGGAGCTCAGAACCATGGTTTGTACTTTCCTTATACATCAGATATTGACATTAAAGTGTATTCAGATGCAGATTGGGCAGGATGCAAGGATGATAGGAGGAGCACATCAGGATACTTATCTTTTGCAGGTGATAAACCTATTTCTTGGTCAGCCAAGAAGCAACCAATAGTGGCATTGTCATCCACTGAAGCAGAGTATAGAGGGCTAGCCAATGCCACTCAAGAAGCTATTTGGTTAAAGCTTGTGTATACAGAGTTAGGCCTATACACTAGGCCCCCAACTATCTTTGGAGACAACACAAGCTCTCTCCACCTTGCACCTAATCCAATATATCATGCTAGGACAAAACACATAGAGGTTCATTACCACTATGTGAGAGAGAAGTTGCTAAGTAAGGACATTCAGTTGACTTATGTGTCTACTAATATGCAATGTGCACATTTACTCACTAAAGCTTTGGATGGAAACAAATTATGCAAATTCAAATCCATGATTGGATTGCAGGATGTAATTGAAGATTGAAAATGAGGACTTAAGCCAAGTGTTTGGCTTGGGGGGGAGCTATTGGTGTAAGAAGCAAGCCTACACATTTGGCTTGGATTTGTTCTTGAAAACTCAACATGTGTAAAGAACCATAGGATCATATGCTTATGAGTTATTACTACTTTACCCCTTGTAAAAGTCTAAATGACTTGGAATCTTTTGTATACACCTACTTGATTGAGTCGTGGAAAAGTAGGACATGTGATTGAGAGAATATCTCCTTACTTTTAGATCCTAGATTGAAGGGAGCCAACAATTCAAATTTGAATTCAAACTCTTAGTTATCATATATAAAATGTGATAAAAAAGTCACGGGTTAGTCGATGAACGTCTGAGCTCCACTTATGCAATCATTGAGAGTGTGAGAGTGCTACACCATAGCCCACACATCTCTACCTCATTTGGAAATGCTTGACATGCCAATGAGTTTGTAAATCAATGTGAATTAATAGATACATTTACATCTATAAACTCTGTCTTCTCTGAGATTCTACCTTCAACTCTCTCAACTTCACAAGGGCATATCTCAGTGATTACTCCACCAAATCAAGTGATTCAAAGCTTGATCGATTCAGCTCGACGTCTTCTACAATCATACAAAGTTTCAAGTGATTTCATACAGTCGTTTGTGAGAAATCGCCATCGAAGTACACTCTGGTCAATCTCTGCAGCACTCCTAAAAAGTCGGGGGTAATCACAATTTTGCTAAATCAATTTCTCTAAGTATAATTTATCATTTTATCTCATTCCACTTGAAAATGGTAGCTTGTTAAGCTAATTTAATACCCCTAGAAGGAATTTAGTCAATTGTAACTGTGCTGGTCACACTGAGCAAAACTCTGAGCAGGTGTCAATACCAAATTAGCAAGTTTTCTTGGATTTGAGAAGTACCAAGTAGTCTGTTTTGATTTGATCACTACACACATCATTTGCAAAGTACATATATGATTTCTTGGTATCATTTGGAAGCTAAGTAAGTGTACTAATCAACTCTGAAGAAAAGGAGGGCTGGTGCAAAGCAGGTTTAGCAGCATCTACTCATTCTCTGAGTGCATCCATCCATCTTTCCCAACATATCTCTACGCAGTTATCGAGCTATCTATGTGGGTCTATCATATAGCACAACCTGTTGTTATCTCATCTAGGCATTTTCTTCTACTTCTTTCCTCACCGTAGCCATATATTCAATTAATCCAAACCTTTTCCTAGGGTCCTCTATCCTTCCCTTGACTTCAGTCTTGTCCTCAAGGCTTAAAGTCTTGAGAAAGCGAATTACTAAATCTGGCTTTAAGGAGTCAAAGTCAGTCTAAAGAAGTTGGGCATAATTCCTATGAAACTCATTCAAGATATGTGATAGGGATGCAGTGGGTTTGGGGGAATGAACCCACCGCAAGAAACCCTCTCTACTATGATGAGAGAAGTCCTCTACATAGAACAATTTATGCAGTTCCTTCCTAAATTCAGGTCATGTCTTTCCTATATGATCTGAAATGGAGGCTAAGATCGACCTTGTGACTACCCGAGTGAAGTAATGAGTAAATATTTCTTCCGATAACCCATGGATCTGAGCTTGGTTTTCAAACACGTCCAAATACTGAGTCATGTTTAGCCCTATGAATTTCCATTTATCTCTCAAGATAGCTTGGACTACTCGAGCCCCGTGTTTCCCTATCACCAATTCTTTGAACACCTCCTTCATCTTTCTTCTCTGGCTTGTTAATAGGGCATGGTTGTTAATAGAGAGAATTGCATCCTCTTGCATCGACACAGCATGAGAGCTTGCATCTATTCTCCTTGCCTTGATAAATAGAGACTATTACATTATAAGTATCTGCATCATCCTTCATGAGCATAATATAAAAGCTCTCAACTTGAAAGTTATTAAAAGGAGTAGAACACGCCTAGGGAATATTTGTGGTAGTTTCCCCTGTACATAGAAGGCTCTTAAACATAGTAGAAAAGTAAAGCAAACATATTTTCCATGCTACGGCAACCTTAAGTATAATATCTGGTTTGTTTAGAGATGAATCAGATATCAGAATGAGGTTCAAGCTTCTACCACTATCTGCATGTGTATGTGGCCAGTGGTGCCTGTCTTAAGGATAATTATGCTAATAGATAATGAGAGCTTCTCAAGCAATTCTTTCAATCAAGGGAAGGGATACATGGAATAAAGGTACAATTTTTGAAATATATAGTCAGATAGCATCTCAACCATAACAGAAGGTTTTGCTATTAGGCCAAATTAACCTGAGTGCAACCTCCTTCATATGCACCACGTTCTTGCCCATTTGTAATGAGCTCATAAGCTCCATCCTCTCCTTGTGAAGAACTCCATCTTATCAAAAACCTCCATCAATAACATCTCCAATCTTCAAAACATTCATGGGAGCGAGAGCATATGATTCTCTTGGAGTTCAAGTTCTTTGGAAGCACACAAACAACACAAGGAAGAAGAAGAAACGTTGAGCACAACACAATACTAAATGTGTTAGCACCAGAATCTACAAAGATAATTCACCTATTAGGGCAATAGGCATATATACAAACCCGGGGAGAAAACCTTTTAAAGAGGGAGAAAAGTGCCCCGATGATCCTAGTGTGTTCACACACATCACTACCTAAATATATCAACGAATCCCCCCTGGGAGTGATGCGATGAACAAGAAGATGGCACTCATATATAAGTAAGTGCCAAGCTATGTGGAATCAATCCACAAAGGAAAGCAAGCCCTAAGCTTTGCAGAAAGCTTCAACTTCTCCCTAAGTAGAGCCTTTGTGAAAAGGTCTGCAATGTTCACCGGCATGGGCACATATGCCAAGCTGATCTCTCCAACAGAGAACCTCTCCCTAACATAATGATAATGCACCTCAATGTGATTAGTGCAAGCATAGAACATATGATTCCTCACAACTACCAATGGGCTCTGACTATTAGTGAAGATGGTGGTTGTAGAAGACTGACCAACACCCAAACTATCCATAAGGTGTCTGAGCCAAACACACACTCAACAGTAGTTGTGAAAGATGCCCTATAATGAGCATCACAACTAAAAGTGGCCATAGTAGGTTTCTTCATGCTCAACCAAGATATACTTGAGCTACCAAGCATGAAGCAAAAAGCACTAGTAGACACACAAGTGTCATAACAACAAGCCCAGGGAGATTCAAAAAAAGCATGTAGATGTGGCAGAAGTGATCCCCCCATGGGATAAAATAATCCAAGTAGTCTGGTACCTCAGGAATGAAAGATGTGCTTAACTGCCTGGCAATGCTTGACACCTCGGCAATGCATAAACCTACTCATTTGTGAGACAACACACTAAATACCTAGCTGAGTAATGCATAAGTAAATCAAGCATCCAATAGCCCACCGATAGACAACAACATCAAATGCATCTCCAACATCATGAAGACTCAATCATAAACCTGTCTCCATAGGCATGGCAATAGGTTTACACTCTTCAAGGCCAAAACACTACAATAATGTGTCAATATATTTCGTTTGACACAAAGCTATTCGGCCATCGACTTGCATAAAGTGAATGCCCAAATAATGATGCAAATGCCCCAAATCATATATCTCAAATGAGGCATGCAAATCAGCCTTAAAATCAGCAATATGGTCCATGTATACTTTGTCCTATAACTCACCATGTAGGAAAGAATTCTTCACATCGATTTGATGGAAAGTCCATCCATTTGTTGTAGCTAATGCAACAAGTGCTCTAACACTAGACATTCTAGCTAGAGGATTGAGTGTTTCCTGATAGTCAATGCCATATTTTTGTGCATATCGTTTTGCTACCAATTGTGCTTTACATGTGCTTATGCTACCATCAACATTGGCCTTTACCTTGTAAACCCACATGTAGCCTATGGGTTTCTTTCCTTGCTGCAATGGAACCAGCTTCCATGTTTTGTTTTGTTAAGGTGTAGCCATCTCCTTATCCATAGCTTCCTTCCAAATTTGCATTCCCAATTGCATCTTCAAAACAAGAGGGTTTAGCATCTTGTATTACCTTTGTCATGTAGGTACCATGATGAGCCATGTGATTTTCATATGTCAATTGTTTCACTAAATTCCACATCCTCCTAGATCTTCTTAGTCATGGGTCACTTCTCCTTGTATCAAATGAATGTGCCTTTCCTACTCTTGGGGTCTTCATAGAGGGCAATCCAAGATTCTCATCAAGACTCTTTTCTGAACCATAGAAATTTGCATCAATTTCTTAAAAACTTATAGGTGTATTAATACAAGCAGAGAGATTTTCTCTAACTTTCTTGAATGTATTTGATGAATTTGCTCGACTAAAATTTCCATGCAATCTTCCACTCCCTAGATTTGAATTAGAACTATTTCTTGGTGACGCATCTCATTCACTCAAAACTTGAGATTCTGCACTTGATTTTTCAGCATTTTACTTTGTCATTTGGTTCAAGATTTAGTCCTTCTTTGGCATCTACATAGAAGCTTGATAGTTCTTCAAACACCACATCTTGGCTTAACATCATCTATCATGTGAGTGGGTTACAACATTTATATCCCTTTCACTTAACGAAGTATCCAAGGAAGATACATTTTTTTTATTTTGGATCAACCTTCCTCCTCAACTCATCACGAACATGTACATATGCAAGAAAACCAAAAACTTTCATATGTGATAAGTTTGGCTTTTAACCTGTGAACTTCTTTCGAGGTTTAACTTTATGTATAGAAGGAGTTGGAGTTATGTTCATGATGAATATAACACTATGCATAACTTGTACCCAATAAGAATGATTCATATTCTTTTGAGCCATCAAGACTTTGCTATTTCTACAGTATGTCTATCTTTCCATTCAGTAGCGCCATTCTGTTGCTGTATGTACGTGCATGAAAACTTACGTCGAATTCCATGACTTTTTAGAAAGTTGCTGAGTTCATTTGACATGTATTCATCTCCTTCATTGAATCCTAATGCTTGAATATACTTCCTTGTCTACTTTTCCACCATAGCTTTAAAATTCTAAAAGTGAGTGAACACCTCAATCTTCTCTTTCATGAAATATACCCATAGTTTCTATGTGTGGTCATCAATGAAAGTAACAAAAAACTTGCAATCACCCATAGATGTGGTCTTTGCAAGACCTCAAACATGTGTATGTACTTTTTCTAGCACATTCTCACTAACATACTTTTCATGCTAAAATGATGCTCTTGACTATTTACAAAGTTGACATGTTTCACATACCTTTTGCATCTCTATAATCTTGAAATTTGGTAGTTCATGACAATCCCCTTTGACTGCATCAATTTTAGCCTCTACAAGTTTGCATGTCCAATTTTCCTGTGTGAGATCTCTATATCAACAATGATTCTTGCACCATTTGCAAACATGCCTACATTCATTTTAGGAATCTTTCAATTTAAGTTGAAAGTCCTACCCACTTTGTTTCCTTTGGAAATCAATCATCCATCTTATTTCTACTCTTCTAAATATAACCGATGACCATTGAACTTGACTTGTAATCTGTGGTGAACCATTTGTCCGACAAAACCTAGACTATGGGTTATATTTGGAACATATAGCAGATCAACAAGATGTTTTACCTTCCCATCCTCCATAGAGAGTGCTATGTTTCTTGTATGCTCGATAGAGTGTAATGTGTCATCACTTGTTTCAACATATGCAAGAACTAGAAATTTTTGCAAACTACTAAACCATTCTGCATGTATGGTCGTGTGATTTGAAGCACATGAATCAACATACGAGATGTTACCATTCGATTTTGAAACATCAGTAGACATTTTATTCATCATGTGATGTTGGATCATGAATATCGTCTCATAATCATGTTCAAAGTTTCAAGGTTTACCACACTTATAGCATCCTTTACTATCATTACCTGCATCCTTTCTTTGGTGATTTCTATGGCCTCTTTAGCTCCCCCTACCTCTTGCATGATTGATTTCTTGACCTTGATCTTGGTTACTATGTCCTCTTCCACTTTCGAAGCCTCTATTTTTGCCTCTTCCTCTACCAAAGTAGAATACCTACTTAGAACTAGGTTTTCATATGGTACGAATTTTGAAACATATGGTCGTACCAAGGTCTCTATACACACATGAACATAGACATGAGGTTTTCACCATATTTAAAGTAGTCCTCCTTCAGCTGTGTGCATCCACTTTTTATGATAATCAGGTTATTGACCAATACAAATGCAACATCTAATCACCCATATTCGAGACATCGGGTAGTTGATCTTCAATCAATGACATCTAAGAACCTTGATTCAAACCATGGCATTACATGAAGAGCATAAAATCCACTGCCGATCTTGTCACCATGACTTCAATAATTTTATTCAGTAATTCGACAATTCTTATGTCAAAAATAAAGCATTGAGATATCCAGTTAGGGAGAGAGAATCTCTCCGACATCCACCCCCACCAAACCTGTGCTTCCTCCGGATGCGCCAAACTAAGACCTGTTTTCTGCTTAATGATAAAAGTCAATTTCTTAGCATAATATGTGCATGGGTTTTAAAATCAAAGTGCCTTATGCACGGCCATGTAATTAGCCCTATAAATGCATACTTTAAAAATGCATAAAGAACAAATATGGTGCAATAAACAAGGTAAAAGGTTTCCGATGGTGAGGATTGTGCACTCACTCTCATACATAACAATGTGATTATACATAACGCCTTACAATCTCTCTTATATGCATGGGTATAGATCAGATGGTGCCTAGATGCATGGTCCTGTAGTGTGACCCTAACACATGCATACTTTATGTGCATTTTCAAAATTTATGGTGCATAAGGGATAAGAGATTTCGATGAAGAGGTTTCTATCTCCTATATTTAGAATTTGTTGACAGATTTCATAATGCATTTTACAATCGAGATTGGTGCAAATGGACGTGCATCTAAGGGAAAAATCAACATGTGTTTGAACATAATTTGATGCATACTTTAAATGCAAGCTTAAAAAATGGTGCAAAAAAGGGAAGTAAATGGTTATTCATAGTCTATTTTTAAAGAAAATCTTGGTTGTCCATAAACTCTCAGTCTTCATCCTAAACCTGAAAAATAATTCATCTTGAAAAAACTTACGAAAAACATAACTATTAGCCAATTTAAAGCAAATATATCAATTCAAGAT
Source organism: Ceratopteris richardii (assembly GCA_020310875.1). NCBI lineage: Eukaryota > Viridiplantae > Streptophyta > Polypodiopsida > Polypodiales > Pteridaceae > Ceratopteris > Ceratopteris richardii. The sequence goes on along the minus strand of CM035412.1, from coordinate 86,010,534 downwards.
AATACTTCTGGATAATCCATCTATAAAAAACCAAAGTAATATTAAGTCAAATTTTGTAGCTTCGATCAAATCGTCTTTTCTTGCTTGACCTACATTAAATCACTCAAAACATTGATTAGAAAAGCAATATTTGCATCATTAATAAAATTCATAATTTTAGGTTTCTATTAAGGAATAAAGTAAAAGAATTCCCATATAAATACCTTTTTGCTAAGGAACTAGGTTATAACTCCCATCATATCATACCTTTTTTGATAAGGAAGAAAGATAATAAACTCCCATCATTTAATATCTTTTTTGATAAGGGAGAAAGATAATAAGCTCCTGTCATCTAATATCTTTTTTTATAAGGGAGAAAGATAAACTCCCGTCAGTTCATATCTTTTTTTTATAAGGGAGAAAGATAAACTCCCGTCAGTTCATATCTTTTTTTATAAGGGAGAAAGATAAACTCCCGTCAGTTCATATCTTTTTTTTATAAGGGAGAAAGATAAACTCCCGTCAGTTCATATCTTTTTTTATAAGGGAGAAAGATAAACTCCCGTAATTTCATATCTTTTTTGATAAGAAAGAAAGAAAATAAACTCCCGTCATTTCATATTGTTTTATGTTTTTTTTTTTCGACCTGAAAGAACATGCTTACTTCTAAATAGAAATTTTAACATACATCACCTGAGATTGCCGTGCCGTTTGATTTTCACGCCGGGTTCAAAGTGTGGGCGCGATTTCTGACGACTGGCAGATCAATTCAGTCGCCTCGCTAACGGCGCACGCCGGGTGCTTGGAGCAAGCTCAGGTGCTCAGGAAAAACTAAAAAAAAATGATCATCACTCAAGAAAGTAGTTTAATGGAAGAACACTGGTCATAAACTATAGGTTTAAATTATCAAACTGTATGAAGTCATCCTATAATGATAATGGCAAGGTTAACCCAATTAGTTCAATGAATATTATCACAAAAGTGTGATCATGCAAGTTCGGGTGGTAGAGTGGAGTTTCCAAAACAATATTCAAAGATATTTAAGTTTGGAAGGTGAACACGTTCATTAGCTTGTAAAAGAAAAAAGTATCTTAGTTTAATAATGAAGTTAATGTTTAGCAATAGATAACAAGCATAAAATTCTATTTATTTAAATTAATTTTTCATAGTTCCATAGTTACGTACCTTACATCATGGTCATTAATATACAAGTAAACTTCATAGTTCAAGTTACTGTGCATTTACCATTCCAAGTACTCTTAGAGTATTATCTGTATAATGAGTAAAGCTTGCGAAACCAAATTAAAACTCCCTATGATCCGAATTCACATGAGATTATGGCTGGATTAAATCAATTGCAAAAGTTTAAATGCTTATTCATGCGTCGAAACAGTTGTTCTGATCAGCAAAGACCTTTTTATCTATGTATTAACTTAATGAATTTATCAATTCAAAACAAAAAGCTATCGAGTTAGTACATAAACAGTTTAAAGCATGAAACATTTTGCGTGATTTAAAAAAATATACAGCACAATCCTCAGAACGAAGCAAAAAAAAAAAAAAACAATAGAAAACTACATGTACATCAATTTATATTAATTGTTATCATCGATCTGTGTCATTTGTCATTCAACGCGTTAAATATATAATTACATTCTTATTGTTTTGTTTAGAAAAAAAATCATCTGAATGGCGTCAATCATATCTTTCAAACAAGGTTCACTCGCAAAGCCTAGTTCCTGAGTTGGAACAAATTCGTCCGTACTAGTCCGATTAAGATATATTTTTCAGATTGATATTTTGCACTCTATCCGTGCTTTACAACATTCTTATTCTTATACCAAATTCAATGTTTAGAAGCAGTATAATGGGTGTCAATAGAATGGAAAGCGATTCTAAAGAGTTAAACCACTTAGAGATGTCAAAAGTACCATGCATAGATATATGTGCACACAACTGCATTCAAAGCTAACAGCGCATAAGAACTTAACTTCCATAGTCGAATTGAAACATTGAGATCGTTCGATATGGTGGAAGACAGATTAATTTGATCAGCTTATGATATCTTCCGCTGGATCATGAATCAAAGCGCAATAGATAATTGTAGGAGAAACGTCATGATAAAGTACTGTTTAACACGTTCATAAAGACCAGATAATAAACTTGTCATTGATTTCCTCAGGTCCTCCCCTCCATGATTTTCACGTTTTTCTCTCTGCAGACGTTTTCCTCTGCGCACCTCCTCCCATTCTTCGATCATGCCCTGTCTTAGAGTTCATCAATTATACTAGATGTAGTGGCATCTTCACAGATCATAACAGCAATCCTTGGATCTTTAATCACCATCTTCTTGAAAATGGGTGCATTCCTTCCTGCTTCTTAATGTTTTTGGTGCAAATATGCGTCAGCTATCAGAGATGCAGAATAACATAGATCAAGTATGATGAGAAACAGAAGAGCACCGGTGCTGCATGCCAGACTTCGATAGGAATAAAGTGACTAAACTCAGAACACAACAGGTATTACAAAAGGTACATATATAAGAAAAACCTTCTGTGATTCGTATCTGAATCGCTTCTCAACTATGGCCACGCTTTGGAGCAGCGCATTTACAAGAAGAAGGAGATCAATCGCTGAGAGATCAAATGTTCGATCTCCTCATCGTCCTAGCATGCACAAAATATGACGCTTGATTCCTTAGCAACAGCCGTCACCACCCTTGATGATTTCCTCCTTGCTAGTTCGTTTTTTCACCAACACCCCCCTCCCGGAATTCATAGATGCTCTCCTTTTTCTCTGCCGCGAGCGTCTTCTCTCTCTACCAGTTCTGCCCTCCCTTTCTGGCAATCGACTGTCCCTTTGTTGTATGCCTTTGCCATGCAAATGTATAGTTTTCCTTTTGTGAACTTCTCCTCCGAATTTGATGTCAAAAGTGAAGTTTTCTGACACGACTGATATTAGCGCATGCCTTGGAGGCCGACCAATCTCCGTGAACGCACTGTGTTTTACTCCCTCTAGAAACGTTGGCCTTCTCCCCTCTTTCGAACAGCAGTTCTCCCCAGATGGCGTGGTTAGTCTGCCCTCCTCTTCAGTTAAGTGCCCTCCTTTCTCAATCAGAACTGTACTTCTCATGCAAATCTGCCAGAGAACTCGTCCGCCACTCAAAACATATGCTGCCTCCTCCTCATTACTATATTTGGTGCCTGTATGAGTTCGTTTTTTATTTACATTCACGTTTTAATGTACTTTATCATAGTTTGCAGTCGCAAGCTTTAGCAATCAATAATTTCGTAGATTCATATGGTACGAATTTTGAAACATATGGTTGTACCAAGGTCTCTATACACACATGAACATAGACATGAGGTTTTCACCATATTTAAAGTAGTCCTCGTTCAGCTGTGTGCATCCACTTTTTATGATAATCAGGTTATTGACCAATACAAATCCAACATCTGATCACCCATATTCGAGACATCGGGTAGTTGATCTTCAATCAATGACATCTAAGAACCTTGATTCGAACCATGGCATTACATGAAGAGCATAAAATCCACTGCCGATCTTGTCACCATGACTTCAATAATTTTATTCAGTAATTCGAGAATTCTTATGTCAAAAATAAAGCATTGAGATATCCAGTTAGGGAGAGAGAATCTCTCCGACATCCACCGCCACCAAACCTGTGCTTCCTCCGGATGCGCCAAACTAAGACCTGTTTTCTGCTTAATGATAAAAGTCAATTTCATAGCATAATATGTGCATGGGTTTTAAAATCAAAGTGCCTTATGCACGGCCATGTAATTAGCCCTATAAATGCATACTTTAAAAATGCATAGAGAACAAATATGGTGCAATAAACAAGGTAAAAGGTTTTCGATGGTGAGGATTGTGCACTCACTCTCATACATAACAATGTGATTATACATAACGCCTTACAATCTCTCTTATGTGCATGGGTATAGATCAGATGGTGCCTAGATGCATGGTTCTGTAGTGTGACCCTAACACATGCATACTTTATGTGCATTTTCAAAATTTATGGTGCATAAGGGATAAGAGATTTCGATGAAGAGGTTTCTATCTCCTATATTTAGAATTTGTTGACAGATTTCATAATGCATTTTACAATTGAGATTGGTGCAAATGGACGTGCATCTAAGGGAAAAATCAACATGTGTTTGAACATAATTTGATGCATACTTTACATGCAAGCTTAAAAAATGGTGCAAAAAAGGGAAGTAAATGGTTATTCATAGTCTATTTTTAAAGAAAATCTTGGTTGTCCATAACCTCTCAGTCTTCATCCTAAACCTGAAAAATAATTCATCTTGAAAAAACTTACGAAAAACATAACTATTAGCCAATTTAAAGCAAATATATCAATTCAAGATAATACTTCTGGATAATCCATCTATAAAAAACCAAAGTAATATTAAGTCAAATTTTGTAGCTTCGATCAAATCGTCTTTTCTTGCTTGACCTACATTAAATCACTCAAAACATTGATTAGAAAAGCAATATTTGCATCATTAATAAAATTCATAATTTTAGGTTTCTATTAAGGAATAAAGTAAAAGAATTCCCATATAAATACCTTTTTGCTAAGGAACTAGGTTATAACTCCCATCATATCATACCTTTTTTGATAAGGAAGAAAGATAATAAACTCCCATCATTTAATATCTTTTTTGATAAGGGAGAAAGATAATAAGCTCCTGTCATTTAGTATCTTTTTTTATAAGGGAGAAAGATAAACTCCCGTCAGTTCATATCTTTTTTTTATAAGGGAGAAAGATAAACTCCCGTCAGTTCATATCTTTTTCTATAAGGGAGAAAGATAAACTCCCGTCAGTTCATATCTTTTTTTTATAAGGGAGAAAGATAAACTCCCGTCAGTTCATATCTTTTTTTATAAGGGAGAAAGATAAACTCCCGTCATTTCATATCTTTTTTGATAAGAAAGAAAGAAAATAAACTCCCGTCATTTCATATTGTTTTATGTTTTTTTTTTTTTTTTCGACCTGAAAGAACATGCTTACTTCTAAACAGAAATTTTAACATACATCACCTGAGATTGCCGTGCCGTTTGATTTTCACGCCGGGTTCAAAGTGTGGGCGCGATTTCTGATGACTGGCGGATCAATTCAGTCGCTTCGCTAACGGCGCACGCCGGGTGCTTGGAGCAAGCTGAGATGCTCACGAAAAACTCAAAAAAAATGATCATCACTCAAGAAAGTAGTTTAATGGAAGAACACTGGTCATAAACTATAGGTTTAAATTATCAAACTGTATGAAGTCATCCTATAATGATAATGGCAAGGTTAACCCAATTAGTTCAATGAATATTATCATAAAAGTGTGATCATGCAAGTTCGGGTGGTAGAGTGGAGTTTCCAAAACAATATTCAAAGATATTTAAGTTTGGAAGGTGAACACGTTCATTAGCTTGTAAAAGAAAAAAGTATCTTAGTTTAATAATGAAGTTAATGTTTAACAATAGATAATAAGCATAAAATTCTATTTATTTAAATTAATTTTTCATAGTTCCATAGTTACGTACCTTACATCATGGTCATTAATATACAAGTAAACTTCATAGTTCAAGTTACTGTGCATTTACCATTCCAAGTACTCTTAGAGTATTATCTGTATAAGGAGTAAAGCTTGCGAAACCAAATTAAAACTCCCTATGATCCGAATTCACATGAGATTATGGCTGGATTAAATCAATTGCAAAAGTTTAAATGCTTATTCATGCGTCGAAACAGTTGTTCTGATCAACAAAGACCTTTTTATCTATGTATTAACTTAATGAATTTATCAATTCAAAACAAAAAGCTACCGAGTTAGTACATAAACAGTTTAAAGCATGAAACATTTTGCGTGATTTAAAAAAATATACAGCACAATCCTCAGAACAAAGCAAAAAAAAAAAAAACAATAGAAAACTACATGTACATCAATTTATATTAATTGTTATCATCGATCTGTGTCATTTGTCATTCAATGCGTTAAATATATAATTACATTCTTATTGTTTTGTTTAGAAAAAAAATCATCTGAATGGCGTCAATCATATCTTTGAAACAAGGTTCACTCGCAAAGCCTAGTTCCTGAGTTGGAACAAATTCGTCCGTACTAGTCCGATTAAGATATATTTTTCAGATTGATATTTTGCACTCTATCCGTGCTTTACAACATTCTTATTCTTATACCAAATTCAATGTTTAGAAGCAGTATAATGGGTGTCAATAGAATGGAAAGCGATTCTAAAGAGTTAAACCACTTAGAGATGTCAAAAGTACCATGCATAGATATATGTGCACACAACTGCATTCAAAGCTAACAGCGCATAAGAACTTAACTTCCATAGTCAAATTGAAACATTGAGATCGTTCGATATGGTGGAAGACAGATTAATTTGATCAGCTTATGATATCTTCCGCTGGATCATGAATCAAAGCGCAATAGATAATTGTAGGAGAAACGTCATGATAAAGTACTGTTTAACACGTTGATAAAGACCACATAATAAACTTGTCATTGATTTCCTGAGGTCCTCCCCGTTTTTCTCTCTGCAGACATTTTCCTCTGCGCACCTCCTCCCATTCTTCGATCATGCCCTGTCTCAGAGTTCATCAATTATACTAGATGTAGTAGCATCTTCACAGATCATAACAGCAATCCTTGGATCTTTAATCACCATCTTCTTGAAAATGGGTGCATTCCTTCCTGCTTCTTAATGTTTTTGGTGCAAATATGCGTCAGCTATCAGAGATGCAGAATAACAAAGATCAACTATGATGAGAAACAGAAGAGCATGGGTGCTGCACGCCAGACTTCGATAGGAATAAAGTGACTAAACTCAGAACACAACAGGTATTACAAAAGGTACATATATAATAAAAACCTTCTGTGATTCGTATCTGAATCGCTTCTCAACTATGGCCACGCTTCGGAGCAGCGCATTTACAAGAAGAAGGAGATCAATCGCTGAGAGATCAAATTTTCGATCTCCTCATCGTCCTAGCATGCACAAAATATGACGCTTGATTCCTTAGCAACAGCCGTCACCACCCTTGATGATTTCCTCCTTGCTAGTTCCTTTTTTCACCAACACCCCCCTCCCGGAATTCATAGATGCTCTCTTTTTTCTCTGCCGCGTGCGTCTTCTCTCTCTACCAGTTGTGCCCTCCCTTTCTGGCAATCGACTGTCCCTTTGTTGTACCCCTTTGCCATGCAAATGTATAGTTTTCCTTTTGTGAACTTCTCCTCCGAATTGGATGTCAAAAGTGAAGTTTTCTGACACGACTGATATTAGCGCATGCCTTGGAGGCCGACCAATCTCCGCGAACGCACTGTGTTTTACTCCCTCTAGAAACGTTGGCCTTCTCCCCTCTTTCGAACAGCAGTTCTCCCCAGATGGCGTGGTTAGTCTGCCCTCCTCTTCAGTTAAGTACCCTCCTTTCTCAATCAGAATTGTACTTCTCATGCAAATCTGCCAGAGAACTCGTCCGCCACTCAAAACATATGCTGCCTCCTCCTCATTACTATATTTGTGCCTGTATGAGTTCGTTTTTTATTTACATTCACGTTTTAATGTACTTTATCATAGTTTGCAGTCGCAAGCTTTAGCAATCAATGTATGAATTTTTAAACATATGGTTGTACCAAGGTCTCTATACACACATGAACATAGACATGAGGTTTTCACCATATTTAAAGTAGTCCTCCTTCAGCTGTGTGCATCCACTTTTTATGATAATCAGGTTATTGACCAATACAAATGCAACATCTAATCACCCATATTCGAGACATCGGGTAGTTGATCTTCAATCAATGACATCTAAGAACCTTGATTCGAACCATGGCATTACATGAAGAGCATAAAATCCACTACCGATCTTGTCACCATGACTTCAATAATTTTATTCAGTAATTCGACAATTCTTATGTCAAAAATAAAGCATTGAGATATCCAATTAGGGAGAGAGAATCTCTCCGAAAACGGGAGTTTTACTTTCTTTTCAGTTATTTAATCATGAAATGCAATTTGATGTCTATAATCATTTGATTAACTCTCTTTTGGAGTTTGAGATAGGTTCTAGCTGAAGGAGAAAGGATCGAAGTTATGAGACTTTTGAAGTTGCATGTTCAGGTCCAAGGAGAATGGAAGAAGCAAGAATAAAGAATTCAGCTTGCAATAGTGTCTAGGAAACCAATCAAATTTTTCATTTCTTGCACCATGAACTTTATACTTGCATTCCAAGTATGCATGCATAAATGTAAAGAGCACATAAGTTTTTTTTCCCTTAGGTGCACGACTACTTGCACATATCTTAAATGTAGTAAAAAACATGATGAAATTGTTAGAAACATAGTTAGAATTTCAAGATAAAACCTCTTCAATAGAAACAATTACTCTATCTATGCACCATATTTGTTTGAATTTGCACTTAGAGTATGCATGGTAGGGTCCCATTACATGACCTTGTATTGAGACACGAACTGAGCTTTACCCATGCACACAAGAGGGATTGAAAGGATTAATGTATGTTCACATTGACATGTATATGAGTGAGTGCACAAGGCTCATCATCAGAAGATCTTTTTCCTAATGATTGCACCATATTTGTTTCTCTATGCATTTCAAAGTATGCATTCAATAGGTTCACATTATAAGGCCATGCATAGGCACTTATCTTCTAATCCCACGCACATATCCAATCAAGGTAACTCAATTTTTGAGATGAATTTCTTGTTTTTTTGAAGCAACAGGTTATTTGGTCCATCAAGGACGATGTACAAGATTGGTGGGGGTGGATGTCCAAGAGATCACCTCTCCTAAATTCATTAATAGATACATTATCAAAGCATGATCTTTGACAAAAAGAACATTCAAACTTCTATTTTAAGGATGATCGTAGTATATTTGAGCAATTTTGATGGATTGGCATGATATTTTCTCGACATCTATTGATGAAATGATGATTCACATAGTGTTTCTTACGGGTTGTCAGTCAATTTCACAAATAGCACTTCGTATCTCTGATTTCATGGTCATTGGGGAAGACATATGAATGTATGTATGGTTGCAATGATACCATTGTTTGCATTCAAGTTCATCTATGTGATCTTGTAGTGTGAACATACAGTTTGTAAAGAAAACAAGATTCATATTTCACATATTCAACAGAAGTATAAAAAAAAGAAACTCAAAACAAAACATTTGGCGACACTTTTTTTCCACGGGGCAGTTTTATTTTCAACTCTAACTTTAGAGTTCTGAGTTGGAGTGAAAGGGTGCATGCATGAAGAAAACTAGGCATCCGGAGCATCCAAGAAAAGAGGGGCCTAAGTCCCGGGAGACTCGTGTGCTGGCAGATTTGCTTGTGGCTCACAAATTCTCAGATCGTACCACTGTCGTTTCACAACTTGTTGTGGCATTCTTGTGCTTTGTATATCTTTTTGCACCTAAAAGGCTGGAAAGAGGGGGGAGAACCTCAAAAATTCTGCGTCTCCTCTGCATTCAGGAAATTCGACTTCGAATCTTCTTAGCCTGAAAATCCTGACTCCTGAGTCCTCTTTTGGGAATCCCCATCGTCTATTCCTTCATCGCTACACGTCATGAGATAAGCTGCTAAATTCACCTTGACATGCATTGGAAGTTTTTTTTTTGGGGGGGAGGGGGATCGTTTTGGTTGCTGTGCTTGCACGAGAGAGGAGATGGCCAAACCGTGCTACGATTTTTAGCTAACGACTCGAACGTTGGACAATTCCTATTGCACTATATTCGAAGAGTTTCGACAGTATAAGAAGGCAGACACAATATGCTGCTTGAACGGCGTGACATAGACTGGGCTCCGACAAAAGAGAAGAAGCTAATACATATGTGTGTCAATATCTGGTAAATTGGACGAAAGCTGACAGGTGAACTATGTTAATGGTAATAAAATATTCTGTTGTTCCATCTACGATACATTCTTCAGACATTCAATCTACCATCATTATATTATTGCATATAATTTTGTTCCAATGTTTAAACACTATGTCTGTAACAATGAGTGCTTGCATGTTTATCTTCAACGCTATTTGCTTATGTTACGATTTTTGAGTGGTAATCATCCAGACTATAACTTCATGCGTATGTGTTCTTGCTCGATCACTTGCTATTTTAAATCATGAAGTTTATTGACAGTTGTTATTATTGACCCTTTCGCATATGATTGCATCAAATACTTTTATTTATTTTATATTGCGAATTTGACGGACGATTGACGAGAAATCACTTTAACATAATACATTTTACTCTGATAAATATAAGCAAATATGATCTGTTATAATTTGTAGTCTGTGCAAGTTACTCAAAAGTTTGAAGACAAGATTCGATGAAACTCCATTGTAACTTGCTTTGGATTTTCTCAAACCTCAACCATCTGTCGCAACGTGTACATCCATCATCCAACGATGCCAACGTTTTGATCTAAAGAAATTTACTTTGCTTATCTGTGACTTCAGAACTCTCATACTCTCACGCACGAGCATGAATACACACACATTCTAAGATGACGTCAACAGATTTGAATAGTTGTTTGACAGTGCGTAGGAAAAACCGACAATGATATCTGTCATTGCTTTGATATACTTTACTTGCTATCTTCTGATGAGTCATGGACGCCATTGGATGCATGACTACAATCGCCAACACTTAGTTTTGTTGTTGCATGTATCATCGATTAGTTTAGTTTTTATAACAAGCTGCCCGACAAGATGTTAGTATAAGTTGTAGATTCGACATCGTGCACAGCTAATGAAAGGCAAGACTTACGAATTGATAATTTATTATTGCTAATGATTGCTGAATCATGAAAAAGAATATAACCTTGGTTTAGATTTTGAGAAATATACACTAAAACGGAGGACGCATTTACTTTTGTTTTGAAGATTCATCTTCTAGTTTGATGAACGACACCAGTAGGTCCATATGGGATCCTATGGTGTCTATACGATAAAACAAGTGCTAACCGAGACTAATTTGAATAGTGATGCATGGAATAAATTATGAAGATTGCTATGTATTATAGAAAAAAATGCTGTGAACGATGTTGCTTATGAATATTGAAATCTTTAAGCATAGCATTAGTTTGTGAAACATAAGTTTTGATGAGGAGTTTTAATCCACAGAAGATAAATATGATGACTGATCAACAACTATGATAATTTGGTTCTACAATTCATGATAAGAGGATATGATTTGCAATTAAACTACTAATTATTTCTCTGTGTTCCAATACACCTGAGCTTGCTCCAACACATGGTGTGCGCCAATCGATTTGGCAGTTGGCTTGATCCACCAACCGAGCAACCAAAACTTCCAACAACATGGTAGTTGTTATCTTGCAAATAGCCACAATCTTGATGCCATCATCACCCTTCCTTGCATATAATGAGTGATTGGCATCACACATAGAAAATCCAATGGTGGTTAAATAATTTGTAATCCTAGCATGCAAAGCATAAGTTGCTTGTTTAAGCCCATACAAATCCTTTTGGAATGCCTAGAAATACATTCTTCACATCCATTTGATGCAAAATCCATCCTTTTGCTATCGCAAAAGGGAGTTCTCCAACAGTAGCCATTTTAGCTATAAGCTTCAGTCTTTCTTCATAACCAATGCTATATGGATGTGCACATGATTTTATACCAATCATGTTTTATACCTGCTTATGATACCATCATCATTGTGCTTCACCTTCTAAACCCACTTGTTTTTTTCCCTTGTAGCAATGCAACTAGCTTCCATGTTTCATTTCCATAAAGTCTAGCCATCTCCTCATCCATAGATTTCTCCCATTGTTCAAAACCATAAGGCTCAACATCTCATATTATCTTGGTCATGCAAGAAAAATGAGGAGCTGTGTAGCTATCATATGTTAATCGTTCCACTAAATTACACATTATTCGAGATCTTCTCAGACATGGGTCACTTCTTCTTGTTGTATCATCCACATATGCCTTTTGTATTCCTAGGGTTTTCACAGAGGGCAATCAAAGTTCCTCAACAAGTTTTTGAATCACTCGATTGTCCATCAATTAACATTTTGAACTCACATATCCATGCAATCGTCCATTCCATGTGTTTGAGTTGAAACTATTGTTTGGTGACACATTTGGTCCACTCAAAACTTTAGATTTTGCACTTTATTTTTCAGCATTTTCTTTTTCATTAGAGTCAAGAGTGATTTCTTCTTTGTCATCTACAAACACTCTTAAAATTACATTAAATACAACATCTCTACTCACCTTTACCTCTTGTGTAAGCGGGTTGTAGCATTTATATCCATTTCGCTTAAGGGGAATACCCAATGAAGATACATTTCTCTGCTTTTGGATCAAGCTGCATCTACAGCTCACCTCAAACATGTAGATATGCAATATACCAAATACTTTCATATGTGATAAAAACTTAATGTATAGCAGCACTCAAAGCTCGATTCATGATGTATATAGTAGTGTGCACATCTTCTACCCAACAATAATGAGGCATATTTCTCTTTGCCATCAAGGATCTTGCTACTTCAACAATATTTTAATTTTTGTTTTCAACAATGCCATTCTGTTGACGTGTGTACATGCATGAAAACTACCGTCAAATTCCATGACTATTTAGAACACTACTAAACTCATTTGATATGTTCACCTCCACCATGAGATCTCAATGTCTAAATATACTTCCTTGTGTACATTTCCAACATATCCTTAAAATTCTATAATAGAGTAAACACCTAACTCTTATCTTTCATGACATATGCCATACCCTCCATGTATGGTCATCAATGAAAGTGACATAAAGCTGGCATCCTCTCATATATAGTCTTTGCATGACCCCAAGCATTTGTATGTATTCTTTCTAGCACATGCTTACTAACATGCTTCTCATGTGGAAATAATGTCATTGAGTGTTTACCAAATTGACATGCCTCAAAAATGTTCTACATCTCTCCAACCTTGAAATTTGGTAGTCCATTCACACTCTCCTTTGACTACATCAACTTCAACCTCTACAAATTTGCATGTCCAATTCGTTTGTGTCAAATCTCTATGTTAGCATTCACATCTATGCCTTTTGCAAACATTGTTGCATTCATTTCAAGAATTTTTACAATTAAGGTGAGCATCCTACCCAATTTGTTTCCTTTGCTAATGAGCCTTCCATTTTGTTTGTACTTTTCTATATATAAACCATCACCATTAAACTTGACTTCTAATCCCTAGTAAACCATTTGTTCAAAACAAACCAGATTGCTATATTTAGAACATTGAATACATCAACAAGATGTTTTACCTTCCCATCCTCCACAAATAAGGATATGTTTCATGTATTCTCCATAGGATGTAATGTATCATCAGATGTTTCAAGAAATTCTAGAAGTGGTAATTTCTACAAACTACTAAACCATTCTACATGATTGTTCATTTGATTTGAACCATTTGAACCAACATATTAGACATTACTATTTGATTTTGAAGCATCAGTAGACATTGCATTCATCATGTGATGTTGGAGCATGAACAATCACATTCAAAGTGATTGCGTTTACCACAATTCTAGCATCCTTTATTCTCATTACCTGAATAATTTTTTTGAAAAGTTTTGCGACCTCTTTGTCTCCCCTTTCCTCAAAACTTTACTCTACCTCTTGCATCATTCTCTTGTTGACCTTGGTCTTGGTTATTATTTCCTCTTCCACTTTGAAATTTGTGTGTTTTGTGATCATGCTTCCTTTTGTGTTTATGTATATGTGTGTTTGGATGTTTTATGCATATGTGTTTGTGTATATGTATATTGTATTTGTGAATCCAAATTTATGTGTATGTGGATCATACATATTCTAATTTACATACAACACTAAATTTAAGAGTAAAATAAAAAAGAAAACAAAGAAATAGAATAGAGAAAACAACATAAAAACAACAAAATAAAAACATTAATAATATATATATATATATATATATATATATATATATATAATTTTATGGTTCAATTCCAAAGGTGTACCTACAAGATTTGTGTTCTCCATTCTAGACTTGAGAAGTAGGTCTTGAATGTATCTTCTCTTAGTTAGATTTATCCGTTCATATGTATAAATCATTTGCATACCTAAGAAATATGTGAGCTCACCTAATTTAGTGATTTTGAACTCCTCTTACATGTGTCTCTTGATTCTTTGAATGACATTAAGATCATCACATGTCACAATAATATCATTTACATATACAAATAGATAGATAACCTCATTGTGATCCCTTTTGAGGAATAGAGAAGGATCTAAGTTGCTAGGTTTGATCCCTTGATCTTGAAGGTATATAACCAACCTATAATTCCAAGCTCTAGGAGCTTGTTTTAATCCATACATATCTTTCTTAAGTTTGCAAAAATGAGATGTATTATCAGGGTTTTCAAAATGTGGTGGCTGTGACATGTATACCTCTTCACTTATCCAAGCATTTGGGATTGCATTTTTCACATCAAGTTGGAGGAGTCTCGAATTTCTTGTAGCAGCTACACTTATCAATTGTATAGCATGATTTTGTGAGCATCCTTTGGCAACTAATCTTGCCTTGTGCCTACAAACTAATCCATATAAATTTCATTTAACTTTATATACCCATCTACAACTACGTACCTTTTGATTGCGTCACATTGGAACCAAATCCCAAGTGTCCATCTCCTTCAATGCATCTATTTCTTCTTTCATGGCCTTCTATCAATTAGAATTTCCCTTTGCACCTTGATAGGTCGAGGGTTCCTCTCAATTTTTTGCCAAGTAGATTGAATGCTTTGTAAAATGTGGAATGATATTCATACCTTTCTAGTTGTTTTTTCTCCCTTGTTGACCTTCTAGGTGCTTGCTTGGAGAATTCTCCACACTCTTGCATCTTTGCTTTGCCTCTTTAATTCCATAGCTAGTAATCCCTTTCGCTTTCATCTTCGTCATCATTTGTATCACTTCTTCGATCCTTGACGTGTGTATCATGCTTGCTTCTTAGTTGATGAGAGTTAGAATGATGATCATATTGTTGAGTTACCTTTTGTTTGTCTTCATCATACCAAGACTCATGTTCTTCAAACACAACATCTCTACTTGTAGTAAATTGCTCGGTTGAAGGATTATAGTACCTATAACCTATCAGAGTTTATTCATACCCAATAAACACTACCTTTGTTGCCCATTCATGTAGCTTACCTCTTATTTGTGATGGTACATGAACATAAGCTAAACAACCAAACAAATTGCAATGTCCAAGAGTAGCTTTTCTTCCATACCATGCTTCATAAGAAGTCATACCTTGAAGTGATTTGGATGGTAGTCTATTGACAAGGTACACAACAAATGAAATAGCCTCTACCCATATATAATGCTGTAATCTGTTCTCTTCAAGCATTGTTCTTGCTTATCCAAACAATTTCTTGTTCCTTATCTTTGCCATTCTAGTTAGTTGAGGAGAGTACCTAGTGGTCACTTCCTTTTTGATACCCTTATCAAGGAAGAACGCATAAAACTAATTGGAGAAGTATTCTCACTCTCCATCAGATCCGAGCTTCTAGAGTTATCTACTTGTATGATTCTCCACATGTGCTAAATACTTTTTGAAGCAATCAAACACTTCATTCTTACTTTTGATAAGGTATAGAATATTCCATCTAATATGGTCATCAATAAATGAGACATAGTCCCTTGATCTTGCCAATGAAGTGTCTTGGCTTGAACCCCAAACATCTATATGTACTAAGTGTAATACTTTGTTGTAGATGTAGCCTTTGTGGTTGAAAGGCTATCTTTGTACCTTTCCAATCTAACATGCATCATATATGTTTATCTTGTGTTGCTTTGATATGTTTGGAGATCCAAGAACACTTTGATCCCTGAATATATCCTTTAAGGTTCTTTCATTCACATGAGCTAGCCTCTTATGCCACACTTCAAGCTCACTTAGGGTTTGAGACCCAAAGTTGAATAAAGCTATGCTTTTGGTCTTTCCTCCTTCAGAATAAAGAGCCTACCATGCTTATCAACTTTGGCTATCTTCTTGAAGCCTTGACATGGATCTTCCTTAAAAGCTCCATGTTGGGTGAACCTAACTTGCAAGACTTTCTCAACTATTTGGCCTAAACTTATTAGGTTTTTTTGTAATATTGGGAACATAGATTCCCTTGCTCATAATATTTGCCATGCCATTGGAAGCTTTGACATTACCAACCTTCTCCACACAATGCTTTGTGTCATCCCCTTTCTTGTGCCTTAGATTCATCATGAGCAATGAGTCTTCATGTTGTTGATCTCTAGAAAATTTATTGTAGTCCCTTCTGTTATGGCCTTTATTGTTATTGTTGAGGTTATGTCCCCTTCTGCCTCTATTTTGCCATATCCACCTCTTCCACTTCCTTTCTAGGTCTTCCCATTGAATAAAAAATTCTGACTCGTGTGGTTGGTCTTATCACAGATGGCACAAGGCTGAACTTTGGGCCTTTGGTCTTGTCATGCTTTGGTCCTTTTTTCTTCCCTTTCTACTTGCTCTTGCCTAAAAAGATGGCTTGGGAAGTCCCCTCTTAATATTCTTCCTTCTTCTTGCTTTTCAACTTCTTGTCCTTCTTATCTGCATGTAGAGTACTAGTTGAATTACCATGATAGCAGTTACCTTCCTTTATGCTATTGTCCACCTCTTGAGTGAAGAGTTTTCTAAAAAAGATGTTGAAGTTTGGAGTTTGCACATTGATGATGAGATCATAGCTTGTAGTGAAAGATTTCCATTACTTGTCACCTCTAATCCCATTGAGAATTTGCCTCATGATAGTTTCTTCTTCAATCCATTGTCGAATGGATGCCAATTGATCAACAACCTTCTTGACCTTTGTAACAAACTAATTAATTGTTTGTTTTCGACTCTTCTTCATCTAGCTGAACGCATTCAAAAGATGGTTCTTCCCTGTATTTGTACTAGCAAAAAAGAGAGTCTCTAGGACATCCCAAGTCTCTTGAGATGTCTTGCATCCTCTAATATGTGGTAATAGAAATTCAGAGATAGAGTTATGTATGACCTTGTTTGAGCATCGCTAGCACACCAAAGTGTGAGCCTATCTATTTCTTCTTGAGTAGATCCTCCTTTGGATCTTGGAGTAGGCATTGCTTCATCACATGATACAATCCCATATAGGTTTCTTCCTTGCACATAAACATCCATTCTGATTTACCAAGGAACATAGTTTTGTCTATCAAGCTTCTCAATCATTTATGGAAAGCTATCTCCCATCTTGAAGTTGCTTTGATACCACTAAAAGAAAGTTTGAGAAGCTTGGAGAGGCTTGGAAAGTTGAGTTGTCAAGTGCTGAAGTTGGTCTAGGAAACTAGCATAGGACCAGCCCTAGACCTTTGGATATGTAATGTAGACCTTGTAGGCTTGTGGCTAGTCCAATAAAACCCAATAGGTACTTTGGATCATCAACATGAAAAATTTGATGCAAAGTAGATAACTTGCACGTTGACTAGCTCACAAGAACCTACTAAAAATGCATAGAAGTTGTGACTAGAGACAATAAGAGTAGCTAACAGAGTAATAATTGGAAGCATTCCTCTTAAGGGAGTGTCATAAATAGGGTTGGATTGTTAAAATTCATAGAATCCCTAATTTATAACAACTATAGAAGGAGCAACCACCTTAACACTGAACTTCTGTCATCCCAATTTTTTAGCGATGTGTGAAGAATGACCCCGAGACTAAAAAACTTGAATTTCTGTAAAATTGATGAACCAAATTACTTGCAAATTTGTACACATAAACAAGAGATCTATAAATTTCCAATGAGTACTTAAACACTTGATTTTGGGATCTATACAAAGGGCATCAATCTCTCTAACTTGACTGAACTCAGGAAGGAGTAGAGAACAAAAATGGTACCAAGCAATGACTAAAGAGTATATGTACTGCTTGAAATCAACAATCTACTTAATGTAAATTTTTTTTGGAGTCTTTATATAGACTCGTGAGGATATGGCCACACCTTTTCTTCATGGATTTGAATTCAAAATCAGGTGGATTTGGTAGTTTAGATTGATTGGAATCTTTTCCTACAATATAGGGAAAGAGAAAGTTAAAGTCATATTTACTTTTTGATTGTTTGATTGAGAATCAATCCCAACCTCTTCTAACTCATGTATTTTAGGCCTTTAACTCTTTCCTTTTATAAAGATAAGTACTTTGGAAATTACATAATAACCTGATCCTATGATGAAACTCTCAATACAATAAATGTATGCAATAAAACTCTAAAAGGAGTATATGTGGCATCCTTCAAACGATGTATTTCATGAAGATCATGTCCACCTCAAGCATAATGAAAGCTTGATGTTCCAAAAAGTTATTCATAAATCATATTATCTTTCTGTTGATATATTAGTATTTTCATTATGCTCCAATTTAAATTTTAAGAGTTTAAACTTTGATTACTTCATAAACTATATTACATTTTGTATTGAAAGCTCAGTTGTATTATTGCATATTGTAATTTAATGATATTTACATACATTTTGAATTTTAAAATCTATTTAGAGTTGATTATCTAAAACTTAATTCTATTTAAATTAGGAAACCTATCATGATCTGAAAATAAAGGTTGAGAAAAAATTCCAATTCAAAAATAGTTCAATGATATGTAATTTCATCTATCAATAACTATTCGTTGAACCATTGTTTGCTTCGTTGAATGATCCTAAAATATGGTGTTTAAAAACACGCATAAATCAATTTAGATTTTATTGTATGAAAAGTCTATCATAATATGATTTTAGAGGTTGAAAAAGATGTACAATCTAATATAAACATAAATTATATGCAATTTGATGTACAATAGCTTCCGCTTGTTTGAATGGTCTCCAATTTAGAGAATATCAAATATTTAAAAACACAAATAATTTAATTAAGTTTTGATTGTATAAAATATCTACCATATGAATCTAGAGGTCAAAAAAGTAATCTAATTTAATAATAACTTAATGATATGCAGTTTGGCATTCTAACAATTGCTCACTTGGGTGAATGATCTGAAAAGTATAAGATGGTGTTTAAAAAGAAAAAAATGTTGTTTTAGATGAACTCTATAATAAATATACCATATGCATTTAGGGCTTCAAAAACAATCCAACTTAATGATAACTCATGTTTATGCAATTTAATCTACCAAGAACTATTCACTTGGTTGAATCATCCAAAAAATATGTGGTGTTTAAGAACACAAATGAAACCAAATACATTATTCTCAAATATTTTAAAATCCTTGATAGCATTTCTTAATATATTGTTCAAGTACAAAACATATTTCCCTATCACAAGGTGTTTGATTTACAATTTTATTGCATGTATAAGAATGCCTATTCTATGTGAAAAAACTTTAGTTTGAGTATCTCAATTAAATTATGTTGGATTATATTTTGATCATATACCAAAAGTTTAGAACTTAGCTTTCAGCCTCTTCCAACCTCTTTCTCAATAGATGGACTAGCTTGAACTTATAGTTCAAAACTTTTCACTTAAAAGTATATGGGCTTGGATGGAAGTTCAAGCCTTTCTAGCTTCAAGTTGAATAGAATTGCCATCTTAGGTTTAGGAGTATCTGACTCCATCTTTGAAGATTCATTCATGGTCATAAGTTTCACCAAACCATTTCATGTCTTTGACTACCTAAAACATGAGAGGACTCTGCTCCATGCTGACCGTGGGAATCATTAGGCCTAAGTGGGGGGATAATTGATTCTCTCTTCCAAGTATGTATGTATCTGCCATGTTCCATAACCATGAACGTCCTTTAAGAAGAGTTATCTAAGTAGAAAAACCTCCTAGGGGAATCGTTGTTTTTAATTGAATGTGTATTATCAAATATAATGGAGAGAACTATGGAACTTAGTATTCTAAGTTAAAATCATGTCATGATTCAAATACTTTGTAGAATTGATTGCATAAAGTTGTACCTATTTGTTCAAAAGGTATGATTTACCAAGAAATACTCAACAAGAAAAACTATGAAAATGCCTTATACATCATTTGCAATATTTTAGGAACATATATGACATATTTCACTTGTTTAAGAGTGCTATAATCAATTTTCTCGTGCTATTATTGGGTGTTTGATACTATTCTTTTAAACAATAAAGAAACCATATGCATGATGGGGGATGATTCTAACACCCCCAATGCACAAATGGAAGATGGCTGCCCTCCACTAGGTCCACAAGTAGTGGAATATGCTCATTGTTCTAAGTTTTTCTTTGCACCTATACAAAGACTTAAAAAGAAACTTTGGGGACTTACAATGCACTATAGAAGCTACCAAACAATCTTTACATAATCCAAATGCACATTCTAGCTGGGAGAACCACCCTCTCCAAAACAACCTACTTGTTTGCAACACTCTCTGCGTATGTGTAGAGATATACCTTACAAAAAGCTGGCAATTTCTCACAACTCACTCAGTCAAAGAACTTGAGACTTTGGGATATTATAGGGAACTTTATGAGAGAGCAAATGATTCTTGAAATTAATGAAAATGATTACAAGGAGAGAGCAGACAATGCTATCTAATCTCATACAATAAGATTTGGAAAAGCCTAACTACACCTCTAGATAGAGAGGATCAAAATCATGAGAAAATGAGGTAAGCAAGCAAGGGGGCTGCTTTCTGGAGTTTATGAATTCACTAAACTAAGTGGGAAACTCGTGGAATGCATAAATGGAAGAAAAAAAGGAAGGATGATTTTTATATAGAGTTTTACTTTTTCTACAATCTAGCTAAGCATCCACCAATCACTGTGAGTGCACTTTTTGGTGGCTGATTGATGGGATTTGAATTTGGTTGAATTTAGTGGAGCTTCTAAATTGATTCCATGACTTTGGGTCCTCTTTTTTTATTGATCCGCTTGCAAAACTCGTGGTTGAGTCCTTCTGCATGATTGAGACTTGATTTTCAACACTCCTCCTCAAGTCTCAATGCCTAGCTCCCTCATTCTAGTGCATGCCTTGAAGTGTTGTAGCTTTACTCCATCCAAAGCTTTGGTATACATGTCTTCATATTTTCCCTTTGTATTGACAAGCTCCACCTTAACATCCTTTGACATGATCTTCTCTCTAATAAAGTGGTAATGCAGCTCTATATACTTTGACTTGAAAATCAAGATCAAAAAATAACTTCTTGAGCCACATAAGCTCACATGAGACTTGTGCTTAGCCTCTATACTCAAATTGAGTCGATGAGAGAATGGTGTTTGGTTGTTTCTTTGACATCCATGAGATGGTCTCCTTCCTTAGCATGATAACATATCCACTAGTGCTCCTCCTATCATCTTTGGAACCTACCCAATGAGCATCACAATAAGCTTGTACATTTAATCCATCATCAAATGGATAATATTGATCTTCATTCGTTGAATCTTTGAGGTACCTCACTATGCTTTTGGCAAGAACAAGATGAGGTACTTTTGGTGCCTGCAAAAATTGACATAGCACTCCAACTACATGTGCAATATGTGGTCTTTCCATAGTAGCATACAAGAGAGAGCCAGTTATTGACCTATACATGGTGACATCCTTCACCTCTTCACCTTCATGAGCACTTAGTTTAATATTTACTTCCAATGGATTTGAAATGGTCTTGCAATCACACAAGCCAAACTTCTTCAAAAGATCTATAATGTATTTCCTCTGCATCAAGTATATACCTTCCTCTTTATATAGTACTTCAATCCCAAGAAAGTACCTTAAAATCTGTAAATCAGATATTTTAAACTCACATCCAAGCTTTCTCTTTATTTCATTGATGTTGGCTTCATCATCCCCTATAATGATCAAATCATGATCATATATACGTATAGAAATAATTTCGCTATGTTCCTTCTTCATAAAGAGTGATGTGTCTCCATGACTCTGATTGTATCCACATTTTACCAAGTAGTCCACAAGTCTTTGGTTCCAAGTGCTTGGGGCTTGCTCGAGTCCCAAACAAACCTTCTTAAGCGTGCATAGGTGATTTGGAAACCTCTCATCTTCAGAGCCTTGGGGCTGCTCCATGAAGACTATCTCTTCAAGCTCTCCATTTACGAAAGCATTCTTCACCTGCAATTGGTACATCTTCCAACCTTTTGAGGCTGAAATTGGGATCAAACTTCTTATGGTGGACATCTTAGCTTCTAAAATGAATTTTTCCTCAAAGTCTATGCCATAGGTTTGAGCAAAACCTTTGGCAACCAACATTGCGTTATACTTAGAGATGCTCCCATCTGCATGCCTCTTTACATTGTACACCCATTTGTTGCCAATGACTTTCATGTCCTTTGTTCTCGACACCAATGATGAACAAGTATCATTTTCTTCAAGTGCCTTGAATTCCTCCTCCATGGCTTCAATCCATTCCCTATGCTTATTTGCTTCTTCGAAACAGTTAGGTTCTTCACAACCTATGACTTGACTCATGTAGGCATAGTGTCTTGCAATGAATGAATCATAAGTTAACCTTTGAACACAATATTTAACCCTATTGGATGACCTTACCTCACCAGTCAGTTCTAGAAATCTCCTCCTCCTTGGTTTAGATGCTTTAACTCCTAGAGTTTCTAATTTTTTCATATCTTTGCCACTTGTAGATTCCATGTCTACCCATTGATGGTTTTTGTCATTTGCATTTTCCTTTCCTTTGCTACTTTCTTAACTTGAATGAGCTTCATTCTTTGTCCTTCCATACCAAGCTGATGTAGTAATCTCTTTTGATGGTGTAATTGAAGTGGTTGGGCCACAAGTTCATGATTTATTGTTGCTCTTTGAACTTCTTCTCGGCTTCATATGCATCATCAACTTGTAACACATATTGGCTACCATACCAAGGCAACAAATGCATCAAATATTACATCCCTAGACACCTTAAGCTCTTTGGTGCAAGGATTATAACATCCGAAATCATTTTTCTCTAAAGAATACCCAAGAAATATACACCTATTTGCCTTCGGGTCTAACTTGTGTCTAAATTCTTGAGGTATGTGAACATAACACACACAACCACATACTTTGATATGTGAAAGGTTGGGTTTCTTACCACACCAAGCTTCATAAGGTGTAACTCCATGTACTCCTTAGGTTTGACACTTATTCATAATGTATATGGCTGTATTTGATGCATCAGCCCAATAAGAGTTAGGAACATTCGTTTCATTTAACAAAGCTCTAGCCACTTTTGCTATGTATCTATTCTTCCTCCTAGCGACTCCATTTTGTTGAGGTGTATACCTACAAGAGAATTGCCTTTTGATTCCATGGTCCTGTATAAAATTTGAAAATTCATGTGAAAATGCTCTCCCCCTTTATCCGATCTAAGAGTCTTTATATACTTCCTTATTTCCTTCTCCACTTGGTTTTTGAACCTCTTGAAGTGGTAAAACACTTCTCACTTTTACTTCATGCAATACATCCAAAAAAACCTTGAATGATCATCTATAAATGTGACAAAATATCTATTACCTCCAGTGGACGACTCCCTTGTAGGTCCCCATACATCTGTGTGTATGAGATTCAACACTTCAATGCTCACATGTGCTCCCTTCTTGAATGACAATTTTCTTTCTTTCCCTAATTGACAAGCATGCCACAAACATTGCATATTCTAAGATGTACGAGCCCTTCCTTTGCACGTCATTCATCATTTGTAAATTTATGTGCTCAATTCTTTTATGCCATAAGTTGGTTTCTACAATCTGTTTATTTCCAATTGAGAAGTCGACAGTGTGAGGGGTTGATGGCTTTACCTCCATGGTGAAGAGTCTTCCTTGCTTCTTTCCTTTTGGTATGAACTTGTGTCCTCCATGGGATCTTCAACAAAACATCCTTGATCATTGAACCTCACCTTACAACCTCTTTCAACCTTTGACGTACTAAAACCAAGTTCTTTGTGATGGTTGGCACATAGAACACATCCTTCAACAACTTGGAGCTTTAAGATCCATCCAATGCAACATCTCCCACATGCAACAACTTGGTTTCTATAACCACTATAAATGTACCATGTAAAATCTGAATTGAGTCTTTCACTTGACCCAAACATCATAAGCAAGTTCTCATTTTCTGCGTTTGCTGAAGTACTAGCATAATTACCTTGGATCCTTTTGTATCTTTGATTTCCTCCTCCTTTGGAGCAACAATCTCTTGCATAATGGCCATGTTTTCCACAATTGTAGCATTCTCCATTGGATGCTTCTCTTCCATGTGATCTTTCTCCTCTTCCTCTATACCTTCCTCTTTTTCCTGATCCATAGCTTTGGTTGAAGCCTTCTTGGTTTCTTGAGTTTGAGTTTGAACTTCCTTTCCCGCTACCTTGGGAGTTTTGTTCACCTCTTTTGTCTTTTTCTCTACCTACATAGAAGACTTGGGCTTGGCTGCCCTTTGATTGTGAACCTCCTTGGTCCATCTCCTTGATCACCATCAATGTGACTAATTGATCAAATTGTCGTAGGGAATCCCTCACATAAACTAATGTGGTGAATGCTTTTGACCTTTCATCCTCTCTCAATCCATTGAGAGTGTACACAACAAGATCCTCATCTTTGATTAGGCTCCCAATCAAGCCTAGGGCATTAGCAAGCTCCTTAACCTTCAAAATGTACTCATTTATGTTAGTACTTGGTGCTTTCCTACTATTATCTACCTCATTTTTGAGGTGAATCATCCTTTGCTTGGTTGATGAAGAGTACAATATCTCCAACATCTCCTAAACCCTCTTGGACGTGTCCAATTCTTGTTTATGCCCGATCATGCTATTGCTTATGGGATGGGATAGAATGAATATGAATCTCCTATCCATTTCTATCCATTGATTAAGTGCCTTGACTTGCCCTTGAATTGATGGATCATGTACATGAGGCATTGGCTCCGTGCCTCTCACTAATCCCCACAATCCTTTGTCAATAAGGTAGTTGCTAACTCTAAATTTCCATGGTGGATAATTGACTTTCTATAACTTCTCTATTTGTGCATTAAACTTAGCCATACGGAGCTCTAAGATGCTCCTCTAGCTTATTCTCATGTTTTTATATGATTTAAAAGATGTGGATATCACCTTTTGATAGCTTCTCCCTTGCTAACCTTGGGCTAGTTGAGATCTCAATCACCGTAGCCCTCGTTTGATGTCTTCTTGCTTTGATAAGTCCTTCTTGTGCTTCCACGAGTTGTCTTGATCCCTTCAAGTCTTCAATATGATGCCCACTAATTTCTCCAAGCCTCCAAAATGGCTCTCATACCACTGATGGGGGATGATTCTAACACCCCTAGTGCAAAAATGGAAGATGGCTACCCTCCACTAGGTCCACAAGCAATCATATATGCTCACTAGTCTGCACTTTTGTCTCCACCTATTCAATGTATTGAATAAAAAATTTTCAAACATACAATATACTATAGGAGCTACCTAAAAAGCTTTAAATCATCCCCAATGGATATTTCAGCTGGGAGAACCACCCTCTACAAGATAGGCTACCTGTTTGCAACATTCTTTGCCTATGTACAGAGAATTACCTTTACAAAGTTGTCAATTTCTCACAACTCACTCAGTCAAAGAACTTGAAACTTTGGAAAACTTTAAGTTACTATATGAGAGACCAATGAATCTTGAAATCAATGAAAACGAGTACAAGGACAGAGCAAACATTGCTCTACAATCTGGTACAATCACATTTGGAAAATCCTAACTACACCTCTAGATAGAGAGGAGCAAAATCATTAGAAAATGAGGTAAGAAAGCAAGGGGGCTGCTTGCTTGAGTTTATGACTTCACTAAACTAAGTGGGAAATGGGGGGAATGCATATAACACAACAAACAAAGGTGGGATGATGGTTATATAGAGTTTTACTTTTCCTACAATCTAACTAGCCACCCACCAATCAATGTAGGTGCACTTTTTGGTGGATGATTGATGAGATTTGAATTTGATTGAGTTTGGTGGAGCTTCTAACTTGATTCCAAAACTTTGGGTCCTCCTTGTTTATTGGTCCACTTGAGAAACTCATGGTTGAGTTCCTTTTGCATGATTCAGACTTGATTTGCAACAATGCATTACCATTTTTTTAATCTATCTTTGAAATATACTAAATGAGGTTATTTTTTTTCTCACCATGGATTTTCTCTCTAGATTCTCATGATTTGAAGAAATACATGAAGTAAAGTAAAGAAGTGAAGAGTTCCCCATGGATTTTCTCAAGGTTATCGTATGATTTGAAGTGAAGAGAAGTGAAGAAAATGCATTACCTCAAGTTAAGAGAAGATCGAAGACCAAAGCTCGAAGTGAAGAACATTTTGTATTGCCATGGCCAAGAAGACCATTTTGTATTGAGTGACCTGCATGGTGGTAGATCATGTTTGTATTATTCAGATTCATTTATATATCGCTCATGATCATTCAGTATAGTTATTTTTTTGGCACTCGGAGTTCGATGATTTTATTTTAGAGCATTGTATTTCCCTTTCTCGTTCATGATGCATATGTTTAGGATCCTATGCAATCAAGTTCTCTTCCCGTTTCTCTTCAGAAGTTTAGGCCTATGATGATCGGCCACCATACGAGGGTAAGGCACCCAGCATCTAGATGCTACTCCCCAAACGGGGATGAAGCATAGGGGCCTGATCCAACCGCACAATGCTCCCCAACTTGACCTCCTTCTACCCGACACCTGAACTCGACGTGAAGCGAGGTGGCTGCCTTGGTGATCCTCAACATGCCACCCACTCCTTCAGAAGAGAAACAAAAACCTCGACATCACACAAATAACCTCGACAGAAGATAGTATGCGTGTTAAGTAGTTATGGACTTATAGCCTAAAAAGGGATCTGTAGTTCTCGCACAGTGTTTAACTATTTAATTCTCATAGTTTTCATCTCCTTTGCATTGGTTTGCATGTGAGATGCTCAAATATGCAAAATGGTATTCATTAATTAAGAACCTCGTTTATCGGTGTTACATCCATGTCCCTATAAAGAGCGTAAGCAAGTGTACAAGGAATGGGAGTTGCTACCATGGCAAGTACTTTGAGCTTCTTCACGCTGCTCACATCCAATAAGCATTCCGAACCTGAGTTTGAGCCTTTGTTCAGTACCAAAAAAGATGCTACTCATCAACAACAACAAGAACCAATGATGCAAATCTCACTTCATCTGAGGTAAGAATGTGCATGCCCACTACTAGTTGAGTAGTTCCATTCTCTAGACCCCTTTCGAATAGCTTGAGACTTAACCGATGAAACTAAACTTGTTAGTAAATCTTTTTACTCCTACACAATCTCTGGATTGCGACATCAGCCAAGGCTAAATCAGTTTTTGGCACTAAAACTTTCTCCCCCAGATCTTCTGAGGCCTGTAGTACACCGTAGGTCTACCAGTATGTGATTGGTATGCATGATCATAGCTACACAAATTTGGTTTGCCACTAACGTCTCATTTACAGATCACGCTGACACTACCTGGTGGCCTTTGTGAGAACATCAAAGATAATAAAATCATTTAAGTGCATGATTTATAGCACATGTGCCTATGCACGACCATGAAATGGGCCCTATTCATGCAATCTTTAAATGCATCAAGGACAGAATGGTGCAATAAAAGGGGTGATTAGCATTTGATGTTGAGGCTTCTCATCTATTCTAAAACTCAGAGTTTCTTCACACATTTACAACTTATTTAGCATGCAGCTGGACCTGCACCTATGAGTTTGAAAGCACATGTGCATTTACATTTTCAAACATGCATATTCTAGGTGCATGTATTTACAATCATGGTGCAAGTATGAAAATGGTATTCAAAATTTTTGCTAAAAAGTCTCTCCACTCATAATCTTTGTTCTCAAATGCAATCACTTTTTAGCTTACGCAAGTCCTCTCATTCTCCTCTTTTTTTCTACAATATTTACATATACATTTTGTTGTGCAAATGAGTGTGCACCTATAGGAATTTGATCACGTGCTCTTATCGATTTAAATATGCACACTCACTTGCAATGCGAAACAAAAATAGTGCAAAAAAACAAGGTTATAGAGGGAGACTAATGAAGAAAAAAGAAATCTAAATTCTGTGCTTTGACTACCATTTCCATTGTCTTGGCTTGGATCATTCCTGCATTCATAAAATCTAAGCAAGTACTAAGAAACATTTGAACCAAAGTAACATTATATACATTTATACAAATTAACTAAAGAAATGCTCAAACCCTTTATTGATGAAATTTTGCTAAAGAAAATATCCATTCTGAGATATCACTCCCCATTTGCTAACTCAATGCATCTTTCTTTAAAAAAACTTGCTAAAACCGTAAGACATTCCATTCTATTACTTACAACTTACATACCTCGCTCAATTCTCTTTAAGACCTGTTTTTCGGAGTTGAATGTTGAAACAAAACATGATCATAGGTCACACATACATACACACAACAAATCATAAGTTAGAAGATATCATTCACTCTTATTTATGCATAATAATAAAGTTCTACCTCCTAAATCATAATCCTTTGGTCTTATTCGATCCAACTCTTATAGATGCCTGTATATATCAGTGCCCTTGTTTGGTCCTCTGGTAGGGGAAATAAGTACTCACAAATGAAGTCATCAAGTTCTTCCCCACTTAATGGAATACTCTCATATTGATCTTGACACAATTCACAATACAATCTTGATAGAAACCTATCATTATCTTCTTGAAATTGTGGAGGCATAGGGAATAGATAGGTGGACAAGAAAATGTAGTATGTGGATGAGTCTAAAGGCACATTCCTGTCTCAAGCCATCTCCCTATTTTTGGCTTGATCTAAAGGTCTAGCCCTGGGTCGAGTTGGATGTATGTCGGTGGTTTGGTTTAAGGCTATTCTAGTTTATGGTCCTTCTTCAGTCATTGTTCTGTCTGCTAAGGTGTTTTCAGGCGCGGGGAGTAAGTACTCGAAAATAAGAGCATCCATTAGAGGTTTTTCTAATGATGTGTTTCTAATTTGTGTCAAAGCTCTATTTCTAGCTTGATTTAAAGTTGCATTTCTATCTCGAACTAAATTCCTCCAAGATGATATCTCCGCTTCATCAAAAACATTCCTCTCCATGATTGAATCACAATTCTTTATCTGTTTCTACAGCTGTGCATGCAAGAAAAGAGACATTAGAAATGATCATGCATGTAATCTTTATTTATTTACATTAGCATGCATTCATGTTTACAGACTTTTATTATTCAATGTATATTCTTACCTTTGGACACACACATTATTTCACATCCATTAATTCTCCTTAATTATTTACACCTTTAATATTAACATGCGTATAATAATATATAAACTCTTTGGTTTCCATTTTTATTTATCTCTCTTCTCTTCAGCAAGTTCCTCATTTTCTTCATCTTCTTGCTCCTCATCACCTACCGATGTCTCATAGTCTTCATTTTCCCTTCTTTTAAATAGCTTAACTCTTTTTCTAGGAATCAATTCCTTTAACTTGGTTCCATTGAGTTCCCTGAGCAAGTACGTACCATTGTCGAACACTTTACATATCACATAGGGAGCAAACCATCTCTTCACCAATTTTCTTTGGGCTTCGTATTGCGTATCTAGTGAGCTAGCATAAACGAGACCCAATCATCTTCATTCTACTTTTTGGGCGTTAACCTATGGGACTTGTCAAATGCAATCTTATTTCTCTCTCTAGATGCTCTGAGTTTAACTATAACTTCTTCTATCAAAATTTCTTCCTTTCTTCAATTGAAAAATCTCAGTCACTAGAAGATCTTCTCTCGACATCTCATTCTCCCAAGGCAATGAAGTCCATGATAAAGCATGCAGCTCCGTCGGTAATATAGGTTTTTGATAATACATTAGTTCTAGTGGCATGTATCTAGTAGTTCTAGTGCATGTTATCCTGTCTGCCCATAGGGCAAAGGGAAGATATTTTGGCCAGTTTTTTATCAATCCCTCACAAGCCTTAGCCAAAGCTTTAATAATCGGAGGATGTCCTCACTCAATTTTCCCGGTAGCTTGAGGATTGTAAGCAATGGTGAGCGATGTCCGGATTCCATATTTTTCAAAGAAGTATTTGGCTTATAGTGCATCGTTCACCTCTGTCAGCAACTATTTTCTCAACATAGCCAAATCTACTAAACATGTCTTCTAGTAGAAACCTACATACATTGATTGTAGTTTTTGTCCTCACAGCTCTTCCTTCAACATTATTTTCTAGATCCTCTCTTGCTAGCACAATATATCTCATCTCTTGCACCCCTAATGGCATTGTAACTAGATTGACAACCCACTTATAATGGATATCAAGAGGATATATCGGATGAAAATCATCTATGTGTTTGACATTTGAGTACAGTTGGCAAGTCTTGCAAGCGACCATATATTTCTAGACATCTACATACATTCCCTGCCACCAATATCTTTCCTTTATCTTTTCATAAGTCCCTTGAGAACCTTATGTCTAGCCCATAGTGAACCATGCATTTAATACATAATCTTATATCTCACTCCATTGCAACCGACGAATCATTGAGGAATCTTGCTTATTCCCTTGATCGGGGTGAATGTAGTCGTGGAAACAAACTGCTTAGCACTATTGAGAATGATCATGAACTATTCAACTACAAACATCACTATGTTAAGATGGATAGCATATATCAAGTCACTAAACCTTGAGTTTGTTCATATAGCAAGGAGGAATAATGTGGTAGCTGGCATGCTATTGCGAGCTACATATGAGAATGAAGACTCGATTATCTCTAATGATGAAGAGATAAGTTTGAATTTTTATACTCGCATGTATATTCTTTGAGATTAGATGAAGCATCTACAAGATTGAATAGAGGAGTAGGCAATCGGATTGAAAATCCTGAGTTTGGTGTTGAGTCTTCAAGAGGAGGAACTTGAAAGAGCTTAGGAAGCGGGAAAGGAGATCGAAGAAAAGAAGACAAAAGTTATGAAGTTCAAATAGGAATAACAGAAAGATTCAATGAAGATGAATATGAGAATGAGTGGGAGGAAACTAGAGATACTCCAACGTAAAGTCTCCTAATCCTAGTTGGAGCAAAGAAAAGTTCTGTACCAATGAAGAAAGTCAAACAAATTGTTTCTAAAAGATGGATTACTTTGGAAACAAAACTCTTTATCATTCTTCAATGCGGTCACTATTCCCCAGAGCTCTCGCTTAATCTGAGGGTAGCCTCTCTGTCGAACATTTAGGACTTTAGCTCCAACTCAAATCGCATACCTGTTTCGGTCATCATGTTCTTGGCCAATTGGCCAGCCTATACAAGTTGGACTCATATCTATGGTAATATCAGTTTTTTTATCGTCACTATAATCAACTTTCCTAAGAGCATCGCTTCTTGAAGGGCCTTCCTTAATTTCCTCACTACTTGAGTATGAATGTCCTTCCATTGAAATCTTTGCCCTTTTTGAAATATGGGCAAAATGAGGAATCCATAGAACATAGAAAACACATGCTTTAAGAAACCTCCTCACCTCAGTAATTCAGGGGCAAACTTCTTTCATGTGTTGAATAGAATATACTTTCTTCATGCATGTCTTCCTTCATTTAGGACCACACAAGCTTCCTACAATTAGTATCTATTGCACTCAAAATACGAAATTCTCTGCAAATAGTGTCAAATGAAACTCTTATAGTCGACTACGAATGGATTCACAGTCATTATGTGATTTTTGAAAAATTTTCAACATCCATCCTCATCAAGAGTCTCATCTTTATCTTTCTCCTTGCAACCTTTAATAGGGATATTATCAATGAATGGCATGGTCAGATGCGGAATGATGAAGGTAGAACCTCTCAAGATTCCTTTGTAGGTAGAGGTAGACGTTCAATTGGAAGAGACAGAGGAGGAAGACAAGGCAAGGGGAGAGCTCAAAGCTCATCTCCATGTGCCATATGTGGCTTAACTAGTCACATCATTGAGAATTGTTTTAGGAATCCTAGGAACCAAGGAGGAAGAGGATACAAAAGAGGAGGCTATGGAAGCTCAAGAGGTAGATTCAACAACAACAATGGATATGATAACAACTACCAAAGAGGATACAGAGGAAGGAGAGACTACAATAATTATGCAGATGATCAAACTCAAGAACATTCATTACTTCTAATGAAAATGACCATGAAGCAAGGTAAAGAACATGAAGATGTATTCCATATAGACTCACGTTTCTCAAGTCATCTAGCAAGCAATGTAGCTCTACTCTTGGACTTGGAGGATCCAAGGAATAAACATGAATGCAAAATAGAAGATTAGACAAGGCATCGAGTGGAGATGATAGGCAATATGAAGACTTTAGATGGTAATATGAACCTATTAATCAAGGTATTGTATGTGTCAACTATCACCAAAAATCTTGTAAGTGTAGGTTAGATTGTTGAAAAAGGATTGCAGATGAGATTCACAATGAATGAATCATTTGTTGAGGATCATACCAAGGATTCAAGAGGATACCAAGAGGAAAAAAATTAGGTAGATTATTTACATGCATATGAACTTCAAGATACCATAAATATTGCATTGTTCAATTATGGTAGTCAAACTCTATGAGAGTTAAAAATTTGACATAAGAGGTTAGCTCACATAGGTGAAAGATCTCTAAGGCAAATCCATAGGGATCAAAGTGTACTTGGTCTACCAAATATTTCCAAAAAACACATGATCTACAAATGTAGTGCTTGTCAATTTGGTAAGTCACATAGAAAACCATTCACAAAGAAGGGATATATTCATGGAGACCTATTGGAGCTAGCCCATACAGATGTATTGGGACCGAGCAAGGAGCCTTCAATCTCTAGATCCAGGTATTATATGTAATTTTATTGATGATTGTAGAAGATGGACAATATTATACTTTACAAAGCATAAAGATGAAGTGTTTTCATGCTTCTAGAAATATCTAGTACTTGTGGAAAATCAAATAGGTAAAACATTGAAGAGACTAAGGTGAGATGGAAGGGGAGAATATTTCTCCCATGACTTTGATACCTATCTCGAAGAAAGAGGCATCAAAGGAAAAATTGCTACTAGCTATACTCAAGAGAAAAATGGAGTGGTAGAGATAATAAATAGGACAAATCTTGAGGCTGCAGGGTCAATGCTAAATGAAAAGAAGCTATCAAATTACCTATAGGTAGAGGCTAAATTCACACACACATACTTTATCAATAGATTCCCATCAAAAGCGCTGGATGGGATGACACCATATGAAACATGGAATGGAAGAAGACCTAGCATTGATCATTGCAAGATGTTTGGGTGCCTGGCATATCCACACATACCCTTACAAATGTGAGGCAAATCAGATCCAAACGCAAAGAAACGCATCTTTATTGGCTATGAACTTGATCAGAAAGATTATATGCTATACAATCCAATCAACAAAGGATTTATTTTAAGTAGAGATGTTGTGTTTGATGAAAAAAATTCTTGGTTTGAAGACGATTGTAGGAAAAATCAAACTTCCCTATGATCTAGAGGAAGAATTTCCAACATTATCAAAGAGGAATGAGCATAGACTTGAAGGATCAAGTGATTTTGATGATGATCAGAAGACTCCAAGAAGGGAAATCAATTCTTGGAACTCCAAAGGAAAAGCTAAAGTGCAAGAGTTGAGAGATGTGGCAGAATCTTCCCAACAAACTATAAAAGGGTCTATAGGCAAAAAAGGAAGCTAGAAAGGTATGATTATGATACTTCTTTGGTAAATAAAAATTGAATATACATAGCACATGAATCAAACTATGAACAACCATCTATGTATGAAGAAGCCAAGAAGAAACTAGAATGGATAAGTGCCATGCAAGAAGAAATAGAAGCTTTACAAGAGAATCTGGATTGGGAACTAGTACCTTAGAAACCATCTATAAAGGTGATTCGCTAAAGGTGGATATACAAGGTAAAGAAAAATTTTGATTGCTCAATTAAGAGTTACAAAGCAAGGTTTTAGCCAAAGGATTTACACAAACCCAAGGTACTGATTATGAAAAAAAGTTTTCACCTATTATAAAAATGCCAACCATTAGGATGCTCATGAGTGTTGCATCTTCCAGGAATTAGAAGATATATCAAATGGAATTTAAAAATGCTTTTCTAAATGGTTGGATTTTAGAGAAGGTATATATGGCTCAACCTCCTCGTTTCGAAGATAAAATGTACCCTGAACATGTGTGTAGGTTAAGGAAAGCTTTGTATGGCTTGAAGAAAGCTCCTAGACCTTGGAATCATAGATTTCTCACTTACTTGAATGATAAAGGTTTTATTTTAAGCAAGGTCCTTCCCTCTTCATTAAGAGGAATCATTTAAGGGCCATATACCTTTGTGTATAAGTGTATGATATAATCATTATAGGAAATATTCAGATAATAGAAGTGAAGAAACTAAAGATATGGTAGGGAAACCAAAAGAAAAGAAAATGACAAATTTAGTACTTCAAAAATAAGAATATTATGCTTTCAATTCAAATACAATATTTTATATTGATGTAAAAAATATGTTTTTTGGCACCATCAAATTTTATATAAAAAATTGAATAATGATTCGGTGTGCACATTAATGAATGATATTTTGTTGGCTTTTATTGAGAATGAAATTCCTGTAGTTTTATGCCTATTGATCCAAGTGCCAGAACACTTCTACAAACTTTCTCTCATGATGATATTGATAAAGTTTAGTATTGGATAATATTTGGACAACATTCAATTAGTGTAGCAAAAACTATGCAAAATGTTAATGCACCTATGATGACATTAAAGTAAGGACAACAATTGAGATATAGGAAAGCAAAGATTATAGTAAATTGCCCTCAACAATTTTCTAGGAAGATCTTGAAAGAGGTTAACTTGTTGGTTGCAAAGTCATTACGTAAGGAACCATCCGTGATCAACTATAACAAGCTCGATCTCAATGGAAATCTAATGGATGTCCATCCAAGCCTCCTCTAGGTGTTAATCATAGTTAAACAGAATTTGTGTCATGAAGGGCATATTTTTATTCTTAGGAATTTTTATTTTGTTTTTAAACTTGTATTGATTTATATGTTTAGATGCTCAATATTTTTTTATTTTCTTTCTAAAATGGTATTCATTCAAAATCTATAAATGGTTTCTTCATAGAATTTTGTAGAGACTACACAGTAGAGTTTACAAAAAGGATTTATAAGGAATGATTTACACATTATTTTATTGGATGATGATAAATGAAAGAATTGGATATCAATCATGAATTTTTATACTCAAGGATCACTACTTAGTACAAAAGGTGAAGTGAGAAATAGCAAAGAAGATTCATTAGAAGATATAATAGTAACCATTGCAGAGATGGTAAGAATGAAAGGTGGTCAAGTAAAGAAAGCACTGATGACAATTATATTAGGTTAAACAATATCAAGATGCATTGCAAGTTTAGACAACAAAGGTTTTGACTTGCTTTTTAAATTAATATAATGACAAAGGTTTTGACTTGGGAATGCTAAATGTGAAATATAACATCACAGATATACAATATGCAGAAATTAGAAGTTACAATAAGAAATTTGTGAAAGCTTCATTAAATAGAGCAAAAAAATCTCTTGCAATAATTTTTCCTAATCATTTGTACAGAGTTTCAATGGGCATAAAGACCACAATAAATATTATTCCATGTTCAATCTATGAATTTGGATTTGCATTTAACAAGGTGGAAAGGTTTTTTATAAAGAAATTTCCTCAATTGAATGTTGTTTTTTTTATGTTGGATTCCTAACTTCACACTTTACATGCTCGCAAATGTATTTCAGCATCTTTCTTCTGTGTGTTGGTTTTCTTACTCTATGGGATGAACTAAGATATAAAAATATACTATGATATCTTTGAGTCATTTTCTCTATGTTCATATGCTTATTGAAGGAGTTCAACAAACAACTACAAAAGTGACTTTTAAAATTAGAGCAATTCAAAGCAATAATCCTTGGACTGAAGGAGAGTTGAATTTTGTAATCGTGCTTATGTACATTAGAAATGAAGATAGTTTTGAAATGATTGATAAAATAAATCAAGAAAAATAAACATTTTTTTCTTAGAAAGGGCTTGAGGAATCCATAGATAAACGTTTCATTGATGTTTTCATTAAGGGTTTTTCTTGTTAAGACAATTATGTTGTAGAGTTGTATTTTCAAGGAATTCTTCTTCAGAGACGTATATAAAACAAATGCAAATGTTTTGGTATATGCTTAGTTGATGTTGAAGAAAATATATTAGAATAAAGTTGCTCTTCACTTTTCAAAATAGATCCTTCTTTGCATCAATGGTGTGATATCAGTAATCAAAGTACAAATAATGGAAAGGACATGTTCCGAAATGTTGAGATTGATGTACAACCTAGTGAAGAAGATTCTAAAATTAGTAACGTGGATATAGAATCTAAAGAAGATATTGTTACAATGAATGATATTTCAAGTACTCCAAATAAGAAGGAAATAAACCTTGTGAAAACATTGATCACTATATTGTAATAAATTTCATATTTTTGAAAGTAGAAATTTATTTCAACACTACGAACAATATAATCTTATTTTGAATATATTAGCTGTTATTGAATAAAGTGATGTTTTTTTATTATTTTAATCTTTTTATTTATTATTAGTATCATATACTTGTGAGTTAAAATCAGACATATCTTATCTGTTTGAGTAATCTAAATATGTTTTTTTTTTTTTAAATCAATGATGCATAAACTCATCTATTAGTTTTTTAAATTTATGATGTATTGATTCATCTATTTGTGAGCTAAAAATAAAGATATTTTATCTATTTGATTAGATCTTAAACTTGTTGATTTTATTTCTATCATGCATTGATGAACTTCAAGATTAAAATGTAGGCTTAAGGTACGAAGGAAGTAGTAAGATGAGGTTCAAACTTAACATTGAGATTGAAATGTGAGCTTTTTGAAATAAAAAGTTATTTTGTTTTTTGCTTGACTAATCTTAAACTTGTTTTTGTTTAAATGTATGATGCATATATTAAGTTCAACATTAAAGCTTAGGCTTGAAATTTAAAAAATAGGATCAACCTTAAGATTGAACGTATCCTTTCTTTAGAGATTCAAACATAAGGTTTTTATGTTAAGAAAGGCTCGTACTCAATAAAGTTTGGTGGTACTTCCAAGGCTTTTTCGCAAGAAAAAATACATTGGTGATTGATGATACTTCCTTGAAATGCTCTATCCCAATAGAAAATTACATCTATATTAATTCTTATCAACCAAGAAATGATCAAATACTATTCATTGATCTTTTACCCTACCTTTGAAGCAATAACCATGTCCTTCATTTCCAAGTAAAGCAAACTATTGAAGTTCAAATGACCAAAATAAGCATTCCAAAGCTCTATTTCAGCCATGAAAGATGTATGTGTAACCAAGGCATTTAAGGAAGCCCTCTTGTATGTATCCATGCGATACAAACCATTACATCACGTACCGACCACCACGATAATATCACCATTTCTAAAATCATGAACCATACACTTATCATCAACAGAGTGTACATGAAGTCCAAATTCGACAATCAACAGAACAAAAATTAAGTTCTTCTTGATACCGGATACATACAATGCATTTGTCAAGAGAATAACACCTCCATTTGTAGCCAGAAGCTCAATTTTTCCTACTCAAATGAAAAGATAAGAGGCATTGTTTGCAAACACCACATGTCCTCCTTTAGGTGAATCTTTCAAAGACATAAAAAATCTTTTGCATGAAGTTATATGCTTTGAAGCACCTCTATCAAATAACCAATCTGAATCATCCTCACTCACAACCATACATTTAGAATGCAAAAAAGCATCATAAAGACATGTAACATCATAGACCCAAAAATCTTGAACCATATTAGCTTCATCATTCTTTACATTTTTATTATTTTTAGCAATAGACATGTCATATTTCTTCTTCTTTTCATTGTGCTTAGCAAGCTTTCTACACTCATCCATAGTATGACTAGCGTTTTGGCAATATTTGCATCTCTTCTTCTTTTCCGAATCAGCATGATTAGAGATAAGTTGAAGAGGAAGGTTGCTTTTGTTTTGATGAAGCCAAAGTTGAACCATACTTGCTTTTCCCTTTTTTTGAGATAGTAAGTCCTTGTGTTCCCTCAATCAAACCACTCATAATCACTCTAGATTTCTCTTCTTGCAAAAGAAGAGACACAAC
The DNA here is from genome assembly GCA_020310875.1 of Ceratopteris richardii. Classification (NCBI taxonomy): domain Eukaryota; kingdom Viridiplantae; phylum Streptophyta; class Polypodiopsida; order Polypodiales; family Pteridaceae; genus Ceratopteris; species Ceratopteris richardii. The sequence goes on along the minus strand of CM035412.1, from coordinate 85,972,267 downwards.
CTCATCAAATGCATACATATTGGGATTCCCTTGTGCAACCAAATGGAGTGTAGTGGAAAATCATTGACAAGACTGTAGTAGTCCTTTGAACAACCTACGGATGATTGATGCATCTGGAATAATCTCATCTATGTTTGTCCATTGCTCTTTCAAGTTGTTGATGCATGTCACATACACATCGATTGACTCATTTTCAGCCATACATACATCCTCAATTTGACTCCTCAAGTATGAAGCATATGCTTCATTAAGCATGGCATACCAAGAAGCAATAGTGTTCCATGATTGTCTTGATTAGAACATGAACAAATGTGTGGAACTATATGATGCTTCACAAAAAGATCAATTAGTGCATGAGCTTGAGTATCTTTTCCATCCCATCTAAGCTGCTCCTATGTAGGTGGACAATGAGTGACCACTATACTTGAAGAAGAAGCTCCACCTGTAATAATAGACTGTGAATTAGAAGAACTTGCACATCTTCAATTTAGTTCTACCACTATGTTCCAAAGTTGTTTTGCAACAAGAACATGCTTCATCATGTAAGACCACTCTAGATAGTTGGCCCCATTAAGCTTATCTCCAACTTGAAGCATTCCAAAAAAGTCATTGTTACTCGCCATTTCACTAAAGAACAAGAATGTGATAGAATCTTTACTTCAATGAAAGTTGAAATGAATGCTGAAATTTTAGCTCACAAATTATCACTCTAATGGTGATTTTGACTACATGAATGGCTTTGAATGGGGGGTAAAACCTTAGTGTGATTGTTGGAAATGTTTTTTTGATTGTCCAAATTCATTGTTCTATGCTCCTAAGTTTATTTGCACTATTAAAAGTGCATGCACACCACGATGCCAAAAACCAAAACTTCAGAAGGATTTGAACCTACTCTGATACCACTATTGGGTGTGTATAGAAGTGTTAGAGACACAAAAGAAGCACGCACAAGGAGCGCAAATGTCACAAGACACATGAAGAAGATGGATGGCTCGAATAGCTCTCTCTATTGATGATGATCAAAATTGAAGTAAGATATGAATAATATTCCAAAGTATAAAGTACCACCACATATGAATGAATCATGTAGGTGGTAATATGGTAAAAAACGTGTAGCCAGCATTAGAGTAAAAAGTTCCCATGTATATGGAAAAGGTTCACATCAAAGCTACTCAAGGAACACATACATGTAGCACTCATTTAGGGTTTAGATGACCCACAACCCAAACATGATTTGATAAAGAAAAACACATTCTCGAACATAAAAAAGATACATAGGAGCAAAATGAACCATGAACCATGTACAAAAGAGATATTCCAATAAATGAATCATGTGAAAAAGAGATATTCCATAAATGATTCATGTACAAAAGTGTGGCAAACCACTCCCATATATGAGGCAACTACAAAATGTGGCAAACCACTTCCATATATGAACCAAATACAAAATAGTGGTGCAACACTACCATATAAGAGCCAAATACAAAATGTAGCAAACCACTCCTATATATGAAACAAATACACAATTTTGGCACACCACTACCATATATGAGCCAAATACAAAATTATGGCACATCGCTTTCATTCACATGCCTAAAGTTATCAGAAGATCTATATCTAGAGTCCTATAATAAAGTGAATTCATGAAATGAGATAAATTATCATGATATATATAAACAGAAACTAAAAAACACTAAACCAAGTTCACAAGTTCACCTCATTGTAGATGTTCGCATGAAATAACTACACCACATCCCTCCAAGTCCTCCAACAACACAACCGATACATGATGGAACAAAGCAATCGCCAATTGATGATTGTCAAGAACTTGAAGCAAGTCAAAAATCAAAATGAATTCAAAGTAGTCATTGGAGAAAGTGAAGAGATGTCACAAATGTAGCTTGTATACTTATGTACATTAGAGATGGAAATTCTTGTACAATGAGTATCGATGATCATTAGAATGATAAGGAGTAATATAATAGATGCAGGCTGAGTCTAGAATCATATGTATATGAGTCAATAATATAAAGAAATAGTAGAGAGAGTCATTAGAAGCCAAGAGTTCATGTGATAGTTGTGTAGAGATTCAACTTCCTGAGTTAGCGTCGAATCTTTCTCTTATTTCTCTCAGCCTGATCAAGTGGATCAATAAATTTTTTGTACACATCTTATCTATAAGCTAATCAAGAAATGTTCAAAGTTTCAAGGTCTAATTCTTTTTAGGTTGTGTGTATGATCAATAGGAACATGCAAATGTAAAGTCTGTAGATACAACTCTTAGAGTCGTGCACTTTTCAGTGTGAGAATTTTTCTTGGATCTTAGTGCAAAGTCTAAACATTTTGATGAGTGAGCATTTAAAATCCAAGTTAGAAGGTAAGGAAGCTATAGCTAAAAGCATTTAGCAAAACAAGACTTGTGTTGTGAGAAATCAACTTTAGAAGTTGACTATGTCAAAATCGCTTGTTCAGAAAGATAGTTTCTGACATACATTTGGTCTTAATAATCAAATCAAAATTTTAATGATTCTTTTGAAGATCTAATGGCTGATATGATTGTGCAAAGGTAGCATGATGATATGTACATCATTAGATTGAAGAAATTTGAAGATATGTGTAGGTAATGAAGTTAATCTCTGAAGAAGACTCCTTGAAGAAAAAGAGACCATACAGAGAAGTGTTTATGAATGATTTTTCAAATCATGGTAACATTTGTGTAAAGTTTGATCTATGATTGATATGGAAGTGTTCTTAAATCAGTATAGATCAAGAATTTTGAGATAAAGAGGTCTCCATTAGTGGTATCAGAGCAAAAGGTGGACAAGATTAAAGTCTTGAAGACAACCTGAAGAAGTGTGAAGATTGAGCTCGAAATTTCCTGCTCAAAAGCATTTCATATTGTCCATAGAATTATCATTAGATAATTTTACTCCTGATCTTAATCAATTGCTAGGACACATGCTAACTTTTGAGGAGGACATTAAGGGAGATAATGATAGGAGTGCAAGTCAAGCTATGTACTCCAAGGATAAGAGAAACAATGTCAAAGGAAAGTTGTCAACTAATGATGAAGGATCTTCAAGCCAAGTTTATTTCACAAAAGGAAACATGAATTCAAGCAGTAAAGGAAGAGGAGGTAAGAACAAAGATAATGCTAAAGCCTCTTGGATTTGTGGCAAAAAAAATCATTTGGCAAATGATTGTTGGTATAACAATCAAAATGGTGGAAGTCATAATCAGAGTTTCAATCAAAGAGGTAGAGGAGGCAGAAATCAAAGAGGTAACTTCAGAGGAAGAGGTGGAAGGATTTCATATGCTAGAGGAGGTGGAAGAGGCTTTCAACCTCAGTCCCATAATAACAACTATGATAATTATGCATCAGATCAAAAGGATGACATGAATCTCATCTTGAATGCAACACATGAAGCAATAGGAGAACATCAAAGGGTATTCTATATTGACTCAGGATGCAGTAATGATTTGAGTGGCAACATATCATTGGTGATTGATATGGAAGCAAAGGTGAGTGGACATATAGTTCAAACAGGAGATAGCACCAAGCACAAAGTGGAAAGTATTGGATCACTAAAGATAAAGAGTGGAAGCACACTCTTATGCAAGGTACTTTATATTCCTACTATTCCTAAAAACTTGATAACTATAGGACAAATTTTGGAGAAAGGATATGAAATCAGATTCACAAATGATGGTGTTTATGTGCATGATCCAAATCAAGGATATAGAAGCATCGTTATAGGTCAAAAAGGAGAAGACTATTTACTCTCAAGGTCAAAGGTAATGTGGGACATGCACTGTTTACTCATGGAAGTCAAAAGATATCTGAGTTAGACCTATGGCATAAAAGGCTAGGTTATTTTAATGAGAGAGCTATAAAAGAAATGTTAAAGAATGATGTAGTGCTTGGATTGCCAAATGTTGAAGGTCAACACATGGTATACAAGTGTGAGGATGATGTAGTGTTCAGAGAAGTTCATACAATAAATGAGGATACAAGTATTCAAATATGCTTGAGTTGGTTCATACACATGTTTGGGGTCCTTCAAGGGACTATAGCATAAATGGATCAAGGTATTATGTGGTGTTTGTTGATGGTGCAACAAGATGGATTACACTCTATGTAATCAAGGAAAAGTCTGAAGTGTTCAAGACAGTCAGACATTATCATGCTTATGCAGAAAGGATTACAGGACAAAAGCTCAAGAGGTTGAGATCAGAGGAGGGGGAGAATATTTCTCTAAAGATTTTGATGATTATTTGTGGAATGCAGGTATAAAAAGAGAAGTAACTTGCAGGTACTCCCCTCAACAAAATGGAGTTGTAGAAAGAAGAAATAGAACTCTTGTAGAGTTTGCAAGATCAATGATGAAAGAGAAGAATTTTCGCAACTACGTGTGGGGAGAAGCTATCAATACTGCAACATATCTTGTGAATAGGTTACCCTACAAAGCTTTGGATGGTAGAACACCTTATGAAGCATGGTGGGGTAAGAAACCTACTCTTGATCATTGTAAGGTATTTGGATGTTTGGCATATGTTTATGTTCCTTCTCAATTAAGACATAAGCTAGAACCCAAAAAAAAAGAATTATGTGTTTATTGGGTATGATGATGGACAAATGGGTTACAGATTGTGGAGTCCACCTACAAAGCAATTTCATATCACAATAGATGTGACATTTGAATAGCAAAGCACATGGTATACAGTGTCAACTAATGATTAGGCAGATGTTGAAGAAATACAAAGGAAAGGGAAGACAAATGTAAAAGTGTATGAAGAAGATATTGTTGATGATGATTGTAAAAGTAAATTGTAGGGCAATGATGAAAATAGGCAAAGATTTGATCCAAAATCAAATGTAGCTAAAAGATGTGCAGAGGTCAGAAGATCTTTGAGATAAAGAACCTATCAGGTATAGCTATGATACATCTTTCTTAACAATAGAAGATTATGGTTATATTGTGAAGACAAAAGAAGATCCAACCACATATGAAGAAGCTAAAGGAAAACATAATTGAAGGCAATGCAAGAAGAGTATGATGCTGTACTTCAGAATGAGACATGGGAATTAGTGCCAAGACCAAAGAACCAGAAGGTAATTGGATGTAAGTGGGTGTATAAGAAAAAGAGGTTTGCAAATGGTGAGGTGTACAGATACAAAGCTAGACTTGTGGTTAAAGGTTATGCCCAAACTTATGGGGTAGATTATGATGAAACCTTTAGTCGAGTTGGTAAGATGTCTACAATTAGAACCCTAATTCCTATTGCTCCTTGTAAATGATGGAAGTTGTCACAATTAGATGTGAAGAATGCATTTCTGACTGGATATATTACAAACGAGGTGTACATGGAGCAAGCAAAGGGTTTCATGGATTCAATTGGATCAAATTATGTATGTAACCTCAAGAGAGCTTTGTATGGTTTGAAACAGGCCCCAAGGTCCTGGAATTACAGGCTTGTTAAGTTCTTGAATGAATGTGGATATCAAGCTTCAAAAGTAGATAGTAGCTTGCTAGTGAAGGCAAGTGAAGATGGGTTCATATATATGTGTATTTATGTTGATGATATTACTGTCACACGTACAGATGCTCAAGGAATCAAGGAGCTTAAGAAGCAAATAGAAAAGGAGTTTAAGATCAGTGATTTGGGAAACTTGTCTTATTTCTTAGGAATTCAGATTGTGTATACTCAACATGGAGTGTATGTTACACAAGAGAGATACTTGAAGAATCTTGTGGTCAAGTTCAACATGGAAGATTGCAGGCGTTCAACCACACCATTGGAGGTAAATCATAAATTGAGTAGATATGGAGGAGAAGAATATAATAAGATGAAGAAATATTAGAGTTTGGTAGGTAGTTGGATCTATGATACCTTGACAACACCATACCTATCATATGCAGTTGGTGTCTTATCACAATTTATGCATTCTCCAAAGTAAACTCTTGGATTGTAGCTCAAAGGGTACTTAGATATATGAAGGGAACCCTGAGTGAAGGTTTGTATTATGGTTTTGCTTCTGACACAAGAATCAAAGTGTTTAGTGATATAGATTGGGCAGGTAATTCAGATGATAGAAAGTCTACTCATGGTTATCTCTGTTACATTAGAGATAAACTAGTTTCTTGGTGCTCAAAGAAGCAACATACAATTGCTTTGTCATACACAGAAGCTAAATATAAAGGAATGGTAGAGGTTGCAAAAGACGTTATATGGTTGAAGACCTTATTTAAGAGTTTTCAAACTAATCAAAGTACTCCAATTATTTTTGGAGACAACATGAGTTCATTATATTTGGCAGCTAATCATGTTTCTTATGCCACAACTAAACACATAGAGATTCAGTATCATTTCTTGAGAGAAAAGGTACTTGAAAAATAGATTGAAGCCTTGTATACACCAAAAAAAGAGCAAGTTGCAGATATGTTGACAAAGATCTTAGATGGACCTAAGTTACAGAAGTTCAAAGAGATGGCACGAATAAAGAAGAATGGCACAATCACAATTAGTGATTGAGGTGGAGCTGTTGGAACAAAGCAATCCCCAATTGATGATTATGAAGAACATGAAGCAAGTCAGAAATCAAAATCAAGTCAAAGAAGTCATTGGAGAAAGTGAAGATATCTCCGAAATGTAGCTTGTATATTTATGTACATTATGGATGAAAATTCTTGTACAATGAGTATAGGTGATCATTAGAATGATAAGGAGTAATATAATAGACGCAGGATGAGTCTAGAATCATATGTGTATAAGTCAATAATGTAAAAAAATAGTAGAAAAAGTCATTAGAAGCCAAGAGTTCATGTGATAGATGTGTAGAGAGTTATCTTCTTAAGTTAGCATCGAATCTTTCTCTGATTTCTCTCAGCTTGATCAAGTGGATCAAGAAATTTTTTGTACACATCTAATCTAGAAGCTAAATCAAGCTATGTTCAAAGTTTGAAGGTCTAATTCTGTTCAGGTTGTGTGTACAATGAATCGGAACATGTATATGTAAAGTTTGCAGATAGAACTCTCAGAGTCACACACTTTTGCATGTCAGAGTTTTGCTTGGATCTCAGTGCACATTGTAAAAGCTATGATTGAGCAACTAAATATAAGTTAGAAGGCAAGGAAGCTATGGCTAAAAGCATTTAGCAAAACCGGACTTGTATTGTGAGAAACCAACTTTAGAAGTTGACTATGTCAAAGTCGCTTGTTCAAAAAGACAATTTCTGACATACATTTGTTCTTAATGATCAAATCCGAATTTTAATGATTCTTTTGAAGATCTAATGGATGATATGATTCTGCAAAGGTAGCGTGAAGGTATGTACATCATATTAGATTGTAGAAATTTGAAGATATGTGCAAGTAATGAAGTTAATTTGTGAAGGAGACTCCTTGAAGAAAAAGAGACTTCATACAGAGAAGTGTTTACAAATTATTTTGCAAATCATGGTAACATTTGTGTAAAGTTTAATCTATGATTGATACAGAAGTGTTCTTAAATCAGTATAGATCAAGCATTTGGAGATAAAGAGATCTTCATCAATATGCCTCCTCAGCTCGTGTCAGATGACAACCCACTACAAACTCGTACAATAAATATGCAAAACATGACATCAAAATACAAGTAAATTCAATCATGAAAATGATACAAACTCATGAAGCATAATGTTGTTCCCAATGCTATGAAAATGTGGTGCTCTAACTCTATGTAGATGTGTTTCTGCCGCATATGGCTGCTAATCATATGTTGGAAAACAATGTCATATCAATCCAAAATCCATTTAGGGCAAAAACCCTAATTTTGGTACTTAGCTATTTTTGGCACAAAATATGGGTAAATTTTTTATGAGCCTCTCTTGTAGAGCTTGAAGAGAGCTTTCCAATGGTATATGACATTCAACCATCAGATATCAAATTTGGGAGAAAACCCTAACCCTAAGTTTCTATTGATTTAGGGTTTTTGACCTCATATGATAGCTATAGGCATAAGGATCATAAAAACATTGTCAGATCATTCATCAAGTATTCAGAAGTGTGAAAATGTAGGTCAAGATGCTATTTTTAAAGCTAGCTAAAGGCAACTTTAAAAATAAAGCAAACTCACTTTAAAATAGCGATTTAAGTTAAAAAAGCAGCTTTTCGTTGAAAAAAGTCATCCAAGCTTTATTTTGATCGCTAGACATTGTGAGGGCTATAAAGAAAGACCATGGGTCACTTTTGAGCCATCCTACACCAATTGCAATGATAACTTTGGTCCCTCAGTAGAGGTTGTGCTCTAGCACACATGGGGCAGCCATGGTGCACTCTAGGAGCATGTTGAGGAGCAGCTATGGAGCTTTTCTTGGAGACGAGTGTGCTCTACCTCTTGCTTTTGGAGAGGACATACCCATCAATAGCTTGGTGGTGTGGATCAGCCATCTACATAATGCATTTGAAGATTGTCTTCTACATGAAGATTTCGGTGTATTTCAAAGAGATTGGATGGAGGCTAACAGAAGATTTGCATTTTATGTTAAGATTTCACGTACATATTCTCTTTATGCACATAGGTACTACTTGGAGTTTATGGAGGCAGTGGCATGCATATCAAGAGGAGTCCTATTTGGCATATCTAAAGGAGAATTTGTACGTGCATGCTACATGCATTCTGATGAGGTGTTAGAGAAGGTGTGTTCACATGAGTATGAGGATTTGTGGTAGCAACATGTTAGCATTCCTTGCTAGTTCTATAAGTATGTAATCTTTCACACACACATCTTATTTAGCATCTTCCATAGCCTAAAATCAGATTAGGGTTTGCTGAATATCAGTTTCGAACTGATCTTTTCTCTTTTTGTCACTCATATACACTCTTCTACAACCTATCACTTCATACATCTCTTAAATATTCAGATTTCTGTCCCGACATCTGAATATTCTTGTAAATTCTGTACATTCACTATCCATCTATTTCTGTTCACATAGAGTGGTTGAGATTTTTGCTCCCACATTGTAAATTGACATTTGTATATATGATAGTGTGAGTAAGCAGTGGCTTACATAACACTTTATACATGTTGTCTAATATTTCTCTATCTTTGTCTCATCATTTGTATGATCAAGTGTGGTATGTTCATGTTTTATCAATATTGGAAGATTGCTTAAATCTGTGTTGTAGATCCTGAACCTATGGAACTATGGACCTGTGGAATTAGTTATGGGCCTACTAGATTTCTAACATTTGGTATCAGAGCATTCAAGTTCTAAGATTCCCAGGTTCCTAGACTTCGAGGAATATAACATATGGTTTAAGAGTATCTTCTAACATTTGACATTTGACATACATACTTAATTGAGATGAGTAGAGATTTGAGAATTAGATAATTCAATCACATGTTTATTTATCATTGTGGAGTATGAAGTTGATGATCTGTTAGCAGTTGAATACTTTTGGAAGAGTAAAGATACTTTACCAAAGTATTACTTGAAGACCAAGACTTGATGAAGAGAAGCTTACTTCAAATTCAAGGAAAAACAATGGTTTGGAGAAGATGAAGGAATCAAATCAAGATCAAATCACACGTATTAGTTTCTACTATCAGATTATCATTTGTAGGTCATATCCTAGAAGAGCAGTTATGAAGAGATTTGAAGGATTGAAGAAGTGCTTTCATACATTTTCATTCTTTGAAAGTAAAAGCATTAGCTACATCAAAACAGGTATCTAGAGGTTGTTCTTGAGAGTTTTGATGATCTCTTTCATGGCAAGAAAGCTCATCCAAGATGAAAAATTTGGGGATGAGATGAGTTTTGTTTTCAGCCAACCTTCTGTTGTAAGTTGGTTGGAAGTTTTTTTTCTAGGTACAAAATCTCATCTAGGTACACTAGAGAGCTAACTCAGCATTCAGCCAAAAGGTTGGTGAATTCAATCATGTCAGTCACATTTGAAGTAGAGTTTTGATTCATACATATGAGGAGATGGTAAAACATGATTCTATGTTCACTTCCATTTGTATACCATGTTTGTTTTGTCTCTTGCTCTTAGCACTAGAGGAAGAGGAAAATTCATTCAAAGAAGTTAAGAGTGCTTGCTACTTCAAGATAAAGATAACAAAAGGTATGGAGGAGAGGTTTTAAGATGTTGACATCATTAGGTGGAAGAAAGATGTAGAAAAAGAAGGTCAAACAATTCCAAAGGGAAAGTAAGACTTCCTTTTCTCTTATATTTTCCATATACTTTTCCTGCTTTTATCCTCTACACCCAAAGACAAGTCTACGAGAACATCTTGTGAAGAAGATAGTTTAAAGAAGAAGTAGTTGCTTGTTTTGCACTATACTTGTTCATGTTTTAGTAGGTTTTGCCAAAGAATTGCATTGAGAGAAAAGCAGAAGATATCTAAGGCAGCTTGTATGTTTTGGCTCATATGTGTATGAGTTATGTATAAGTTGAAGATTTTAAGCAAGCAGCTATATGTTTCCTCAAAGAATTCTTGGAGTGTCAATACAGAGCTACTTGGTATATGACAAGTTGCAGAGAAGTAGTTTTCTTCTTGACCTAAGTCTTGAGGTAAAAGAGTATTTATAGCAGATATTGGAGACTTGGAGTAAGGTTTTTGTTGGAAAAGGTACCTCATATTCTATATATTCAGTATATTAAGAAAATTTAGAGTTTTTGAGGATAAAAATTCAGAAAAATTAGTATTTTCAGAATTTCAGTGTTTCCAAAAAATTCAAAATTTTAGAATTCAGTATTTTCAAAAAATTCTGTATTTTCAAAAAAATTTAGAAATTTCAATATTTGAGAAAATTCAGAAAATTCAAAAAATTCAAAAAACTCACGAAAATTCAGATTTTTGTGTTGTACCGATCAGTTGAAGAATTTACTTTCTATGATTGTCTAGACTTTTGGATACATGCTTGTATTCAAAAAGGTGTTCCATTAGATCCTATCACTTGATTGAGAAGTGGAGTTAGCCAAAGAAAGTCAAGCAAATACTATCACATTTCACCCGGTTAGAATAGGAAAAGATGAAGTATCAACTTGCAACTTTTGGAGTTCTCAAGGTGAGAGTTTGTCCACTTATGTTCCAATAGCAGTTGCAAATTCTTTGGAAGGATATTCTCAAATAAAAGTTTTACAACTTTATGTGAGAAGCATGGACACTTACATTCAGGTAGCAAATCAAACATTCATTCATGAAGGTTTGATGAGAGCAGATTCTACACAGGTATTTTGTTGCAAAGATCATATATCTTGGATATATCTAGAATGATCTTGTAAGATCTTGCATGATCTTGAATGATCTTGAAGGTCTTGAGTATTTATGAGTAAATTATCTATCCTTTGTTTGAAAAGTTCTTAGCATTGGAAGAAGTAAGTCAAAGATTCAGATTCTATCAGATTTGTGTTGCAAAGAAAAAGAAGAAGATACTTCTTATGTTATAGAAGATTATGCATCCTAAAATTTTGTTTCAGATACAGGTATTGATCATTGACGATCAGATTTATTGAAAGAAGGAAGATGTTCCAAATTTCATAAAGTCTGATATAATTTGAAGAATTATGGATACTAGTGTTAAATCATCCAGGGGGGTGACGAAACATGAAGACTTATTTTCAGCTATATGTGAAAGATTGCAAAATAATACCTACAGGTATTCCTATATCAGGTATTCCTATATCAGGTATTCCTATATCAGGTATTCCTATATCAGGTATTCCTATATCAGGTATTCCTATATCAGGTATTCCTATATTTTCTTTGTCAGTTTCTATTTATGTTCCAACTTTGAAAGAAGAAGGAAGAAGGAGAATATGTGGAGAAAGTTCCTATTAGGTGTTCCTGTTCGGGAGAAAGTTCCAGAATTCTATTGTAGAGAAACTTGATATTTCAGAGAGGTATGTTACTTTTGAGGTACACACATTTATGTTTATACCAGACTTTGAAGGAAAGAGGTATGAAAGACTTACAGATAGAACAAGGATGAAGACAAGATGACATCATAGATATGAAATTTTGGTGAGACTCATGAGTTGAGTTGAGTTCACTACAGTCAGAGATGAACCAGCTAGTATTTATAATACATTAAGTTTTGAGTTATCACTCACAAGTCCCAAGATTTAGTTTCTGGTTTTGTTTAGTGTATTTACATGACACAACAGAAGTACGTTGAGAAACCTTTCGTAAGGTAAATGCAAATATGTGGATCCTAGTGTATGTTTACAGGTTTGAGAAGACAAGAGATAACAACTTCAGAGTCAGTACATTCTACATATGTTGTCAAGCAGTGATTGCTTGATGCGTACACTATTGGATATCTTCTTTGCATATTTTCTCAAGTATTATGGTTCATATTCATCAAGTTTAGTTTTTTGAAGTTTGAAGAAAGTCAAACTCAATTTTGAAGAAGACTTTTGAAGAAAAGGTTTGAAGGTCAATTCAGGAGTACAAGTTTGAAGTTTACGATAGTTTGGAGATGAATGAAGTTACATATCTAGTTCAGTTTGTACCAATGTGACATTGTAGGGGGCATTGTTGAAAAACAATGTCACATCAGTCCTAAATCCATTTAGGGCAGAAACCCTAATTTTGGTACTAAGTCATTTTTGGCACAAAAATATGGGTAAATTGTTTATGATCGTATCTTGTAGAGCTTGAAGAGAGCTTTCCAATGGTATATGACATTGAGTCATCAGATATCAGATTTGGGAGAAAACCATAACCCCACGTTTTTGCTCATTTAGGGTTTTTGGCCTCATATGATAGCTCTCGGCATGAGGATCATAAAAATGCTGTCAGATCATTCATCAGGTAGTCAGAAGTGTGAAGAAGCAGTTCAAGAAGCTATTTTTAAAGTTAGCTAAAAGCAACTTTAAAAATAAAGCAAACTCACTTTAAAATAACGATTTAAGTTTAAAAAGTAGCTTTTCGTTGAAAAAAATCATCCAAGCTTTATTTTGATCGCTAGACATTGTGAGGGCAATATAAGAAAGGCCATGGGCCACGTTTGAGTCATCCTACACCAATTGCAATGACAGCTTTGGTCCCTCAGTAGAGGTGGTGCTCTAGCACACATGGGGCAGCCATGGTGCACTCTAGGAGCATGTTGAGGAGCAGCTATGGAGTTCTTCTTTGAGAAGAGTGTGTTCACACTCTTGCTTATGGAGAGGACATAACCATCAGCAGCTTGGTGGTGTGGATCAGCCATATACATAATGCATTTGAAGATTGTCTTCTACATGAAGATTTCGGTGTACTTCAGACACATTGTTTGGAGGTTAACATAAGATTTTCATCTTATGTTAAGAATTCAGGTACATATTCTCTTTATGCACACAGGTACTACTTGGAGTTTATGGAGGTAGTGGCATCCATATCAAGACGATTCCTATTCGGCATATCTAAAGGAAAATCAGTACCTGCATGCTACATGCATTCAATGAGCTATTAGAGAAGGTGTGTTCACATGAGTATGAGGATTTTTGGCAGCAACATGTTAGCATTCTTTGCTAATTCTATAAGTATGTGATCTTTCACACACACATCTGATTTAGGGTCTTCCATAGCCTAAAATCAGATTAGTGTTTGTTGAATATCAGTTTCCAACTGATCTTTCCTCTTTCTGTCTCTCATATACACTCTTCTACGACCTATCAGGTCATACATCTCATAAATATTCAGATTTCTATCCCTACAACTGAATATTCTTATAAATTCTGAACATTCACTCATCCATCTATTTCTGTTCACATAGAGTGGTTGAGAGTTTTGCTCACACATTGTAAATTGACATTTGTATATATGATAGTGTGTGTAAGCAATGGATTATGTAACACTTTACACAATGTTGTCTAATCTTTCTCTATCTTTGTCTCATCATTTGTAGGATTAAGTGTGGTACGTTCATGTTTTGTCGATATTGGAAGATTGTTGAAATGTGTTGTAGATCCTGAACCTATGGAACTATGGACCTGTGGAATTAGTTATGGGGCTATTAAATTTCTAACATGATATAGATCAAGCGTTTGTTGTTGCTGATCGTGAACCATCTCCCACTACTTGTGGTATAACCATCAAACTTTGAAAAGCCTTCTCTTAAATTGTCACAAGCCTATGATCATTGATGTAATATCACCTCACATTTTGTGTCCTTAATCCACTCTAAGCTAACAAGAGGGTGCCCAAGTGCTGGTGAGTACTCATGGTAGATTTCCATTGTGATGTAATTTTTGTGATCCTTGTCATGTTCACTCCGTTTGACAATGATGAAGTGTCCAAACTATATGGATTAGAGCTATCGTATGTGCTAATGCAAGGCCTTTCTGACCACATCCATTACTAAGGCTCCATCACGTAAACAATACACCTTGGAGTTCTTATGATCATGAGCGCCCCAAGGTGTATGTGGTGTACTATGTGGCATACTTGCATCTAAGGTACTCTTCCTCCATAACATCCACCTTCTCTAGAGGCACCCATAGGTCCACATTTGGAACATGCTCCTCCAAAATGTGACCTAGAGGCACTAGACGGACTAGAGAGGTTAGTGCTTATTTCATGCTATGGTGTAGAACGCATAGATCCATTGTTGGAGCCACTAAGGGATGGCTCAGAAGGTTGTTGTGGTGGTCATAAATCCGGGAGTGCCACCAGTAGGAGTAGTCCCACCAAAGGGATCACCACTGAGGGGAGTAGTGTCACCAAAGGGAGTACCATCGATGCGAGAGTGCCATCATTAGGAGTGGCACCGATGGAAGTTTGTCCCAAGCTATCTAGTACTATGATGCAGTATTGGAGAGATTTCTCTCTCCTCAATCAATAGAAGGGTCCATCATCTCAACAAACAAGTGAAACTTGGAGTCTATCAAGGAGATTCAAGAAAGCAATTCAACTACAATATTTATATTGATCTACGAAAGAGACGAAGATGAGTGTTGGAGAAATTCATGTAACATAACATTGAAGAAGCTTGGAGATGGTCAATAACAAAAGAATATATCAAATTTGGAACAAAATTATTTGATCCACAAATGCTCAACAAACTTATATGCTACTATAATTTGAATGGATACTTTATTCGTCAAAAAGATTAAGGAGCCTTCGTATAAGAGAGATGTTCTTATGCCCAAGATCAATAGCTCAAATCCCATGTGCAACCTCAATTAAAGGCAAAATTTTTATGATCTAAAAATATGAAGAGTTCATAGACGGCGTTGATTAATTTAGATCTCTCACTTCTTCAACCACATGAACGAGTAAATGAAGCTGAATTGTGATAATACTTGTGCAAAAGTACGTCTCAACCATATAGACAACCTCTATAGCATTGATTCTCACACCATCTTTGTAATCTCCCCTTATCTCTTTAGATGAGATCCATCGTACCAAGGAACAAATTTCATAAATGATTGTTTGCACATTCTCCAAAAGATAATCTTTCATAACTACAAGGAACACAAACTACAAAAACTTGTGCCAACTATGAGACTTGAGCCCTCTGAGATCGTCAGTTTGTGTGAAGGTAATCTTTAGACACTTCATGCACCTAATAGGGTTTTGAAACTCTGAAATCACCTTCTTCACTTGTTGCTCTTCCATCGTTTTGAGCACCCAAGAAGCTCCTGGTAGCAACACTATTCCATTTTTCTTGGTAATTTTCCACAACTCTTGCACATGATCGCACTCTTCCAAGTCCTCTCTTTCTGCTTTGCTTTCCTTTTTTCTGATCAATGTTTTCCTGAGCATCTCTCCCACATTCTTGAAAATATACGTTGGGTCCACCAATGATTGATCAATAACTCACTAAAATAAGGGAGATCGTGAAAGATCAATAGTTGTGGCATGCTAGCCTTCACATAAGACATGTCCATCCGACATATATCTAAAATGTACTTTGTAGACGTTTTGTTTATTTATTTAGGTAGTGATCTGTGCGAACACTCTAGGACCATCGGGGCATTTTTTTCGTCTTTAGGAGGTTTCTTTCCCCTGGATT
Organism: Ceratopteris richardii; assembly: GCA_020310875.1. Taxonomy (NCBI): domain Eukaryota; kingdom Viridiplantae; phylum Streptophyta; class Polypodiopsida; order Polypodiales; family Pteridaceae; genus Ceratopteris; species Ceratopteris richardii. Next base: position 85,956,280 of record CM035412.1, on the reverse strand, counting down.
GTATATACGTCTATTGCCCTAAAGGGATACTTATCTTTGTACATTCTAGCGGTAATACATTTAGTATCGTATGTTGTGCTCCAAGATTCATCTTCTTCCTTATGTTGTTTGCATGATTTCGCAAACATCTAACTCCAACAATTGGTATCAGAGCAGGTCACTACTTCATCTAGGGCATTATCAACACCCCTCTGGCCACAGTCTGAGAATCGCAGGAAATTTGGTAAACATACTCAGGCTGATTAGGATATCAAAACAACTTTGTTATGTGATGCCAAAATTGTGATCTGAGCTCCTTTCGGCCTCCAAATGCACTATCACAATGCTTGTGTAGGCTATTTTCTTCTTTTTGTGCCAAAGTTATATTTCAATTTTGGTTCACGAGTATAAGTGTCTCAAATTCTACTACAAGTTTAGCATAACTCCTAAGGGTACTTCTGTTCAACTTTTTCAAATACATACATTTTTCTAGATCAATGTATTTTAGTCAATGGCCATGGCTGAAAGTAGTGATGTATTCTGTATGCTGGCTATTGAGGATAAGTTTGATGGTACCAATTACCCATTCTAGGATTATATGATGCCACATGTATTGGTTGCAAAAGGACTACGGAACATGGTGTAGGGTGTTGAAAAATGTCCTATTACACCTGCAAATACAGGTATTGAATTTGATGCAAATGTTTTTGCAGATGTTGATATTCTTCATCTTCATGAATGTGCTGCAGTTTCTACTGCACCTACTATAGAGAAAATTTTTTGGAATGGTAGAGATGCTCAGGCACATGCATTGATAGCGTTCTCTATTAAACATGCCATTATTCCTCACATTCTCTCTTGCAAAATAGCTAAGGATTCTTAGGATACACTTACCAAATTGTACTAGGCTAGGAATGAGGCTCGTGTTGCTTACCTCCGAAAACAATTGGAGAGTGAGCATATGATTGAAGGTGATTCAATGGATAGTTTTCTAATAGAGATCAAAAACTTGAAGGAACAGTCGATTTCTGTTGATGAAGTTATACTAGAGAGCTCACTTATGGAGACTGTTTTGAATGGTCTTCTTGATTCATATCAGAGTTTTGCTTCTACTCTTCATCCGATGATGAAAGGCTATCCAAATGCCTTGTCATTTGTGGAGTTCATTTTTGTTCTATTGTAGGAAGATCAGTCTAGGCAGAACAACTCTACTATGTGTGTTGGAGATCAAGCTTTCCTGGCTAGTCAGAACCGCAAAGGTAAATGGAGCTCATATACTAGTAAGCAAAAATCTGCAAATGTTTCACATTCAAAGAAGGAAGAAAAAGATGAGATGAAATAAAAAAACCAAAAATATGAAAATTTTGCACATTCAAAGAAGGAAGACAAAAATAAAAAGAAACTGTTTTTCAAATACTATAAAGTAAATGATCATGTCATTAAGAGCTCTCCAAAACTAGCAGCCTAAACAAAGACGCTAGAATGGTTGTTGCAGAGGCCTCTCTACTGAAAACAAAGTCTGTTAGTCTTGTGCATAATGAAGAATCGGCATTTACTACTATTTGGAGTTTCAACCCATCTTCCCATGAGTAGTGTATGTCTACAATAGACTCACATGTTTCATATTCTGATAGTGGGACAACCAAACATATTACCTTGTAGTGTAGTTTCTTCACTTCACTCTCACATATGCCAATAACTCCTCTTATCCTGTCATGGGAGTTGGTAAGATCATTCTGACTACTATTGATGGTAGTTTTTTCACTTCTCAGATGCTTTATTTGTGCTAGCGATGAAGAAGAATATGTTATCATTTTCAGCTTTAACCAAGATCGGTTGTATCACAAAAAGAACACTTATTAGTTGTTACTGAAGAGCTTATGGCTTGTATTTGGCATGGTCGTTTAGGTCATATATCTCATAGTGGAATGGAAAATCTTTCTCGTTCTAGTTACTTACCTATGTTATCTTTCTCTGATTTTTCATTTTGTGAGCATTGTCAATATGGAAAGCAAACTAGAAATTTATTGATGATAGATGTACAGTTCATGATCTATCAAATAGTGATGTGATTATTGCTTCTTGAATTTCATGATGTGTGTTGTATAAGCTCATAGACTATGAAAGATTTGTGAATGATTCAACATGTGTAATACATGATTCTCAAGGTCTATCAGATGCAAAGCTTTGGCATGCACGCTTTGGTCATCTGAATTTCGCTAGTTTGCTACACATATAGAAGTGTGAAATGGTGTCCTCTTTGCCCAAACTTGAGGTACCCAGTAAACATGTATGTGAAGCTTGTATTTATGGCAAAATGCAGCATCCCTCCTTCCTAAAAGATGGTTCAGTTTAGGCTACTTAGAAATTGTAGGTTGTTCATAGTGATGTTTGTGGTCCTATGCAGACACCTTCTTTTGGGAACTACCTTTACTTCGTGACTTTCATTGATGATTTTTCCAAGCATGCATGGGTATATCCATTGAGGGCACAGTCCGAAGTGTCTATGTGCTTCTGAAGTTACTACTCTAAGTGAGTATAGCACAAAACAAAATAGAGAAGTAGAGAATGATGAATGTATAAATTCACATATTATTACAACCACATTGGCAATGAATATTTGCACAATGGGAGTAGAATTATAGAGCTATGGAATAAGCTCTTCAATCTCTACAAAATGACATGAAGTGGTCACGTACAAGGCTTGCTAGTCGCCTCTTCCTTCTTGCTCTTTTTATAGCTATTCTTGGAGGGAGTTTTGAATTCGAATTCGAATGGATCCACCTAAAAGTGATCCAAAAAGTTAGGAAATATTCCCTCAGCTCACTAATTCGTGGTTTTAGGTAGTTGGAGGCACGAATTTTCTTTTACATCATGGATGAGGTAAGCCATTCTTTTTCTTTTTTCTTTTTTATAATTACAAGAGATAATATGTATTCTTTTACAAGAGGTGTTCACATGACTAAACATATGAACATAAATCAAATAATATCAAGCATTTAGGCTTGGGTAAAATGCACCAATAGCCCCCCCTCAAGCCTAGCATGCTTGGCCTCCAAATATATCTTCAATTATCCTTGATTTCTTGCAAGCCAATCATCAACTTGAATCTACTTAACTTTGTACCATCAAGAGATTTAGTCAACATGTCTGCACATTGAATATCTGTAGAGACATAGGGTAGTTGAATATCCTTGCTCATTAGCTTCTCCCTTACATAATGGTAGTGGACTTCAATATGCTTGGTTCTAGCATGGTATATCGAATTAGCTGCAAGATGTAGTGAGCTTGTGTTGTCACCAAAAATGTGAGGTGTTGAAGAATGAAGTCCAAGATCTGTATACGAAGACTTTAACCACATCATTTCTTGAGTTGCATTAGCCAAACCTCTATATTCACCTTCAATAGAAGATAATGCCACAGTTGGTTGCTTCTTGGATGAACAAGAAATGATTTTTGAACCTGCAAATGATATATACCCCGATGTGCTTCTTTTATCATCTCTAGATCCGACCCAATCTGCATTTGAGTAGACCTTTAGCTGAATATCTGAAGTAAATGAATAAAGCAAACCTTCACTCATGGTCCCCTGTAGGTACTTGAGGATTCTCTTGGCCGCTTCCATATGTGGTCTTCTCGGCTTATGCATAAACTAACTCAATATGCTAACACTATACCATATATCCACCCTTGTGAGTGTTGCATAGTCCAAACTTCCAACAAAGCTTTGATAGCTTGTAATCTCTTCAATTGGCTCTCCTTCATAAGCAATAAGCTTATGATTTTGCTCCATAGGTGTACGTGCACACTTGGTATTTTCCATCTTGAACTTGACGAGCATGGCATGCACATACTTCCTTTGTGTTACGGATATACCTGAATCTGTGTAGATCAACTCCAGTGCAAGAAAATAAGTGAGTGGTCTGAGGTCACTTATTTTGAACTCCTCCTTCATTTGAGTCTTTACCTGTTTGATTCCTTCAAGATCATTGCATGTGATAATAATATCATCAACATGCACACATAGATAGATCACTTCAGATCCATTCCTCTTTATGAACAAAGAGGTATCTGCCTTGCTAGCTTTGAATCCTTGGTCCTGCAAATAAGTCACCAATCTGAAATTCCAAGCTCTTGGAGCTTGCTTCAATCCATACAGGGCTTTCTTTAATTTACATACATAGTTAGGATGATGTGCATCCTCATATCCAGGAGGTTGTGCCATATACACTTCCTCTTAAATCCATCCATTCAAGAAAGTATTCTTTACATCAAGTTGATAGAGCTTCCAATTTCTAGATGCAGCAAGACTAATGATAACCCTAATTGTAGGCATCTTTGCAACAGGAGAGAAAGTCTTCTCATAATCAATACCATGGGTTTGAGCAAACCCTTTAGCACCTAACCTTGCTTTATGTCTGTATTACTTCCATTTGGATTCCTCTTGATTTTGTATATCCGTCAAGATCCAATTATGTTCATAGTTGGCTTGTTAGGTACAAGCTCCCAAGTGTCATTCTCCTTCGGGGCTTCCATTTCTTCATCCGTTGCATCTCTCCAAGATTTCTTGCTTTGTGCTTCTTCAAATGTGGTAGGTTCTTCGTTGGTTAAATCCTTTGCAATGTAGATTGAGTGCTTGGTGACCAAAGAAGTATCATGGCCATAGCTCTCTGGTTTCTTCTTCTCTATTGAAGACCTTCTACGTGGTTGATGTGAGCTCTCGGGTCCATATGTAGCATCTTGCATCTTTGCTTTACCTTTGCTCTTCCATAGCTTTAGTCTTTCCAGGACTTCTAGGTCAATCTCCCAATCACTTTCTTCAATTTCCGTTGGCTCCTTTGGTTGAAGTGATGCAAAATATTCATCCAAGTCATAAGGTAGCTTCACTTTCCTGTCATCATCAAACCATGATTTGTTTTCAGCAAAAATTACATATCTACTCACAGAAAATCCTTTATTGGTTGGATTGTACAATCTATATCCCTTTTGGTTTTGATCATAGCGAATGAATATGCACTTCTCTGCTTTGGGATCTAGTTTCCCTCTTACTTGAGAAGGAATGTGAGCATAGTCTAAGCATCCAAAGATTTTTCAATGCTCTAGACTGGGTCTTCTTCCATTCCACACTTCATATGGAGTGGCTCCATCGAGTGACTTAGATGGAAGTCTATTTATGAGATATGTGGCTATAGACACAGCCTCTGCCCATAGGTAGTTTGGCAATCCCTTTTCATTGAGCATGGACCTTGCAGCTTCAGCAATAGCACTATTTCTTCTCTCTGCTACACCATTGAGTTTGGGTTTATACCTTGTAGTGACTTCCCTTTTAATGCCTCTTTCATGCAAGAAGGCATGAAATTCAGAAGATAAGTATTCTCCTCCACCATCTGATCTGAGTCTTTTCAAAGACCTACCTGTTTGGTTTTCAACAAGAGCAACATACTTTTTAAAGCAATTAAAAACTTCATCCTTATGCTTCATGAAAAACAGAATGGTCCACCTGCTACAATCATCTATGAAAGACACATAATATCTTGAGTGTGATATAGATGGCTCCTTACTTGGACCCCACACATCTGTGTGCACTAGATCCAAAGGATTTTGATACACATATCCCTTCTTATTGAAAGGTTGTCTATGAGCCTTGCCGAGTTGACAAGCTTTACACTTATGAATCATGTGTTGCCTTGTGATATTAGGAAAACCAAGTACACTTTGGTCCCTGCAAATTTGTTTGAGTGTCCTCTCACCAATGTGAGCAAGCCTTTTGTGCCATATCTCCAACTCTGTGAGAATTTGAGATCCATAGCTAAACAAAGCTATGTTCTTTGTATCTTGCACTTCAAAAGTGAAAAGCCTTCCTCTCTTTTCTCTTGTGGAAATCCTTCTAAAGCCTTGCCTTGGGTCTTCAACATATGCTCAAAATCTATTGAATCTAACCTGCAATCCTTTTTCAACAATATGTCCAACACTTATTAGATTTTTGGTAATTGTAGGGACATAGAAGACTTTGCTTAAGAGGTTCATATTATCATCTCATGTCTTCACATTACCTATATTCTCCACCGAGTGCTTTGTTTCATCTCCTATCTCCACTTCATGTTTGTTCTAAGGATCTTCCAAATCAGAAAGTAAAGCCACATTTCTTGCTACATGGTTTGAGCATCCCGAATGAATGTAAAAGATGTGATCATCATCCTTACCATTCTTCACTAATAGATTCATAATCAATAATGAATCTCCTTGACTTTGGTCCTCTGCATAGTTATTGTAGTCTATTCTTCCACTATGACCACTTTGATAGTTGTTGTTGTTGTAATTGTTGTTGTCATAGTTGTTGTTGTAATTGTTGTTGTCGTAGTTGTTGTTGTAGCCTACATTGTATCTGCCTCTATTTGATCCATAACCACCTCTATTGAATCCTCTTCCTCTTAAGTTCCTCAGGTTCCTAAAACATTCTTCATTAGTATGATTAGATAAGCCACATATATTGCAAGGTTTAAATGATTGGAATCTCCCCCTCCCTTGCTTCCCACGTCTGCCTCTTCCTCTAGCTCTTCCTCTACATGCAAAGTTTGCTTGGAAAGAGCTACCTTCATCTTCATTCTTCCTATTCTTGGACTTGTCATTGACCTTAGCTTTATCAGAATATAAGGCAGAAGTTTGATTACCTCTTGAGGACTCACCACCTTTGCTAATCTTTGCTTCATGAGTGAAGAGTTAGCCCATCAGTGTGTTGAGGTCGGGTACATGCATATCCATGTACAAATCCATGGATGTTGTGAAGGACTCCCACTTGTCATCTGCTTTGATTCTATTTATGATTTGTCTAATGACTTGCTCCTCTTCAATTACCTCTCCAATGCTTCCAAGTCTGTCGGAAATCTCCTTCATCTTTGTGACATAATCAGCCCCAGTTTGCTTCGGGCTTTTCTTCATTGTTGTGAACTCCATCCACAATTGGTTCTTCCTTGCTCGAGTGTTGGAAGAGAAGAAAGAAGCAAGTGCATTCCAGGTCTCTCTTGATGTCTTGCATCCCGTGACATGAGGTAAAAGAAAATCAGAGAGTGAGTTTAGAATATAGGACCTTGCAAGTGCATCCTTCGAACACCAATTTGAAAGTCCTTCCAGATCTTCATGTGATGGTTGCCCTTTGTTCCTCATGGTTGGCATTGCTTCATCTCCAAATATGAATCCATATAGATTCCTCCCTTGAAGGTAAGCCTCCATCCTTAGATACCATGCTGGGTAGTTTTTTTGATCCAATTTGTCAACTTTTTATGGAAATCCATCTCCCATGTTGCTTGACTATGCTCCGATACCACTATGAAGAGAGATGGTGGATGCAATCCGAAGATGATTTGGTGCTGCTACAACCCTCTTCACACCAGCCAATTGAGACTTCATAGTTGATTAGTAGACCCTTTGAGCTTCCTAAATACACCAAAACATCAGCCAAGTACTTTGGAACATGTATCTCAAAAGTTGAAGTCAAGACAGACTACTTGCAAAATGACTAGCTCCCAAAACTTGTTATTTTTGAACATACACGTGCTAGAAACATTGAAGAGTTCTCTCAACCTGGTAGCGATTAGAAACATTCCTTTTGCACATAGAAAATAGATTTAGGTAGCTTGCTAATCCAAGCTAAAACACTTCAAATGATAAACTGAGCACTGAGAACCAAATTCATCAATATCAGAAACATGCCTACCATTCTTGGGGCTCTGCAGAGATAGACTAGTGAGCACTAAAATGTAGATATCTGCAAAAATTTAAATTTAATGACAACAAAAATTTAAATTTAATGACAACGCAATTTTGTATGCACATTCTATATGGAGAGAGAAATCCAACGCAATTTAAAACTCTGAAAAATGTTCAATAGAGCTCGAGCTATGAGCTTTTAAAGTTATTGCTCTGAGTGAGTACAATAGAGAACAATACAGAGAAGTAGAGAATGATGGATGTATAATTTCACATATGATTACAACAACATTGACAATGAATATTTTCATAATGGGAGTAGAATGATATAGCTATGGAATAATCTCTTCAATCTCCACAAAATGACATGAAGTGTTCACGTACAAGGCTTGCTAATCGTCTCTTCCTTCTTGCTCTTTTCATAGCTATTCTTGGAGGGAGTTTTGAATTCGAATTCGAATGGATCCACCTAAAAGTGATCCCGAAAGTTAGGAAATATTCCCTCAGCTCACTAACTCATGGTCTTAGGTAGTTGGAACCACCAATTTGCTTTTACATCATGGATGAGGTAAGCCATTATTTTTCTTTTTTCTATTTTACAATTACAAGAGATAAAATGTATTCTTTTACAAGAGGTGTTCACATGACTAAACATATGAACATAAATCAAATAATATCAAGCAATTAGGCTTGGGTAAAATGCACAAACAACACACACACATGCATACACACTTATGCACATAAACATGTACATACACATGCATCCACACATATACACGTACAGAGATGTCACATATACATACATAGTACACACATATACATGTTTTAGGGTTAGGGTTTTAAGATTAGAGTTTTTGGCCTTTACATACATATACACACAGATACACACATATACACACACATATACATACACATTTGCACATACACACACACACACACACACACACACACACACATATATATATATATATATATATATATATATATATATATATATATATATATATATATATATATATATATATATATATATATATATATATATGTATATGTATATGTATATATATATGTGTGTGTGTGTGTTAGGATTGTGGTTCTAGGATTATGGTTTCTACATATGTACACATATGCATACACACATATACACATATACACACATATACAAATATACACATATATACAGATACACTATATGAAAGAACTTGAAGAAGCTTGTAGGAGGTAGAAAATTGAGTTGTGAAGCCATGAAGTTTGGTCCAACCAACCGGCACAAGACCAGCCCTTGAGCTTATTGAGACTCAAATAGACCTTATAGGCATGTCGTAAGTGCAATAAAATGCAATATGTATTTTGGAGCGTCAACGAGAAAGAGTCAATACAAGATAGTTAGGTTCGCACATCGACTAGCTCAAAAAACTTATTATCTATGGAAGAGACAATGAACTTCAAATGCTCATAGCAACCTGCATGATCACAATCAGAAAACATTCTTCTATGGGAGATACACATAGGGTTATCTCTCATCCAATTTGGAGCTCTGTAGAGAGAGGACCCACCTCTACAAGATTATTGTTTGCGAAGAAGATGATGCAAAGAAATGAAGGAGCAACACAATGATGGTCACAAGTGTATGTATATTGCTTCCATGTATTGTACAAGTGTTTTGAAGTCTTTATATAGAATCTAGAAGTGATCCAAAACTTCTACAAGTGACTTTTGACTTCAATTGAAGGTGATAAGAGTTATACACACCTATACATGTTTTAGTTATAGGTCTTTAGGATTAGGGTTTTTACATACATACACATACGCATACAAACATATACATACATACATACATACATATATATATATATATATATATATATATATATATATATATATACATACATCCATACATGCACATAAACATACACATACACACATCACATATACATATACACATACACACATATGAGTGTTTTAGGGTTAGGGTTTTTGGCTTTGACATACATACACACATGCACATGCACATGCATACACATATATTAAAATATCCACACATATACACATGTATAATCAAATATATAAGGAATTATGGTTTTAAAATTAAAATTAGTATACATAACTAGATATGTAAAGAACTAGGATTCTATGATAAATATTAGTGTACATAACTAATTAGATTAGGATTTTAGGATTAAAATTAGTATATATAAATAAATGTATCATATATTACATTTCCTAACATCTCCACATGGTATCAAATGGCATGATTGGATCTATAGTAGAGAATAGCATGTCAATGCACTCAAATTTCTTATAAACAATGGATCTATATTGCACATGCTCAAGAATAGGGATACTTTGATGCAAATGGAATACAAAACCTATATTATCAATGACATGGTTCCCTTGGTGAGCAGGTTGAGCCACATGACATTGCATCGTCTACCTCTCGTGGGGAGAGGAGAATGAAGGGGGAGGTAGAAGGATAAGGTACTGTCAGCATTACACAGACTTAACACATGGAAGAAGTGCTCTATGAATTTTATGAAATGGAAATAGATCTCAATCCTAGAGGATATATTGTGGATTCCATGGAGACAACAAAATTTCCATGATTAAAACTCGACGAAGAACAACAAAATATGCAAAGACTAGCCTATTTACCACTCTACACTAGGGCAAAGATATATGTACTATGTGCATCACTCGCCATGCTCGATCTTCAATCCATTTATGGATGGTCAGATAGTAGTGTCTCTAAGTTTTTAGGTAAGTGGGTTTGAAATAAACTTGAATTGCTATATCAAAATAAGTTTATTTACTAATATAATCATAATTACTTATATCTTATAGGCTTTTGCAAGATGAATTTCTCTCGAATGGCAATAACATGTCTCCAACATGTGGAGATGCAAAAAAGATTTTACATTCTCAGGGGATGGACTACACCAAAATTCATGCTTTTCCAAATGATTGTGTTCTCTTTCACAATGAGTATGAGGACCTTTAGATATTTCCAAACTGTGGAGCAAATAGGTTTCGAGAAGACCTTGTGGGCAAAGCACTCCCCAAGAAGGTTCTCTGCCACTTTCTTATCATTCTAAGAATTGCGAGCATCTTCATATATAAATCCATAGCTGAGGTAATATCATGGCATGTAAACAACAAAACTATAGATGGTGTAATGAGAGTCCTTTCTGATTTTGATGCTTGGAGACACATCGATAGTAAGTATCCAGAGTTTGCTAGAAGGGCTCGGAATATACATCTAGGAATATCTATGGGTGGACTAAATCCATTTGGTTTATGGAGCTCCTCATGAAGCACACGGCTTGTATGTTTGATCAACTATAACATCCAACCATTGCTTGCCATAAAAAAGGGTCATTTATTATCAGCTCTCATTGTGCATGGTAAGTATAAGGCAAAAAGCATGGATGTATACCTTGCACCCCTTTTGGAAGAGCTATACAATTTATGGGATGGGATTACTTTCCATGACATATCTCAACCTTTAATAGGATGAGATGTGAGTGCAAGGCATACTTATGTGGATGATGCATGACTGGCCCTATTATGGTGAATGTTCCCGTTTATCAATTTGGAGCTACAATGCTTGTCCCCTATGTAGACCATGACCCAAAGCACATAGCTCCAAAGGAGTTTGGAGAATTGTCTACAAAGGACATCATAGATGTTTTGTTGATGGACATGTCTTACGTGAAGGGAAAATTGATCGACAAGCATAACAAAAAATAAAAGCAAGTGATCGGAAGCATCTGTGGGATGTTATCCATCTTTGATCTCCCTTATTGGAGTGAGTTATTGATCAATCATTTGGTGGACCCAATGCATAATTTCAAAAAATTGGAAGAGATGCTCTGGAAGATATTGATCGAAAAGAAGGAAAGCAAAGCACAAAGGGTGGACTTCAAAGAGCAAGGTCATATGCAATACTTGTGGGGGATTTCCAAACCGAATGGAACAATGTTTCTACCAAGAGATCCTTGGGTACTCCACAAGATGGAAGAGCAACAAGTGAAGAAGGTGATTTTAGAGTTTCAAATACCTAGTAGGTGCATGAGGTGTCTAAACAGTGCCTTTACATTGAATGATGATCTCCGATGGCTCAAGTCTCATGATTGGCATAATTGTTTATAGTTTGTGCTCCCAGTAGCTGTGAAAAAACGCCTTTTGAAGGATGTGTGTACAACCTTTTATAAAATCAGTTCCTTGGTATAGTGGGTCTCTTCTAAAGAGATAAAGAGAGATAGCATAGAGAGTGGAAAATGCAATGCTATAGAGGCTATCTGTATGGTTGAAAAGTACTTTTTCATAAGTATTCTAATAATTTAGCTTTATTTACTTGTTCATGTGGTTGATGAAGTACTATCCACAATCAGTGGATGTTTATCTTAAAGAGGTTCATGAAGAAATTACAAGGGTTTGTTCATTAGACAGCATGTCTAGAGGGTAGCATGGTAGAGTGGTGGCTTGTACAAGAGTCTTTGGTATTCATCATAGATTTTCTATGCATATCCGACCTAGAATTATCTCATTTATGGAACAATGATGAAGATATCTGTCTCGTAGGCGATGATGGACATGTCTTACGTGAAGGGAAAATTAATCGACAAGCACAAAAAAAAATAAAAGCAAGTGATCGGAAGGATTTGTGGGATGTTATCCGTCTTTGATCTCCCTTATTGGAGTAAGTTATTGATCAATCATTTGGTGGACCCAATGCATAATTTCAAGAATGTGGAAGAGATGCTCTAGAAGATATTGATCAAAAAGAAGGAAAGCAAAGCACAAAGGGATGACTTGAAAGAGCAAGGTCATATGCAATACTTGTGTGGGGATTTCCGAACTGAATGGCTTGTACAAGAGTCTTTGGTATTCATAAGAGATTTTCTATGCATGTCTGACCTAGAATTATCTCACTTATGGAACGATGATGAAGATATCTGTCTCATAGGGGATGAACCTCAAGGTAAAAGGATGCAAAGAGAAATGGATGTAGTTTTCAAAGAGAAGGCAATGAAGTTTTGCATCCTGAACTCAGAGCCTATGCAAAAGTGGTTGGAGAGATATGAGCGTGCTAAGGAGGAAAATGCAAATGAAAGATCCGAGTTTGGAAATAATCATTGCACTCACTTTTTGCCTATTCCGAAAAGTCTTTGACCTCTTCCACCCTTTCCAACAATGGCTAGATACAACTGTTTCATAAGCAAAGGCAGAGAGTGAGGATATCTTCAAAGAAGAGGAGGAACTTGCAAAGGGGTGTGATTAGGAGTGTTACAAATATGTTGCACTATGGTATCATGGAGGAGATTTTTTAATTGCAAGTATCGACAAAAATAGGTCTACTTTTGATAGTGTAGTGATGGTGAGCTCTTTATCAAAAATGTAGAGTGAGTGCAAAAGACCAGAATGCTCAAGAAGGCCAATTCAAGTATGGTGGAGTGATCCAAGATATCTTGAAGCTATTGTTTTTTAAGAGATTTTACTACTTTTTGTTTGATGTGAAATGCTTTAAAGTAGTCACCATTGGAAGAAATGCAAGAGTAAGCTACGATAATAGTGGTTTGCTTCAAGCAGACTCCACAAAGCCATAGATAGATGAAGGAGAGACATTTGTACTTCAGAAACACTATGAGCATATGCCACATTCAAATGAACCATAGTGGCTATTTGAATTACAAGTCTCTCCACATAGCAGAAACATTTGTGAGGACATAGATGTAGAACAAATTCGATCTATAGTGGAGTCTGAGATGCATGTAGTAGTCGAGGAGGAACACATCATTGTATGAGAAGAAGAGGTCTTTGAGGAAGACAAGGTGCACAAGGATGTAACAGATGATATGTTGTACGAGGACAATGATCAAGAAGGGGTAGCCAATAAATTGATGGATATACTTTGCATGTCAGATCTCTAAGAGGATGCTAGAATATAGAACTTATGAAGCAAACATTTTTACATACTTATTTGTGCTTACTTATTTTTTATGTTTCTTTCTAGACTACTGATTATCTATATTACCATTATTATCCTATGCTAAATATTTGGGTTTTCTATCATAGAGCACGATGGGAGATAGTCCATCTTTAACTCTACATTCGATGATAGAAGAGCATTTTTTAGAGTTTATATCTTAGGCAAGTCTTGCTTATATTGTTTCATAATGGATCAATCAATATGAAAAAAAAAATCAATTACCACTGAAACCAGTTCATCATGTAGGGTCATATGGTTTTCTTAATCATGGTTCATGCTATGGACTTTCATCATAATCAATCATAAGATATAGAATCATTTAGAATTTCAAACAAATGCATGAAGTTTTGTTTCTTTAATGCAATGAAAAATCAAAAGAATGATGTAAATTATTCAAATGCCAATATTAAAATTTTTGTGATGAAAATAATGAAATTGTTTTTATTGATGATACATATTAAACTATAAATATGTGAAGTCGACAGACCATCATAAATTCAAAGGCTGGTTAAAAAATTTTTCAAGTCAAATCGAGCTTGAAAGTCAATTTTGTATTGCTCTTATTAAGTCGATTCTTTGAGCTAACACACTAAATAATTCTCAATTGATTAAATGCAAGTCAAAAAAATTTATACCAATTTTCAATAAGTCATTTTTTCTTTACTTCAAAGATTCGTAGAATATGTCAAAAGAATATGTCAAAATTTTTTTGTATAATGGAATGCAAAGGTACTTGTTATAGTACACTTTAAGCTAAATCCAAGTTTCAGTTCATTGTTGAGATGATGGACCATTCTTTTGATTGGGGAGAGAGAAATGTCTTGGACATCCACCCTCAGCAAACTTGCATAGTATCTTGAAGGGACAACCTGAAATCCAATCATAAATAGTATCAAACTCTTTATTAAAAGAAAAAATAATAATTTTCAAAATTAGCAAACCAAATTAATGAATTTTTTAGGCAAGATTCTGATGGAATTCATTTAATTTCAAGCTGGTATTTAGGACATATGAAATTACAAAAGTAAGCTATCAACCATTTTGATCAATAAATCATTAATCTATGTTTCAATGATCTATGAATTTTGCAAAGATCATCATGAGAAAAACACTTCTTCACTCATTCAAAATTAGATTTCTTCATATACAAGTACTCACATATAAGCAATCAAACATGTCAAAGGAATCAACTAGATCTACTCATACAAACATCTGCCTTGTTTTCTCGATTTCTAATCACTATATGTGTTTGCCACAACTAGCTTTTCATATGGGATTCATAATCTTGTGATTATTTTTAGCTTCACATAAGTGTGATTTGTAGTCATCATGTAGGTGATATTCATAAATACCTTTGTGTGGTGAAAGAAGGTATAAACTTCCATTCATAATGTTGGCAAAATTCATAAATACCTTTTTGAGAAGAAAGAAGGTATAAACTTCTGTTCATCATATTTATTTATTTTTTTTGTTTTTTATTTTTCTCTTTACATTCATAGTTTTTTTGTTTAGAAGAGGAAAGGCTTAACCCTTATGTTAAAGTAAGGATTTAGATGCATGTATGAGAAAGCATAGGATCTCATACATAAGAGTCATGCATCTATATACCTTCATCATTTGAAATGAATTGCAAATACATTTTGTTCACATCAAATCCCTACTCAATTCATGAACTAGAAACATAAACAAGTTTTGTATTCCTACTTTGGCTAAATAGATTGACTTCATAATTTGACGAACCAAATTTCCAGATCATTTAATCATATTGGTTATCATGAAATGCATATGATATGCGTAAATAAAACGCATAGAAAATATAAATCCTAGATAAATACCACGTGGAAATTAGCTTGATCTTCAGTCATCTCTCTTCAAACTCATCATAGATCTTGTTTTTAAATTTCTCATTTGAAACATCTTTAATTGGAGTGTTCAAATCATCATCCAATCTTGTTGCTAATCCTAAAACTAGAAACTACAAGATAATTGATTTTCATCACCAATCATATTTCACCATAAACTTCATCATATCATATTCATCATTTTGTCATCATATTTTTCAAGCATAATTTTCATCATATTTTCATATATATATTTGTCATATTTTTTCTTCTTTTCATCATTCTTTATCCTTCCATATACTACTATATCAATCTTTTGCTTCTCTAGTGTAATTTGATTTTATCTTTGCATATCAATAGATGTAGTCTCATTGTCACTTTTACTCATAAATTTATTTTTAGGAGGATTTTGATCGTTGTCAAAGAATTTACTTCGAGTCTAAAATTTTTGATAGATTTTAATTCAAAGAAACTCTTTTCATCATATATCTTAAGTTATTTTTGAATTTGTTTAAATGTTTTAGGTCAAAATTTAGTTTGATCGAATTATTCTATTCAAATGCAAAGGTAGATGAGCTTGAAAATCACAAATATTATGGTCAATTGCAGTGATTAAGTGCAATTTACATGCATCATCATACACAAGACAATCACCATACATATGGCCTAATTGATCGCACCAAGAGCATCTTATCGGATGTTTCACTCTTCTATTCGTAGCCCTATGTGTGGATCTCCTATGGTCAAAGATATGGGTTTTATCATGCACTTTTGTAGATAAACTATGAACTTCGTTTTCATGTTTACATTTGCATGGATAATTCATTTACATGCTTGGTCACTTCATCAATTTTCTTCCTTAAATTTGTAAGTTTTTTCAGAATTAATTCATTTAAAATACCACACATCACATGACTTGTATTGGAAAAATCACTAAGCTTGTCAATTAATAAAATCACTTCTTAAAATTTGGCTTGGTTTGATAATTTTAACTTTTCTCCTAGATCTTTGAATTGTGTTTCTAAGTCCAAAATCTTAGTCTTAATTAATTCTTCTATATTTAACTCTTTATCATGTGTGACTACTTGAACTAGCTTCTTCTTGCCCATTGAAATTTGATAAAGATTAAGTACTGAGAGATAGATCAAATACCTAGAATATGGCTTGAAGAAGAGGCTCAAAGTGAATGTGTGGGTTAATTTATAAAACTTTTTTGATCAAATTCTAATACAACAAATGTCTAGTGCATGAATATGTGCAAATGTCTTTGCTTCAATGTCGATGAGAGGGGTGGCAAGAAGAGATAACCACTGGCCAATTTCCATGGAGGTGCTTACAGCAAATATGATGAGCCCTCAACACCCAGGAAAGTGCAACGTTTAGGAATAAAGCTGCCACTCACAAGGAAGAAGAAGCCCACGACTATTTGCTAACTTCATCAATGCATATGCAAGAAAATATAAATCATGTATACTTGAGTTGCGGTGCTATTTCTTCAGGTCATGTTCCCAAATGTCAAGAAGATGTGAATGCTCAATTGGTAGATCAATTCAACTACTTTGTTCGACGGTTCATGCAAGGTGATTTCTAGCAAACACAAGTAATAGAAAAGAACTCTAAGACAATGAATCAATCAATGTGCAAAAAAAAGATAAATTATGAAAACCACTTCATCATGTATGGTCAAATGATTTTTTTAAATCATGGTTCATGCTATGAGCTTTCATCAGAATGAACCATAAGATATAGAAGCATTTAGAATCTCAAACAAATGCATGAACTTTTGTTTCTTTAATGCGAGACAAAAATTCAAAAGAACGTAAATTCAAATGACAATATTCAAATTTCCGAGATGAAAATAATGAAATTGCTTTTATGGATGATATGGATTAAAATATAAATATGGGAAGCAAATAGATCGTCATAAATTCAAAGGTTGGTTGTGAATTTTTTCAAAGCAATTTGAACTTAAAAGTCAATTTTGTATTGTTCTTATTAAGTCGATTCTTTGAGCTAACATACTAAATAGTTCTCAATGTATTATATGCAATTCAGGAAATTCCATAAAAAATTTCAATGTGTCATTTTATATTTACTTCATAGATGCATAGAATATGTCGAAAGAAGATGGCTTAATTTTGTTGAATAATGGAAGCATTCCCAAAGGTACTTGGTTATAGTAGACTTTAACATGATTTTGACATCATTTTGATTCGAAGATACCGTGCATGGAGGAAGATGTTTATGAATCTTTCCTTGGAAATATGATACTATGATATATGTGTCGCTCAAAATTTGATTATAAAAAACAAATTCATCAATAGTGATAATCATAGAAATTTGGTTTTTGGAAATATGATACTATGATGTATGTGTCGCTGAAAATCTTATTATAAAAAACAAATTCATCAATCGAGATAATCATAGAAATTTAGTTTTTGGCAGAATTAGGTTGAAAAATACACAAAAGTAATAGACGAAAGCCTGCATTGCAACAATGTAGGTTCGTGAAATCAGCACTTCAAGCTTTATAGTTTATAAAAATATAGGAAAATCTTAAAAAATATTAGAGACTTCATAGTTTTTTTGGATGCACTTAGAGTGTTATCAGAATAGTCATACGCATCAAAGATCCAATTAAAGTCACATGGTAACCTTAATCATTCAGCTCCTCGAGTTGTTTTTGATCGTGCATTGTTCTCTATAATCGAAATTAACTCTCTTCCATTCCCGAACAAGCTAGGTGAGTATTTCAAAAAGCATGTGTGGAAGGGATTGTGCTCTATTTTCTAGCAGCCAACTTGCACTTGTTTAACCTTAAAAAGTTGTCAGAGATGCATAAGACTATCGTTGTCAGATCAACATAAATAGAAGACATATCATTCGCTCAAGCTTCATGTAAATTCATTCACCAACAGTGACCCTTTTCATCAATCTTTCAATAGCCATAGTTTTAGAGAATTGATGGAGAAGCACTATAGCATAAGACGAAATCTTCTTTTGATAAATCATGCCAATTTCATCCTTAGCCTCCTCGTGAATTACTCCTAGAATAATATGTAATGGTCTCTCTGAATTGCCAACCAGAAAAGCATAGATTAGCTTTCCTTAGTGAGTGTAGCATGTGTCAAATCAGAGTTTGTTAAATTTGGCCTCCCAATATGATTTGTCACAGTCAATGGATGTTCTTCTTAGAGTAGTTCATGAAGATACTAAAAGGGTTTTTTTCATCATAAAGCAAGTACAGAGGGCAACATGGCAAAAGGGTGGCTCATACTAGAGTCTTTGGTATTGATAATAGAGTTTTTATGCATGCCAGACCCAAAAATGCCTCGCTTGTGGAGCAACTATAAAGATGTTTGTCTCATAGGGGATGAGCTCCAAGGTAAAGGGAGCCAAAGAAAAATGGACTTAGGTTTTAGAGAGAATCCAATGAAGTTTTGCATCATTAACACAGAGCCCATGCATAAGTGCTTCGACAGGTATGAGCTTGCTAAGGAGGCAAACGTAAAGGAAAGAGCCCAATTTCAAAAGAATTGTTGCACTCGCTCTTTGTCCCTTTTGGAAAGTCTCCGACCTCTTCCAGCCTCTCCAATGAGCAGATGGCTAGATACAATCATTTCACAAGCAAAGGCAAGGGATGAGGATAGCTATAAAGAAGAGGAGGAAATCACAAAGGGGCTTGATTGGGAGTATTACAAATACGGTGCATTATGGTCTGATTGACAATAGTTTTGGAATGCACACATCAATAGAAATAGGTCTACTTTTGATAGTGGGGTGATGATGAACTTTGTGCAAAAAAGAAGAGTTAATGCAAAAGATGACAATGCTCAAGAACCCAGCTCGAGTATTGTGTAGTGGTCCAAGATATCTTGCAACTATTGTTCACAAGGTTTGACTACCTTTTGTTTGATCTAAAATGGTTCAAGTAGTTACCACTAGAAGAAATAGAATAGTGAGGCGAGATAAGAATGTTTTGCTTTAAGTAGACTCCACAAAGCTATGGATCGATGAAAGAGACACATATGTACTTCCCAACCAATGTCAGCAGATTTTCTTTATACTAGATTTGAAAGAACCACAACGGCTATTTGTTTTAAAAGTCTACCCATGTACTAGATAAAATTTTGAGGATGCATCATCAGCATCATGATCATCCTAATCATCCTCATCCTCATCATCATGATCACCCTATGATGATTGAGATCGTCCCTCATGTGTCTGTCTCTCCACCTCATCCATATCTGCCTCTCCATAATACTCCTGTATTACATATAACAAACATAAATAAGTAAAACAATTAAAACATCGATAAAAATAAAATAATTATATAAAATATAATAATACTCACAAAGGCATCCGGATGATCTCCCATATACTTGCTCAAACGCCGATATCCAAGATGTGTAGCATACTTGATCTCATGTTTCATAGGATATCGGCCATAATCCTTTTGCTGCATTGAAACAAATAAAAAAAGAATACTTTCTTGCATTTTAACTAAAAAAATATATATATTCACAATAACACATATACTTACAAATGTAGCTACAAAACCATGATGGCCCATTTGGCGTAGGTGCGATGTGTGGCCCCACTCAACTCTCTTCTTTGCAGCGGCCTATTTATTTAAGAAAAAAGAAATACATAAATAAAATGTAAAAAATTACTAAAATATATGAAAATTATAAATATAAACTAAACACTGAGTCACAACAAAGGAAAACAAAGACATGTTCTCTATTCCTTTTTGCCTAAAGACCATGAAATCAAGCAATAAAATGTTCAATTCACAATATCTAGAAAAAAACACGTGTACTTGCTTGTAAATATTGACGAGAACCTTTATCCTATAACCCAAGTAGTCAAGATAGATATGTTAAAATGCTTTGTGCCATGAAAACTAACTGTTCAGCATGATCAAGAATCCCACATCATGACAATTGACATAAGAGATCAGAGTTAAAGGTACATGTAAGAATTGGCGAAATGCCTTCATTACATCTAGAACCTCAACAAGCACTGGTTAAAGCTACTCGAAATTTGCAGAACATGTGTTGCAAAAGTCATCAACATTTTAACAAGGCAATTAACATCATCCCTTTGTATAGTTAAGATCCTCATTGAATGTAGGGCCATTTTCATAGCATATGAAATGAATATCACAAAAGCATTCCCAAGAGAAGATTATAATCAATAAAATTATATTAAGAAACATTCACACATTCATCAGAGAAATGCTCAAGATAAGTATAGCTTTGCACAAAATGGAAGCAGAACTTGGCATTATATTTCTACTAAAATGATATTTACATTTCATATATGTTTTACAAGAGTAATAAGTCTCTATAGTAGAAGTTGATCATAGGTTTCCTCAGGCTCATGCATAATGGGATCCTCTAGAGCCCTAGAACACATCTCCTGCCTGTCTTGCTCCAAGATTGGCTCTTCAAGGTCAGCCATGTCTCCCGGTTCATCTGCAAGTGGGGGAACAGGCTCCCTTGATTTTGGTTGGAATCTCTCTGTGTATGCAATGTGCTTCCTTCCAACCTCTTGGTCTTCATCTGGGCATTCATTCAACCCATTGATTCTCATTCTAATGAAGCTCACTTGAGCATCATGCTTCTCCACAACTATGCAGTGCCTAAACATCTTTAAGTAGCAAGCAAGAGTCATCCCTGAAATAGACAAAACCACTTAGAGGCCAATCAACATGATATGTAATGAGAAATGTTACAATTGAAATTACCCCCGAAAAAAGGTCTAGGACCCAGTCATCATCATTGGAGAATATTTGAATCAATCTCATTATTAGCTTTTGTGGCTTCTGATAGGGGTTAACCAATGTCATGTCCCCACCTACATGACGAAGTTTCTTGGTAATGGCTGGGAACATGAGCACATTGGAGATCCCATTCTCATTGTAGTACTTCATCATAATAGCCAACTGTAATGGATTCAGTGGAGCTCACAAACCTATGCAAAGGAGTATGATTCACGTCTGTCTTCACCCTACCAACAAGAACTATAAGTGAGAGAGCGAATCATTATAACCATAGAGATAGAAAGAAGATCACTTACCATGTGAGCCACTCCACAGCATGACATCTTGACTTCAAAGCAGTTGAAACAGAGAAAGATTGGTCTCTGCTATGGAAAATTACTACTCCAAAGAGGAGCCATAGTCAAATCGGCAAAATCAGTGACCATTTACCAAATTTGAGGGTGCTTGACAAGCTCGCCGTCATTCACTGATCCCAACATTCTAAATCCATAGGTTATGTGTGCTATAGGAAGGGAGAAATGCTTTCTAGGCACAACAGTACAAATATTATTTACATCACTACAGAGTACATTGTAATATACAATCCTCAGTGGGTCTAGGGGATTCGAGAAACATTTAAGATCAAGTTCATCATCAAAATCTATCTCCTTGGCTTTCAGTCTGGATTTCTCATGCCTTGCTCTTTGAAAGTGAGCTAGGAATGTAGGGGGGCAATCATCTAGTACCTCTGCAGACTTGCTTCTCCTTGGTTTCTGTAGAAACAAGTGCAAAGAATCAAATGAGCTCTCTCATAAGCAAAAGGAAACATGAGGAATTGATGCCTGACATCGATTTCTTGTCTGAGTTGATGCCAAACATCGAAGTTCTACCAAAAGTCGATGCCTAGCATCGATCTCTCGCATAAGCCGATCCCTCGCATAGACTTAGGCCACCCGGGTCGATGCCAAGCATCAACTTTCGATAGTAAATCGATGCCAGGCATCGATATTTAGCAGTAAGTTGATGCCAGGCATCAAGTTGCTACTAAATGTTAATGCCTGGCATCAAATTGGTGGTACATTTAATGTAGGTGTCACGAGGAAGGAGATAAGGAAGAGAGCTCACACACACACTCTCACTCTCAAGGAGAAACACACACACAGATTGAGGCAAGGAAGAATGATCTTCTTCTTCTTCTTCTTCTTCTTCTTCTTCTATTACATAAAAGGAATGTACAAGAATGACCTAAAAAGAAGAATACAACAAAGATCAGTACATATGGAAAAACCTAATATCCGCGAATGAGTGAGCTGGCAAGAAACAAATGTGCCATCACTCTCGGTAGATAAATCTAATAAAGCTCAATGAAGTATCCGTGACATATATCGGTATGACCACTATACATGTCAGAGAAACGAAAAACTGGTATGTGTCATCCTGGATCATCACATGTTGAGCTTGATATCTCAACACTCCCCCTCAAGCTCAACGCCATATCCTGTAATCCAAGCATCTCTCGAAACTTCTTTAACTTCTGAACTCCAAGTGCTTTGGTGAAAATATCAGCAACCTGCTCATCTCTTCTCACATAAACAAGATCAATATCACCTGCTAATACCTTCTCTCTGATGAAGTGATAATGTACCTCGATATGCTTTGTTCTAGCATGGAAAACAGGGTTCCGTGCTAACTGTATGCTGCTAAGATTATCACAATAGATAGTGATAGGCTTTTGCACTTCCACACCTAAATCTGCAAGTAACATCTCAGGCCATGATGCCTCACATGCTGCCATTGCAGCACCTCTATACTCAGCCTCTATACTCGACAAAGCAACAGTGGGTTGCTTCTTGCTGCTCCATGTAATAGCTGCACCTCCAAGTGAGAAAGAAAGCCACTAGTAGATCTTCTATCTGGAGTACTACCAGCCCAATCTGCATCGGTGTATCCATGAACCTGCAAATCTACACCAGCTTCATAAAACAATGCATAATCCAAAGTAACACTCACATAACATAGAGTGCGACTCAGAGCATCCAAATGTGGCTTCCTGGGAACCTGCATAAACTGACTTTCAAGTCCAACAGTATAACTTAGATCAAGCCTTGTAATTGTGAGATATATAAGACTTCCCACAATTTTCCTGTACATAGTAGCATTTTCCAATGCTTCACCTCATGTAGTATCCAATTTCAAATTCTGATCTAATGGCATAGAAATCGGCTTACAATCAGCCATACCATACTTTTGCAGCATATTCAAGGCATATTGCCTTTGCGACATCCATATACCTGTTTCTGTATGTATAAACTCAATGCCCAAGAAATAGCGCAGCACACCAAGGTCTTTCATGTCGAATTCCTGCATAAGAAGTTTCTTTACCTCTTTGATGCTTTCTTGATTATCACCACCTACAATTAGGTCATCAACATAAATAGCCACAATAGTGATGCCATCATCAGCCTTCCTTGCATATAGTGAGTGATCTGCATCACACATAGAGAACGCAATGCTGGTTAAGTAATCAGCAATCCTTGCATGCCATGCACGAGGGTCTTGCTTCAACCCATACAAAGCCTTTTGCAACCTTCAAACATATTTTGGATGCTTTGAATCTTCATATCCTTGTGGCTGGTCCATATATACTTCTTCTTGTAACTCACCATGTAGGAAAGCATCCTTCACATCCATCTGATGCAAAGTCCATCCTTTTGCTGTAGCTAATGCAACAAGTGTTTAGACAGTAGAAATTTTAGCTACAGGGCTGAATGTTTCCTCATAATCAATGCCATATGTCTGTGCATAGCCTTTAGCTACCAATCGTGCTTTATACCTGCTTATGCTACCATGAGCATTATGCTTTACTGTGTAAACCCATTTACAGCCTATGGATTTCTTTCCTTGCGGCAATGGAACCAACTTCCATGTATCATTTCCATAAAGTGCAGCCATCTCCTCATCCATAGCTTTTTCCCAATCTACATTACCAATTGCATCTTCAAAACAAGAAGGTTAAGCATCTTGTATTACCTTTGTCATGTAGGCACAATGGCGAGCCATGTAACTATCATATGTCAATCGTTGCACTGAATTACGCATCCTCCCAGATCTTCTTGGTCTTGAGTCACTTCTTCTTGTATCATCTGCATGTGCCCTTCTTACTCCTGGAGTCTTCACAGAGGGCAATCCAAGTTCCTCATCAAGACTCTTTTCTGAACCGCTTGAATCTCCATCAACATCTTCAAAACTTGCACCTGGTTTACTACTAGCAGAAAGCTTTTCTTTACCTTTCTTGGATGTATTTGATGAATTTGCTGGACTGAAATTTCCATGCAATCTTCCACTCCATGGATTTGAGTTGGAACTATTGCTTGGTGATGCATCCGGTCCACTCAAAACTTGAGATTCTGCACTAGATTTTTCAGCATTTTCTTTGTCATTTGGTTCAAGATTCAGTCCTTCTTTGGCATCTGCATAGAAGCTTGACATTTCATCAAATACCACATCTCTACTCACCTTCACCAGTCGTGTGAGTGGGTTATAACATTTGTACCCCTTTTGCTCAAGGGAATATCCAATGAAGACACATTTTTCTGCTTTCGGATCAAGCTTCATCCTCAACTCATCTGGAACATGTACATATGCAATACAGCCAAAAACTTTTAGATGTGATAAGTTTGGCTTTTTACCTATAAACTTCTCTTCACGTGTAACTTGATATACAGCAACAGTCGGAGTCCTGTTCATGATGTATACAGCAGTATGCACAACTTCTGCCCAATAACAATGAGGCATATTCTTCTCAGCCATCAAGGCTCCTGCTATTTCTGCAATATGTCTATTTTTGCGTTCAGCAACACCATTCTGTTGTGGTGTGTACCTGCATGAAAACTGAGGCCGAATTCCATGATTTTTTAGAAAACTGGTGAACTCATTTGACATGTATTCACCTCCTCCATCAGATCTTAATGTTTGAATGTACTTCCCTGTCTGCTTTTCCACCATAGCTTTAAAATTCTAGAAGTGAGTAAACACCTCACTCTTCTCTTTCATGAAATATACCCATAGTTTGCGTGTATGGTCATCAATGAAAGTAACATAAAACCTGCAACCGCCCATAGATGTGGTCTTTGCTGGACCCCAAACATTTGTATGTACTACTTCTAGTACATTCTCACTAACATGCTTGTCATGTGGAAATGATGCTCTTGATTGTTTACCAAATTGACATGTTGCACATACCTTTTGCATTTCTGCAACTTTGAAATTTGGTAGTCCATGGACAATCTCCTTTGACTGCATCAGTTTCAGCCTTTGCAAGTTTGCATGTCCAATCCGTTTGTGCCATATCTCTATATCTGCAATAACTCTTGCACCTTTTGCAAACATGGCTACATTCATTTCAGGAATCTTCACATTTAAGGTGAACATCCTACCCACTTTGTTTCCTTTGGAAACCAATCGTCCATCCTGCTTGTACTCTTCTACATATAATCCATCAGCATTGAACCTGACTTGTAATCCCTGGTCAACCATTTGTCCAACAGAAACCAGATTCTTCGTTATATTTGGAACATGCAGCACATCAGCGAGATGTTTTACCTTTCCATCCTCCATAGACAATGCTATGTTTCCTGTATGCTCAATAGGATACGATGTGTCATCACCTGTTTCAACATATCCAGGAACTGGCATTTTCTGCAAACTACTAAACCATTCTGCATGACTGATCATGTGATTTGAAGCACCTGAATCAACATACCAGACATTATCATTCGATTTTGAAACACCAACAGACATCGTATTCATCATGTGATGTTGAACCATAAACAGCTTCTCAGAATCATCTACACTTGTGGATGCATAGTTGTTTTGTTGCCTTCTGTTATTTTGATTCTTTAACCTCCAATCATGTTCAAAGTATCCAAGTTTACCACAATTCCAGCATCCTTTACTATCATTACTTGAATCATTTCTTTGGAAATTTCTGCGACCTCTTTGGCTCCCCCTGCCTCGAAACTGTCCTCTTCCTCCTGCATGAGTCTTTTGTTGACCTTGGTCTTGGTTACTATTTCCTCTTCCACTTCCAAAACCTCTACCTCTGCCTCTTCCTCTGCCAGAGTAGAATACCTGGTCAGAACTGGGCTTCCCTTGGGAGTCTGAATCCTCACCAAGATTATTTTCTTCAATAATCAGCATAGAGACCAAATCAGCAAAATCCGGAATATTTTCCCTGGTCTGTATAGAAGTTTTGAACTGCTTATATGCAGCTCCTAAACCACGAAGGCACACTTCCACCTTATCATCATCATCTACATTCACGCGAATAGATGCAAGTGACTCACATATGCTTTTGATTTTTAGAGTGTAGTCACTTACCGACATGCTCTTTTTCTCGAATGTATGTAGATCATTCTTGAGTTGCAATTTCCATGCCTTTGTATTGGTCTCGTACAGAGTGACCAAACTATTCCAAGCCTCTTTTGGAGCCTTGGCATCCTGTATGTGTCCAATCATGCTATCCTGTATGCTAACAGATAGCCAATACATTACCTTTTGTGCTCCTTGAATCCATTCCTCATATGCTCTTAACTGTTCTGCACTCCGATTCCTTTCTGGTAACTGTGGAGCATTTTCATTCTCTCCTTCGATGTACTTCCAGTAGCCTTTTCCCATCAAGAAATTCGTCATTCTCAATCTCCAAGCATGGAAATTGTTCTTGTCCAGCTTATCGCTCATAAGCTGACTCATTCCATCTACATTTGCCATTTTTGCAACAACTTATAACACCGCAACACACTACAAGCAGCACTTCTGCTTGAACACTGTTGCACTATGACATGACAGTTCGATCTCAGAAAAACACAGCTTTCGTGTATCAACAATAGACGGAATCGCTTGAAATTCTGGATCTGGAATATATGAGTGTCGTCGAACACAACGCAAGTTATAGTTTCTGAAACTGACCTGGTTTTTCTGTGGGCCCCACCTTGCGGGCTCGAAATGGAGGTTGAGATGGCTCCGAAACTTCGATCTGAGAAAAACGAGTGACCCTAAAGGGATAACTCATGAAAATATTTTGAGGTCTTCTACCTTCACCGCGATTTTTGTAGCAAACAGAGGCCGTTTGTGAACTCGCGTTTTCTCCACGCCTTGCCGCGCAGTCTTCACCGTCGCCTTCTCCACGAGCTCTCTACAACCACGCTGGCTCTGATACCATGTCACGAGGAAGGAGATAAGGAAGAGAGCTCACACACAAACTCTCCCTCTCAAGGAGAAGCACACACACAGATTGAGGCAAGGAAGAATGATCTTCTTCTTCTTCTTCTTCTTCTATTACATACAAGGAATGTACAAGAATGACCTAAAAACAAGAATACAACAAGTGCAATATATAAAGATCAGTACATATGGAAAAACCTAATATCCGCGAATGAGTGAGCTGGCAAGAAACAAATGTGCCGTCACTCTCGGTAGATAAATCTAATAAAGCTCAATGAAGTATCCCTGACATATATCGGTATGACCACTATACATGTCAGAGAAACGAAAAACTCGTACGTGTCATCCTGGATCATCACATGTTGAGCTTGATATCTCAATAGTAGGCATCAAGCCAGATAGCAAACCAGGCATCCTCTTTCAAAATAGAACCTACCCAATCACTGTGGTCAGGATCTTGCTCACGCTCAAACAGAAGTTACGAACGCAGAAAAACACACACAAGAATAAACGCAAGAAGAGACGAGAAAGTACGCAGATTGGGTGCAATCTCCCCCCATGCACTCTGTTTTGACAGTCCACAGAGTGCATGTATTTATAGGACTTTTGATTACGTCGAAAATAGTGGTTACATCAGGGCGGCTTCAAAAAGTAGGCGTGAAACTAAAAGTTGGTAACTTTTACAGAAAGCCATTACTTTGAATAACAAAAACTGCGGTCTACAACGACCCTTATTCTAACCATTACTTTTCTAACAATAGAACCTTCTACGCAGGTTTATTTACAAGCTAAATAATAATTATTTGGATTATTGATGTCCGCCCTTTCATGCCTTGCACGCTCCTCACGAACCTTCAGCTGCTATATCAGAAACATCAAAAACATATTAATACATTAATAATATAACACTTTAACAATACATTGTTCAATAATATACAACATGCCTCTCAGTTGACAAGCAACTGACCTCAGTTGATAAAATAAGTTAACACTCTAACAATAACAATGCATTGTTCAACATATTCCATGTTACTGTTACAATCCAACAATAACAATGCATTGTTCAACATATTCCATGTTCCACTCCAACAATGCATTGTTCAACATATTCCATAAGTTATAACATGCCCCTCAGTTGAACAAGCAACTGACCTGAGTTGATAAAATAATAAACATGGATGGCCAGTCACATGTTTCATCACTGATTAAAGAAAATAGGCATGTGCCATGTAAAAATACATGCATGGAAATGTTCATGGAGCTGTTACATTAATGTGTTTGTGTATGATATGAAGAAATTAAGTGGTCATAATGAGGTGTTAATTGTGTTTTATGTATCCATTGACATTCTTCAATAGAGTGATTTTTGTACTTAACCAAATATCTATGATATTGAGTATCTGTGCGTGTAGTAGTGACATCATGATCAATGATTTTCTCAAGAACTAAGATTTCAATTTGTTCTTCAATCAAGGGAGGGTCATCAAGAAGTGGAGCAAGTGGTAAAGTTCCTCTAAAGGGTTTAAGTAAACTAATATGAAAAGAATTATGTATAGTCCAATGGGATAGAATATCTAATCGAAATGAATTATCATTAATTTTTTGTATAATGCGAAACGGTCCATAATAGCGTGGTGCAAGTTTAATTTTAGGATGCTGCAAAATATTTTTGAGACGTCTTTTAATTATTCGCAACCATACAAAATCATTTTCCTTGAATTCTTTGGCTAATCGTTTAGTATTGATAATACGTGTATATCGCTCTTGACTTTTCCTAATGTGCTCGTGAACATCATGAAGTATAGAAACGTGATCTTGAGCAATAGAATCAGCCATTGGAATGTCGGTTTGGGTGAGGGACATGGGAGTGGGAAGCTTTTTACCAAAAACTATTTCAAAAGGTGCACGACCAGTAGTGGTGTGTGAAGTGTTATTGTAAGCAAATTGAAGCAATGGCAACTTGTCATCCCAGTTATTAGGATTATCTAATGAATAACAACGCAATAAATCAAGAATAGTACTATTTGTAGCCTCACTCTGTCCATTACTTTCAGGATGAAATACAGAGCTAAAATCTATTTTAGAACCAAAATGTTGAAATAAGGCAACCCAAAAATGATTACAAAACCTAACATCGCCATCAGATAACATTACTTTAGGAAATCCATGATGTGGAAAAACGCATTTAATGAATAATTTTGCAGCTTGAGGTGCAGTCAAAGTTTTTCTACATGGAATGAAATATGCATATTTACTAAACCTATCAACTATTGTTGAAATCATATCATTATGTGATGAAGTGATAGGAAGACCTGTGATAAAATCCATAGAGATTTGTTCCCATGGCTCATTTGGAATAGGAAGTGGCATTAATAATCCAAATGGTTTACCATGATGACGTTTGACACGCACACATACAATGCATTGAGAAACATAATGTGCAATGTCTTTTTCCATGTGTGGCCAAAAGAAGAAATCTTTGCAAGCAGAAATAGTGCTCTGTATGCCTCTATGACCCATGTAAGATGGTTCATGCATTTCTTTAATGACAAAATCTTTAAAAGCTTGGGTTATGCACAATCTATATTGAAAATAAAGAAAACCATTATGAAATGTATAATGTTCAAAAGAGGCACCATTATTGGAGTCATGCCATGCACGTGAAAAATACAAATCAGATGCATAAGTGGAAACCATGTCTTGAAAAGAATGAATTTGAATGGCAGAAATATTATTCAAAATAATGGAATTCGAAGGAAAACGGCTAAGAGCATCAGCTACGACATTAGCTTTACCTGGCTGATATTGTATCATGGGTTGGAAATTTTGAATGAATGATGCCCATTTAAGATGCCTATCAGAGATTAAGGGCTGACTTAATAAATGCTTAATAGCCTGTTGATCGGTTTTGATTAATACTTCAGAGCCCATAAGATAGTGTTTCCAAATTCGCAAAGCATGCACAACTGCTAACAGTTCTTTATCATACGTACTATAATTCTGTTCTGAGGGCTTAAACTTTCTACTCTCAAATGCAATGGGATGGTCATTTTGCATTAAAACAGCACCTATTCCTGAACCGCTAGCATCAGTAACAACATGAAAGGGTTGTGAAAAATCAAGTAATTGTAAAACAGGTGCATGTGAAAGTGCATGTTTAAGTTTGTCAAAGGACTGTTGTTGGGTAAATCCCCATGCAAATTTTATTTTCTTTTTCAACAACAAAGTAAGAGGCAATGCTAAATAAGAAAAATTTCGAACAAACTTCCTATAGAAACTAGCCAACCCAAGAAAAGAACAAACATCATTGACTGATTGTGGTGTAGGCCATTCTATGATAACTCTAATCTTTTTCGGATCCACATGCACACCTTCACTTGAAATAATATGTCCTAAATATTCTAGCTTATGCTGAAAGAAATAACTCTTTTCAGGATTAGCATAAAGTGTGTTCTCTCATAACAAATGAAAAACTGTTTCAAGATGCTTTTCATGTTCACTATCATTCTTACTGTAAACAAGTATGTCATCAAAGAATACAAGAACAAAAGCTTGGTAATCAAGAAAAATATTGTTCATTATTCGCGCAAATGTAGCAGGGGCATTAGTAAGTCCAAAGGGCATTACCATAAATTCATAATGGCCATTTTGAGTTCTAAATGCAGTCTTAAAAATATCACTTTGTGTCATACGAATCTGATGGTAACCCGATTTAAGATCAATTTTACTAAAGACACGAGCTCCTCGTAACTTATCTAAGAGATCATCTATTCGAGGAATAGGGTATCTATTCTTGATCGTGATCTTGTTAAGGGCTCTATAATCAATTCACATTCGATAAGTTTTATTCTTCTTCTCTACTAAGAGAAATGGTGCTCCAAATGGGGAAGAACTAGGCCTTATAAGTCCTTTTTGTAGTAGGTCTTTTACTTGATTTTCTATTTCCTTTTGATGTAGTGGGCCATGTCTATAAGGTGCTTTATGAGGAGGAGAACTACCAGGGACTAAGTCTATGCTATGGTCAAAGGATCCTCGAGATGGTGGTAGTTCAGAGGGATATTCAGACATAAAACAATCCTTATAGGTACTCATGAAATGTTTATATGCATCTGGAAGTGTATGAGTATAATCATTGATGACATTGACAAAAACAATGCATGAGTTGAATCCTTTCCTAAATGCACGCTTTACTTGAGTGTGACTAATCAATGGAAATGGCTGGAAATCATGCCGTGCAGACAAAGTAATGATTTGACCTTTGAAAACAAACTTAAAGGTATGAGTATGGTAGTCAATACGTGGGTTATAATGGTGACAAAAAGGCATACCTAGTATAACATCATAAGATTGCAAAGCTGCAATTAAAAATGTTCGTGAATCAACATAAGGACCTATGCTATTCGTAACATCTTGCACTTCTCGTGTTACATTATAACGACTACCTTGAAATGCAGCTTTCACTTTATACAAAGAAGGAAACGTTTGTAATTTAAGTTCTTGTACTAATAAATGTGAAATGAAGTCATGTGAACTACCATCGTCATGTAGAATTTTAACTAGTTTGTTATTTATTATACCCTGCATGCAAAGAAGAGAGTGTAGAGAGATATCGTTACCCAAGGTACTTAAGTCCTTCTCCAGTGATTCCTCTGTCCAAACAGGAGGAATTTCTTCATTATAGACCTCCATGTTATGCAATCGAGCTGTAGCCTGTTTCATATGAAGAGGTTGCAATCTGCACCTTATTTTTGTATGTCCAAGTTTACCACAATTCCAACAAGTGATTCGTGGTCGCTTCTGTTGGGCATTCACTGCTGAAGTTTGAAGGGTAGGTGGTTTGGTTGGTTGGAGAGATGAAGCAACGGGTGAAGTTGAGTAATTGGATTGTGGAGGACGAGGAAAACTAGGGTAAGATGGGGCATTAAAATTACGCTTCATAGGAAATGAAGGTTTAACAGGAAATGGTCGTGGACGTGGTTGTTGTAGACGGAGTGACTTGGTTATGGACTGGAATTCTTTTTCTGCATCATAAGCAAAAGATATAGCCTCGTTGAGGGTTGTAGGTCGTAGGGTATGAAGCTTAGCTTGGATACCCACCTCCAAACCATCTTCATATTTCTGCTGCAAGATATCCTCTAATACATCTTCAAGCATTCGTATCAGTAGTAAATTTTTCCAGAACCGCTCTGTGTAGGTAGTAACCGTATCACCCTCCTTCCATGTAAGGGTCGTCCATGCACGTCGAACATGCAAATGGTATTGAGGAGGAAGAAATGAATCCTTCACGTTTTCTTGAAAAGCCTTCCAAGTTGTTGGAGGTTCCGTACTGTGTCGCAAGACATTCCACCAGAGTTGAGCTTTACCTACTAAATAGTTAGTGGCAAATTTAACTTTTTCACTTTCAGCATACATTTCATCGGTATAAAAATCATCAAACTGCGACAACCAAGAAAGTACTAAAGGCCCATCCTTTCGGCCATCAAATCGTAGAAACTGGTAGTTTCTATTACCAATCTTTGAATGAGTAACATGAGATTGGGCAGACACAATAGCTTTTACTACTCTCGTAAGGTTCTTCCTCAGCTTGCATCTTTTGGAGGATTTCATCACGTTGTCGGATCGCATTCTGAGCTCCTTGAAGCTCATGCCGCAAGAGCTCTAGTTGTTGTTCAAGTGTTGCCGCAGGTAGAGGTGAATTACTGTAATCCTCCATGGTGCTCTTGGACCCTTGCTCTCAACCTTGGTGTATTGAACCTTCTTGTTTGCAACCTTGGTGTCTCGATCCCATGTTCTCAACCTTGCTTGGTATCTTGAACACTCAATCAAGTGCCACCCAAGGATTTTGAAGGAATTCACACTTCCAAGCTAGCTCATTGGAAAGTTCGTTCCGAAAGCTTTCCAACGGTATATTACACGCCTCAATCCGACCTACGGATTGAGAGATACACTTGATTCTTTCTTGGGTCCAATCTTGAAATCGACGCGCGCGCCTTCCACAAGTAATAAAGAGAGAGAACTTGAGTACAACTCCAAGAGATGGTGGAGTGTTCAGTGGTCAAGTTACTTCTCTTGAAAGTAGGAGGTTGTGGGTTCAAATCCTCCTACCTTAGGGACTCTAAACCTCTCTATTGCCACTCAAAAAATTAGAATTGCCTCGCGCGTAGCCAATGGCCGCCAAGGGAGCCTTGGGTGCCAATGTTGCCAATGTATTGCCTAAGTTATTGCCTAAGTTCTTTGCCTTAGTCCTTGGAGTAAGCCGAAGGAGTAAACGTAGGTGAAAACGTAGGTGAAAACGTAGGTTCTGGATCAGAAACAGAAACCGAAACCGAAACCGAAACAGAAACAGAAATCGAAACCGAAGACGGAGATGGAGATGGAGATGGAGATGGAATCGGAATTCAGAATCGCGAACAGAGAACAGAACCCTCTGTATTGACGCGTGCAGAGCTCTGATACCACTGTTGTCAGGATCTTGCTCACGCTCAAACAGAAGTTACGAACGCAGAAAAACACACACAAGAATAAACACAAGAAGAGACGAGAAAGTATGCAGATTGGGTGCAATCTCCCCCCATGCACTCTGTTTCGACAGTCCACAGAGTGCATGTATTTATAGGACTTTTGATAACGTCGAAAATAGTGGTTACATGAGGGCGGCTTCAAAAAGTAGGCGTGAAACTAAAAGTTGGTAACTTTTACAGAAAGCCATTACTTTGAATAACAAAAACTGCGGTCTACAACGACCCTTATTCTAACCATTACTTTTCTAACAATAGAACCTTCTACGCAGGTTTATTTACAAGCTAAATAATAATTATTCGGATTATTGATGTCCGCCCTTTCACGCCTTGCACGCTCCTCACGAACCTTCAGCTCCTATATCAGAAACATCAAAAACATATTAATACATTAATAATATAACACTTTAACAATACATTGTTCAATAATATACAACAATCACGAAACAAGATAAAATACTGTGATAAAGCTTTGTATGATGAGGTGGTTGGATAGTCTGCTTGGACCTCTATCCAAGAAAATCAACCCAGCCTCTTCATCATCACCTCCTGAATCTTCATGTATACTTTAATCCAGTGCAATGCCAACCTCAATAAGGCATTGCTTTCGTAGATTGGGATGTATTCTGCCAGCCTCCTTCACGAGACAATCTTCGTATTCATGGTGGAAGAACCGAATTCTCTCTATGGAGGACATCTTCTGCTTCTAGTCATTATCATTGTTGTGATCCCAAGCAAGAAGCTTGGCTTCCTCAGTTGTAAGACCAGCATAGATTTTGCACTTTGCATACCTAAAGAAAAATGTGGTGGGGTGCTCCTTCACTAGCTCTCTGCGGGCCTCTGCAAAGTGTGAACCACCAATCACATAATATGTATAATCTTCAAACAGGCCCTCATTGAAATCCTCCATAGGGCTGCACTCATTTGGATCCACCATCACAAGGAATGGCACAACAGTAGCGTGAGGATTTATCTTCATTTTCTTCTTAAGATTCTACACGTGCAAATTATGTGGCTCTCTTATCTCGAGGGCCCTCCCCCTGTGACTGGATTGATTGGTGGCCTATGGATGATATTTATTGGGAGGTGGAACAACTACCCCTTCTTCACAAGTTTTCTTCGAGTTATGTCCTCCCTCATCTTG
Source organism: Ceratopteris richardii (assembly GCA_020310875.1). Taxonomy (NCBI): domain Eukaryota; kingdom Viridiplantae; phylum Streptophyta; class Polypodiopsida; order Polypodiales; family Pteridaceae; genus Ceratopteris; species Ceratopteris richardii. The sequence goes on along the minus strand of CM035412.1, from coordinate 85,921,113 downwards.
ATCTACTCACTACCAAGAATACCCGAAGCAAGCTCACCACCAGGTGCAACAATAATATCCTCAGAGCTAGAGCTTGACTTAGAAGACTCTTCATCAACCATTCTCTTCTTTTTCTTCAATAGCTCCTTCTGCTCAAACTGCTTACCCTTTGCCTTTATAGGGGTTGTCATCTTCTATTGTGTTGGCATAATGTTTCCCTGGATCCATGGCATCAAGTCTCTAATTAGGTTCATTGAGTCCTTGCATATGTTTGCAAGCCTCTCTAGCACACACCACTCAGGGCACAAGAAATCCATCCTGCATATTATATTTCTTAACCCCTTAGATGTCTCTACCAAAAAAGAGATTGTCAGAATCCTCATCTTCATACTCCAGTTTGAACACAAGGCCATACTGAAAAGCCTATGTTGTCGTGATCTTGCCTCTCCTGTATGCCCCTACAAACACAAGAAGGACTGCATTCTTTTTCAACTTGAATACGATGAATCCCACTAGAGAGATGAAATCATGTTCTTTTAAGTTAGAACATGAAGCTCGGGGGTATGCCTAATCATTTTATTTATAGCTTTATCTTCAAGGAGCAAATTTTTATTATGTATGTATGCATATGTGTGTGCTTTCATGTGTATTATATGTATATATGTGTTAGTATGCATATATATGTATTTCATGTATATGTGTGTGTGTGTGTGTGCATATGTGTATATATGCATATGCATTTGTGTTAAATATTCATGTATTCATTTAATATATGCAAGTATTTATAATTGTGTATGCATGTATAAGTATACATTTGGGCATATATGTGATGTGTATATGTATGTATGTATATGTTTCTATGTCACGATGTATGCATGTATATATATTTATGTGTGCATTTAGGCATGTATGTGTGATGCATAATGTATCTACTCCATTTTATATTTATGTATGTGTATCTACATGATGTGCAGATATCTTTATATATATTATGATCCTCGTTGATTCGAGTAGCTATATATAGAGGCATAAGGTTGGGAGGAGAGACGTCTCTCTAGTACGACATCGGAGGAATAGATGCAATGTGTGCATATACCTCAATCATATGGCTAAAAGGCTGAATTAGAGTTTCTAAATTAGGGGTTTTAAAAACCTAATATCAAAATTTGTGTTTTTGAATTAGGATTTTTGAAATCGGATATATATATATATATATATATATATATATATATATATATATATATATATATATATATATATATATATATATATATATATATATATATAGATATATATATATATATATATATATACATACATATATATACATATATATATAAACATACACATATATATATAAACATATATCTATATACATATATATACATATATATATAAACATACACATATATATAAACATATATATATGTATATATATATATATATATATATATATATATATATATATATATATATATATATATATATATATATATATATATATATATATATATATATATATATATATATATATCAGTATGCATGTGTGTATGTATGTGTATCTATATGTGTGTATGCATGTGTGTGTATGTATGTGTATCTATATGTGCATATGCATGTGTTCTCTGTGTGTGTGTGTGTATATATGCATGTGTATATGTATATATGCATGTAAATATGATTATGTGAGTCTATGTGTGTGTACATATGATTATGTATGTGTATGTGTATGTGAGTATGTGTATGTGTCTATGTGTATTCATTATATGTGTGTAACTGCATGCATGTGTATGTGTGTATAAAAATGTTCATGTATGTGTATGTATGTATAAGTGTTCATGTATGTGTATATGTGTGTAAATGTGCATGTATCTGTACCTCTAGTCTCACTCTTTTCTCTCTCTCTCTCTCATATACATACATACCTACATAAATACACATAGTCATATCCACGTATATATACATAAAAGCAATGCATACCGTGCATTATCGCGACGATCAGCCATAAGTGTGGGCATCTCTTTTAGACACCACTTATGCAACCATCGTGTCCCAAAATCTGTCTCAAGTGAACTAAGTACGTATTTTTTATCCCTCTCATCATGCTCACTACAAAAATAAAAAAAAAGTCATGTAAATAAAACATAAGATATTCATTTCAATTTGCATATAAAATTTATACTTAGTTCCACTATAAGTGGACAAGGTGCAGGTAAGAGCCGCATAATGCTCACATTCTTCTCTTGAACTCCAATCCATTCCCTATGTACACAATGTTCCCATCTGGCTCTATATTGGACTCTAGTCCTAAGGTGCCTATGCATGTCCTCGTAGGCACCTCTGCTCTACTATCATGATGTGGAGGTGGCATAGGTGTCCTGAAAATAGATAGATAAAAATAAATAAAATTATATGTTATAATATCATTAAAAAAATTATGAAAAAAAACCATTCCTATGAGCAGATAGTTGTCTTCCTGCATGTGGAGCCGTAGAAGATCCCTCCACTGGTGGCTGTGTAAGCATGTAGACTGTATAATCCAACTCATCATCAGGCATGTCTGAGTACTCATGCATGATGATCCCTAGAGTATCATGCAGAACTCTTGCTCTCATCAGACTTTTTATGAGAGTGAGTTTCACCTTTCTCTCTCTACTAGGATTCATAATACATGTACATATAACACAAAATGGGTTACAAATCAATGTATATACGTGTACATATGCATGTGTGTATATGTGTATGTAGGTGTATATGTGAGTGTGTGTATGCATGTAAGCATGTATATATGCATATGCATGTGCATTATGTATGCAAATGTATGCATGTGTGTGTATGTGTGTGTGTGTTAATGTAATTATGTATGTATGCATATGCATATACATTATGTGTGCATATGTGTGCATGCATGTGTATGGGTGTGTATGTGTCTCTATGTGTGGGTATGCATATATATGTGTGTATGTCTCTATGTGTCTATCTATGCGTATATATGTGTGTATGTGTCAATGTTGTGTTTGTATGTGTGTGTATGTGTGTGTGTGTCTGTATGTGTCTGTGTATATATACGTGTGTATCTGTATATATGTATCTATGCATGTGTATGTATGTGTGTAAATGTGTGTTGATGTGTGTATGTGTCTATGTAAGTGTTTATGTTTCTATGTGTGTATGTGTGTGTCTATGTGTGTATATATGTGTGTATCAATATTCATGTGTATGTGTGTGTGCGTAAATGTGTGTGGATGTGTGGATGTGTGGATGTGTAAGTGTAAGTCTATATGTGTCTATGTGTGAATGTGTTTGTTTATATATATGTGTGTGTTTGTATCTCTATGTGTGTAAGTTTGTATGTGTGTATGTGTGTGTGTCTATGTGTGTATGTCAGTGTGCATGCATGTGTAAGTGTCTCTGTGTATGTGTGTGTGTGTCTATGTGTGTGTGTAAATCTGTGTGTATATGTGTGTGTATATGTGTGTGTATGTGTATATGTGTGTATGTGTCCATGTGTGTGTATGTATCTATGTGTGTGTGTATGTGTCTATGTATGTGTGTATGCAGGTAAGCATATATCTATGCATATGCATGTGCATTATGTATGCATATGTATGCATATGTGTGTGTATGTGTGTATGTATATGTATGCATGTAAGTATGTATGTATGCATAAGCATATGCATTATGTATGCATATGTATGCATGTATGTGTATGTGTTTGTATGTGTCTTTATGTGCATGTGTATGCATATATATGTGTGTATGTGTGTCTGTCTCTCTCTACATGTGTGTGTGTGTCTATGTGTGTATATGTATCTGTGTGTGTATGCATGTAAGCATGTATGTATGCATATGCATGTGCATTATGTATGCATATGTATGCATGTGTGTGTATGTGTGTGTATGTCTCTCTCTGTGTGTATGTGTGTGTATGCATGTAATTATGTATGTATGCATATGCATATGCATTATGTGTGCATGTGTCTCTGTGTATATGTGTGTGTATGTGTGTGTGTGTCTATGTGTGTATGTGTGTGTATGCTTGTGTATGTGTGTGTAAATCTATGTGTATATGTGTGTCTATGTATGTGTATGTGTCTATATGTATGTATGTGTCTATGTGTGTGTATGTGTATGCATGTATCATATGTGTGTGTATGTGTTTGTGTGTGTGTATGTGTATGCATGTATCTATGCATATGCATGTGCATTATCTATGCATATGTATGCATATGTGTGTGTGTGTATGCATGTAAGTATGTATGTATGCAAATGTATATGCATTATGTATGCAAATATATGCATGTATGTGTATGTGTGTGTATGTCTCTCTATGTGTGCATGTATGCATATACGTGTGTGTATGTGTGTATGTATGTGTATGTGTGTGTATGTGTGTGTGTGTGTCTATGTGTGTATGTGTATGTGTGTATGCATGTGTATGTGTGTGGATGCATGTAAGCATGTATGTATGCATATGCATGTGCATTACATATGCATATGCATGTGCATTATGTATGCATATGCATGTGCATTATGTATGCATATGCATGTGCATTATGTATGCATATGCATGTGCATGTATATGTGTGTATGTGTGTGTATCTATATATATGTGTCTATATGCATGTGTATGTGTGTGTGTAAATGTGTGTGGATGTGTGTGTGTCTATGTGTGTGTATCTGTGTGTGTATGTGTATGTGTGTGTGTGCGTCTATGTGTGTATATACGTGTGTATCTATATATATGTGTCTGTGTGCATGTGTATGTGTGTGTGTAAATGTGTCTGGATGTGTGTGTGTAAGTGTGTATGTGTCAATGAGTGTGTATGTGTTTATGTGTGTGTATGTGTCTATGTGTGTATGTATATGCATGTATGTATGCATATGCATGTGCATAAAATCCAGGCACAAATGTTTCGGGAGAAATTGAAATATTTGTTTAACATTCAAGAGCATTGCTTATGCAACACTCTCAAACATAGGACATCGCTTATGTGATGCTAAAGCATCACAAGCAATTTTCCAATGTCGCAAATAGCGTCGCTAATTAGTGATGCTATTTGCAAGGCATAGTTTTATCATGTCATAAGCGACGCTAACATTGCTTATGCGACGACAACTCTTAAAAAAAAAACAATTCCGTTGCTTATGCGACGGTGGTGTCACATAAGCGACGGTTCCCATTTTTTTCAATTCGGGAGCATCACTACGCCCCCTATTTCTAGTAGTGAGTATTCTCTTCACAAGTGCCATTCATTTTTTTCGCCTTCTATTATGCTAGGTACTTTTCTTACCTCTTAGGTTCTTCAAGGATTAATAATGATATGCTTGTATGATTATTTACTCCTATCTTGTGAAGTTCAAATCTGATGTACCTACTCAAGGTTGAAATGAACAAGTTGTTAAACTGATTGATGTCATTTATTCTAAACAATGTAAACTCGTGTAGATTTTCCTTGCATTTTCATCTACAAAATAGTCAGATAGAAAGTGTTCATTCGATGCAAGCTCTTGTTCTCACCTTAGCTCTTATCACTTTGTCCTTAGTTTCATAGTGACTAATGTGAAAACTTTGTCTTCATGCAAGACATGTGGAATGTGAGTCAAGACCCAAAACTCATGGTATCTTTACCTCAAGAATAAATAGCAGAAACTCCATTAGCAACCATTCTAATGAAGCTATTATAAACTTCTTTCACCGAGAAGCAATGCCTTAAGAGAAATTTTGAGTTAAATTTAGGGGACCTTTTTTTTAACTCTTGGGTCATTTATCACTTCATAGATATAGGAGGACATTAGGATTATTGTCGTATGTGTATATTTTTGTGTGTATAGATAGTGTGTATGTGTATGTGCATGTGTATGTGTGTAGGAATACATGTATATGTGTGTCTATGTGTGTGTGTATATAGTTATATATATATATATATATATATATGTGTGTGTGTGTGTGTATGTGTGTGTGTATACATAGATAGAAAAATAAAAATGGTACCTTAATAGTCTCAAAATAGATACATTACTCAATCTAAAATTATTTTTAAGGTTGAAAATAAGTAAGCTTGCACTTAGTCATGTCAAGCATCTTTCTTTAGACATTTATCTTTAAGGTACTTCTCACTTTTAGAAAACTCAATGCTTTTTCTATCATTTTGATACCAATCCTCAATAGAATCTGTAAGGCCATCATCATTATCCTCATTGCAAGAATCTTGATGTTTATCTTCTTTTGAATATAGTTCTTTCAATCTTGCATACTATAGGATCACTTTTGTGTAGCTTTCTCTTGGATGCTTGTGATAAATGAGGTTTTACGAGAAATTATAAATGGTTTGGTAGAAGATCATCAACATCATATATTGGGATCTTCATATATGAATTAAAATGATTGGTATTTTATAGATTAATAAAAAACAAAGTTAAGACACAAATTTAAATATGTAATTTAATTTGAAAGGATTTCCAATTATAGGGAGTTTTCGTTGCAATACAAGATAGGTGGAAAGAAAGTTTTCATTACTCTCTAAATAAAAGGTGCTCTTGGAGGTCTATGAGATCCATAATTAACTAATAAATAATCAGCAACACATAATGAGATAATAGCATTGATAATTATGTATCTTGATACATATCCACTCATGCATGGTGATTCATGACTATTTATCACACTCTTCAAGTGTGCAATTAGTCATTGAATTATTTTATCCTTGACTACTATTCATTAATTTAGCTATATTTCCATGTGTTTATGGTCTTCCATCAATATATAATCTTTCATTTCTGCATGTCTAATCACTTGACTAGCAAGAGAAGTTGCATTCATGAAAAATCTAGTAATACTCATGCTTTGAATGTAATGTGTAAGTCAATGCCAGTCTCCCCATCTATATATAGGACCAAAAAATGGCATAAGAGTGATTTCATGCTTCAAAGGCACATACAAATCCTCTATAATAAAGAGGCAACCACAAGCACCAGTAATAGTGGATGCAACAATCATGTGGCGGCTACCCCAAAAGTAAAAAAAAAGACTCCATTTAAAAGAAGTGGTCCTCTATGCCATCCTCCATATCTTCTTCTATTATATGTTTGTATTTGAGGACCATCACGAGTTGGAAATGGATAATCTCCAATCATTTCAATGTGTAAACCAAGAGGTAGAGGATTTTGATAAACCTCAACTTGTAATTGATAAATGGCATGTTCTTGATGTGTATGAGGAATATTAGCATTATAAGAACGAGAATCATCTTCATCATCATCATCGAGAAAATATTTGTACACATTAAGTATAATTTTATTTTAGATATGATTTTAAAAATAAAATAATGAACAAGAGTTTGGGAATCAATACACACCCATGCATTCTCACATGGATCTGCTGGTGGTGCATGCTCAAAAATACCATAATCTCCCTCATTTTCAATACATTCCAATTGTGGTCCTTGATACATGTCATAACAAGGATTACACCAACATATAATATATTTTTGATAATAAAAATCATCATAATTCCTATTGTATGACACATGTGAAGTTGTTGCATGGGTAGGAGCTAGTGAAGTACCCTCTCATTGATCAAATTTTGATTATAATATCAAAATAAAACATTATATATGAGTTATGTATGTATCGATCTGATATTGGAATTTACTTATGGTCAGTAGTCCTTGCACTGTTAGGTGATGGTGATGGAGTTCCCTCTAATTTATCAAATTCTGATTGTGTAGCAAAAAAAGGTACTAGATATGAATGATGTGATTATTTATATACATACACATTCACATGTACACATTTACACATACACACATATTAACATACGGCATATACAAAGATACATATTCTAACATATAAATACATCTCTATTTATATGTGGTGATTCATGACTATTTTCACACTCATGTATGTGTGTGTGTATATGTATGTGTGTGTATGTATATGTGTGTGTATATGTAAGTGTGTGTGTATGTGTATGTATGTGTACATGTATGTGTATGTATGCATGTATAAGCGTACATATGTGTACATGTATGTGTGTATGCATGTTTATAGATTTAACATTTTTCTTTCTATATTGTTCTTTTTTTGAGATCAAAATAAGATGAGATATTGAATGTTATAAAGAAATAAGAGAAGAGTTGACATGCCACCTGTGATTTGGGACTATTTTCATAGACAACTATGTCTTAAGAAATCATTTCCTCTATAGAAGGTATGTAAAATAGTTTATGTTAATGTGTATATGTTTTATAAATATTTTACATTGAATCTGTGTACTTTTTGTTTCATTAAATAAACAAAAACTAATCCACAAAAAGGAATTGAGGTCACCCTTAGGCCAAATGGGCCATCACGGTTTTGTTGCTACATTTGTAAGCATATGTATTATTTAAACTATATGGCGTATTTTATTCAAAACACTCATCATTAATCCTTTTTATTTCTTTCAATGTGGTTAAAGGATTATGGTCATTATCCTACAAAAAAGAAAATGAAATTTACTACAAATTGTGAATACCAACATCTGAGCAAGTACATATGACCTCATCTAGATGCTTTTGTGAGTATTATTAAATGTGATATACATTATTTTATTTTCATAGATGTTTTATGTGTTTTATTTATTTATCTTTGTTATACTTAATATAGGCATCTTATGGAGAGAACAATATGGATGAGATGGAGAGACAAACATAGAAGGGAGGATATCATTCATCACAAGGTACTGACCTCTCTACCCATGATGCCTCTCCAAACACATCAGATCATGCACATTACCATGATGATAAGGATGATCATGATGATGCAGATAATCATGATTATTGAGGAAATTCAAATTATTAACATGTAACATTGATGTATTATTGGGATTGATACACACACACATACACACACACACACACACACACACACACATATATATATATATATATATATATATATATATATATATATATATATATATATATATATATATATATATATATATATATATATATATATATATATATATATATATATATATATATATATATATAACCTATTATGTTTTAAATTGTTTCTATCATTGGATCTCATAATTTCAATCATTTTAGAGTGTCTATGGTGTGAGTTTTATGAGCGAAATGTACTAAGGATTTTTATTACATTTTATATTTAACATGTGATTTATTTATTTCATTGTATAATTCATTCATATTATAAGTGTGTTGGTGTGGATATGTAGAGAAGGTACTAGGGTACCCACTTTCAACAAGAACAATAATATACACTTCCAGTACTTTGTCTACTCAAGAGGGGTTCTCCTTAGGGAAGTATGCCCTTTAACATTCATCTCTGCAAGCCCATTCACTAGTAATATAGACACAGTACAATAGAATTCTAGGGAGAAGCGTAATGACAATTGGCAATAATAGAGAATGGAGCCACTCCTTAGTTCAGAAAATGATTACAATGGGCATGAATGCTCCAAGAAAGAGTGCAGTGGACTAGCATTCCAACAGAATTAGTATAAGAGCTTTGTCCAACAAAATGAACACAACAAGATGAAGACTTGCACCAAGGAATACATAAATATGAAGACTTGCTCCAAAGAAATACTACTGACTCACATCTAATGACAGAACTGTTGGAGAAACATCACTAATTGGACATATATTTGAAGGTCAAAGCTTCAGAAGAAAACCACATGCCTATGTGAAGGGACAAATTCACAAGTGTATTATATTTGTAAAGTTAGTTCACTTTAGTTCTAGAAGTTTTTTAAAAATCACGAGAATGATAAAATCTATTTAAGTTAGTTTCTATCAACTGATGCGGCAAGAGAGAAGAAGTGGAAGATAGTGATAGAATGTGAGAGGGAGTTCATTTTGTATGACTGAGTATAGTCGAGTTTCTCTGAGTGAGAAAGCATCTGTAAAACTTCTGAGTTTTTCATAGCTATGAGAAGAAATAGTTAAAGTTTTGTGTATGAGACTCTCTCCATCATCTCCATGCTTGTCTATTGTGAAATGATTTCAAAAGTTCAAGTTTTCCAAGCAACTCGATGCCTGGCATCGAGTTTGTGCTGATAAGTCTGTGTTTTATTTTTTGAGTTCTAACTCCTGCTAAATCTTCTTAAAAACATGAGGTTTGTGGAGCAACTCGATGCCTCGCATCGAGTTTCAGCATAAAGTCGATGACTGGCATCGACTTCCACCATAAAAGTGATCTTGATCATTTGTGTGTTAAACACGCCTATTTGAGGAACAAAAAAGTGGCTAGAAAAGCTCAAAGTCGATGCCCGACATCGACTTTTGGTTGCAAGTCGATGCTAGGCATCAAATTTTCATTTTTAGATACTCAGAATTACTAAAGAAAGGCAAAATTTCTAGTTTTGGCAAGTCATACAAGGTCATCTTGTGAAGGCCATAACTTGAGTTCTAGACATCGGTTTCTTGCATATGATAGCTTGTTGGAAAGCTATACTTTGCGAGTTTCATCCACTAAAAGAGCTTGGCGAAATACTGTCCGAGCTAAGAGAACTATGCAAAATACTGAAGGTATGTCATTTTAGTGATTGGAAAAATCTGAAGAAGTAAAGTTCTTGGTTTTAGCTATCATTTCTCAAAGTTTGGAGTGGCAATGAGTTAATGGTGACCATAGAGGTGTTCTAGTGCCACATTAATTCATTTCTTGTGGTGTTTTACACATCAACAAGTGGTATCAGAGCAGAAAGGTCCTAAAGAGCAGAAGGCGGCAAAGGTACGAGAAGTTTTTGAAAAGTTTTTCATTAAAGGTTGAAGGTGAAGCATTTGAAGACACAAGGCATCAAAAGGTTACTTCAAAAGTATCTTCATACACAAAGAACTCCAAAAGGTATTTTCCTTTATCCTTTAAGCTCACATGTTGCACCAGAAGGAAAGGAGTATGGCAGATCATATCTCCATTGAAAAACTGGACAGAGATAATTATCCCGCATGGGTAATGAGAATGGAAGCCTTACTTATGAGTAAGGATCTCATGGTATATGTAACATGTGAAGAAGAGAAGCCAGTATTTGAAGATGAAAGCCGACCAAAGAAAGAAAAACTTGATGCTTTAAAGCATTGGCAGAAGAAGGATGCAAGTGCAAAAGCCTACATCTACTATACAATCTCTGATCATTTGCTACCACACATTAGAGAATTGGAATCATCTGAAGATATATGGAATGCATTGGAGTATCATTTCCAAAGCACTACTAAAGCAATTAAAGCAAGTCTATGGTCAGAGTTTACAACATTTAAGAAGAAGCCAAGTCAAAGTATTAGTGATTATGTCACTAAGATGAAGGATCTTGCAGATAGTCTTGGATCCATAGATGAAGATATTGAGGATCACAGGTTGATTGCTCAATTACTTATAGGTTTGAGAGGAGATGAAAGGTGTAAACCTTTTGTCTTATCAACAAAACTTTCATTAAATGACTATGTTCCAGATTTGAACCAGTTGCTTGGTTTGATGCTCACATTTGAGAAAGACTTGAAGGGAGATGGAGATAAAGGACAAAGTTCTGCAATGTACATGAAGAACAAGAAGAAAGGAGATAAAGGTAAAGCAAAGGATGAAGAAGAGCCAACTTCTCAAGTTTATTATGCAAGAGGTAAAGGCAGTGGCAGAGGAAGACCAAGAGGTTTTGGAAGAGGAAGAGGTAATCAAATAACAACAAGAAGGCTTGTTGGATCTGTGGATTGAGTAATCATTTGGCTCATGACTGTTGCCACAACCAACAAGGATCAAACCAGAATCAAAACAACAATAGCAGAGGTCGAGGTGGAAGATATCAAAGTAATTTTCAAAGAGGTAGACAAATTCAAAGACGACGCTATGGTAGAGGTGGAGGAAGAAGTTGGGGACAGAATCAATCCTACAACACCACCTACTACAATTATGCAAATGACACACAGAATGAAAGTCATACATCATTGATGATGAAATCAATCAGCACATCAGATAAAGAATATCTAAAGGTTTTTGACATTGACTCTAGATGTTCTAATCATTTGTCAAGAAACATAGAATTGATGTTAGAATTGGAAAAAGGTATTTCTAGTCATACAGTTCAAACAAGTGATAATACCAGACATAGTGTACATTCAATTGGAAAAGTGAAATGCAAGAGTGGAGCAAATTTGCTAACCAATTTTTTTTTATGTTCCTACAATACCTAAAAACTTGATTAGTGTGCGACAGATAGTTGAAAAAGGTTTTCAAGTCAGGTTTACAAATGAAGGAGTATTTGTTGAAGATCTAGAGAATGGATATAATCAGATTGTCTCTGGTAAGAAAGAAGGTAGACTCTTTACTTTAAGAGTACAAGGGAACATTGGTCAAGCTTTGCTCACACATGGTGAAGGTGTGATTAGAGAACTTGATCTCTGGCATAAGAGATTAGGTCACTTCCATGAAAGAGGAATTAAAGCTATGGTTGCTAATCAGTCTGTACTAGGATTACCAAATCTGCAGAGTCAACATATGGTTTATAAATGTGAAGCATGTCAAATGGGAAAAGCACACAGGTTACCATTTCAGAAGAAAGGATTCAAACATGATGGAGTACTTGAGCTCATTCATACAGATGTATGGGGACCAACAAAAGAAGGATCTATCAGTGGCTCAATGTATTATGTTCTTTTCATTGATGATGCTACAAGATGGATAACTCTGTATGTTTTGAAGGAAAGATCAGAAGTGTTTGGAGCTTTCAAGAATTTTCATGCATATGCAGAGAGAGTCACAGGTCAAAAGCTTAAGAGACTCAGGTCTGATGGAGGGGGAGAATACGTCTCCCAAGAGTTCAATGATTATCTTTTGAATGCTGGTATTAAGAGAGAAATAACTTGCAAGTATACACCACAACAAAATGGTGTAGCAGAAAGAAGGAACAGGACTTTGGTTGAGTTTGCTAGAGCTATGCTAAAGGAGAAGAATTGTCCAAATTATCTTTGGGCTGAGGCTGTAAATACAGCTACATATCTTGTGAATAGATTACCATGTGCAGCTCTCAATGGAATGACTCCATATGAAGCTTGGTGGAGTAAGAAACCAACACTAGATCATTGTAGAGTGTTTGGATCTATTGCATATGCTTATGTGACATCACAACTTAGACATAAACTTGAACCAAAGGCAGAAAAATATGTGTTCATTGGTTATGATGAAAAGCTTATGGGTTACAGGTTGTGGAATCCTCTAACCAAACAATTTCTTGTTTCTAGAGATGTTACATTTCATGAACAGAAAAGTTGGTATGCAGATCAAAGTCATACAACTGAAGAATTTGAAGAAGAGGTAAGAAATTGTGAGAAAGGAAAATCAATTGTGCGTGAATAGAGATGAAGACTATATGCAAGCAAGTACATCCAGAAGTGGATTAACAAGAAGAAATGAAGAAGCTCCTATATTTGATGAAGAAGTGTATCCAGACACTTATGAAGAATGTGAACCAAGAAGGTCAAGCAGGACTAGAAGACAACCAGAAAGGTATTCTTATGATACTTCTTACATAACTCAGAAGAACTATGCATATATGGTCAAAGATGATGAAGAACCTCAGAACTATGATGAAGCTAAAGGTAAGAAGCAATGGGAAGAAGCAATGAAGGAAGAGTTCAATTCACTGGAGGAGAACAAGACATGGGAACTTGTTCCTAAACCAAATGGTAAGAAAGTAATTGGAAATAAATGGGTTTATAAAGTGAAGAAGCTTGCAGATGGAAGTATAGCCAGATACAAAGCTAGACTGGTGGTGAAAGGCTATGCCCAAACCTATGGCATAGATTATGATGAGACATTGAGTCCTGTAGCTAAGATGTCAACTATAAGGACAGTCATTGCTATTGCAGCTTCAAAAGGATGGACTCTAAGTCAATTGGATATAAAGAATGCATTCTTGAATGGATACATATCAGATGAGGTATACATGGAAAAACCTCAAGGGTTTATAGGTTACAGGTATCCAAATTTTGTTTGCAGGTTGAGAAGAGCATTGTATGGATTGAAGCAAGCTCGAAGAGCATGGAACTATAGATTGGTGAAGTATCTCAATGATCTTGGATATCAAAGTTCAAAAGAAGATCCAAGTCTACTCATCAAAAGAACAGAGGAAAGTACAATCTACATTTGTATTTATGTAGATGACATTATAATCACAGGTACTTCAGATGAAGGAATCAAGGAGGTAAAGAGATTACTTGAAAAAGAATTCAAGATCAGTGATCTAGGAAAGTTCTCATACTTTCTTGGAATGGAAGTCACTTATACAGATCATGGCATATATGTATCACAAGAAAGGTATCTTCTGAATCTATTGAAGAAGTTTGATATGGAAAATTGTAGAGAAGCTTCAACTCCACTTGAAGTTAATCACAAGCTCAGTAAATATGATGGTGCAGAATACAAAGATATGAGGAAGTATCAATCTCTTGTGGGTATTTTGATTTATGCTACACTAACAAGACCTGATCTTAGTTATGCAATGGGAGTTTTATCACAGTTCATGCATTTTCCAAAGGGCCCACATTGGATTGCAGGTCAAAGAGTTCTCAGATATATCAAAGGAACTATAAATGAAGGATTATATTATCCTTTTACATCACATTTGAAGTTGAGAGCATATAGTGACTCAGACTGGGCAGGTAATCAAGATGACAGGAGATCAACACATGGATACATGATATATATTGGTGATAAGCTTGTAAGTTGGTGTTCAAAGAAACAACATACAATAGCATTATCATCAATTGAAGCTGAGTACAAAGGACTTGTGAAAGCAGCTAAGGAGGTCATATGGATGCACACATTGTTCAAAAGCTTGGGCATTGATCAAGGTATACCTACAATACATGGAGATAATATGAGTTCACTTTATCTTGCAGCAAATCCAGTATTTCATGCAAGAACAAAACATATAGAGATACATTATCATTTCCTGAGAGAAAAGGTAATGGAGAAAGAAATAGAAGTGGAGTACATTTCTACAAAAGATCAGACAGCAGACATAATGACAAAGAGCTTGCATGGTGTAAAGACCAGCAGATTCAAAAGCATGGTAGGTCTAAAAGAAAAGAAGATGATATGAAGAAACAGAGAATGTCAAATAGTGATTGAGGGGGAGCTGTTGGAGAAACAATCACTAATTGGACATATATTTGAAGGTCAAAGCTTTAGAAGAAAACCACATGCCTATGTGAAGGGACAAATTCACAAGTGTATTATATTTGTAAAGTTAGTTCACTTTAGTTCTAGAAGTTTTTTAAAAATCATGAGAATGAGAAAATCTAGTATATAAGTTAGTTTGTATCAACTCACGTGGCAAGAGAGAAGAAGTGGAAGAGAGTGATAGAATGTGAGAGGGAGTTCATTTTGTATGACTGAGTATAGTCGGGCTTCTCTGAGTGAGAAAGCATCTGTAAAACTTTTGAGTTTTTCATAGCTATGAGAAGAAATAGTAAAAGTTCTGTGTATGAGACTCTCTCCATCATCTCCATGCTTGTCTACTGTGAAATGATTTCAAAAGTTCAAGTTTTCCAAGCAACTCGATGCCTGGCATCGGGTTTGTGCTGATAAGTCTGTGTTTTATTTTCTGAGTTCTAATTCCTGCTAAATCTTCTTAAAAACATGAGGTTTGTGGAGCAACTCGATGCCTGGCATCGAGTTTCAACATAAAGTTGATGCCTGGCATCGACTTCCCACATAAAAGTGGTCTTGATCATATATGTGTTAAACGCGCCTACTTCAGGAACAAAAAAGTGGCTAAAAAAGCTCAAAGTCGATGCCCGACATCGACTTTTGGTTGCAAGTCAATGCTAGGCATCGAATTTTCATTTTTAGACACTTAGAATTACTAAAGAAGGCAAAATTTCTAGTTTTGGCAAGTCAGACAGTGTCATCTTGTGAAGGCCATAACTTGAGTTCTAGATATCCGTTTCTTGCATATGATAGCTTGTTGGAAAGCTCTATCTTCTAGTTTTAGCCACTACAAGATTTGGAGAAATACTATTTGAGCTAAGAGAAATCAGCAAAATACTGAAGGTATGTCATTTCAGTGATTCGAAAAATCTGAAGAAGTAAAGTTCTTGGTTTTGGCTATCATTTCTCAAAGTTGGGAGTGGCAATGAGTTAATAGTGACCATAGAGGTATTCTAGTGTCACATTAATTCATTTCTTGTGGTGTTTTACACATCAACAAGAACAAAGCCACTCAATCACACTATAGTGCTATTAGCCATCCCTTGGGAAGCCCACGCTCTGTATCCTCACCATAGAGTGACTTCCTATAGTGGTAGCAACAAGTTGTAGAGAGTGGACTAGAAGAGATGCCATATGTAAGTTGTCCTGGTAGATCCAATGAGTGCTAGAACATTGCTTTTATGGACTTCAGGAGGCGAAAAGGGTTTTGCGGAATCTCAACGTTCATTGATTGTGCGCCGGAGTTGTTGCCTAAAAATGAAGGGCTAAGCCTAATATAGTTCAGGTAGCCAACCTTAATTAGGTCTACAAATGAGCTTCTGAGACTGTCAAAGCTTGGTGGAATATACTCTACATTAATTCTTTTTTACCTTTGATAGAATTGGTGGAGACCATCAGTACATGGTAGTCACCGTTTTCGAGGTGGTGCATTCAATGCTTGAGAACCATGCGCATCTTGTTTAATTCAATGTAACTAAAGCCTAGCTCCTATTTTATTATACTCCTTCCATCCATAGAGTCCCTACATGCTCGTAAATATAGCCCAACATGTGAGGTATTATCCGCCTTTCCATCCTTTGGGAGTTGCCCCATCCTCTCAGTAAGCATTTCATGTGAGATTTTGTTCTCATTCTGACTACATCATAATCTGGTAGAACTTCTATCACATCCCCTTCAAATGATATAAGCTTATCAAGCTCCATAGCATGAATATGAACCCTCTTAAGTGATCACATCATACTCATTCAAGGTTTCACAATCTATGGTAATGATCTAGTTTTCCCAATGCACTTGCATTTTCCTTATTCTTGTATCAAAAATATCTTCAAGGAACCTTATCGACATCCCATGGAGTCCTTATATTGCCACTTGACATCGCGCGGCCCACAAGCGGGCCATGCAAACCGGTCATCATGAAAAATGCTATCCATTATAATCCATTGATCTACAATTGCACATGTCCCTATAGCTCAAGGTATTTGTTGGGATAGATGGATGGATGCTCCAAGAGACTGAGTAGGTACTGCTAAACCTCCTTTGTACCAGCCCTCTTTTGCTTCAGAGTTGATAACTAGACCTCCTTAGCTTTCCAATGAAACCATAAAATGTCCTATGTCCTTTGGAAGTGATGTGTGCAATGATTGAATCAAAACAGATAACTTTGGAAGTCACAAACTCAAGAAAACCTTCTATTTTTGTCTTGACACCTGCTGAGTATTTTGCTCAGTATGACCAGCACAGTAGGAATTGGAAAAATTCCTTGTAAGGGTATCTAACTAGCTTAGTAAGCTACCTATTCCAAGTGGAATGATGTAAAATGATCTACTATGCTAAGAGAAATCAATTTAGCAAGATAAGCTATACCCTCGACTTTTTAGGACTGTAGCAGAAAATGACCAGAGTTCACCTCGACGCAGCTTTCTCCAAAATGGCTGAATAGCATGTCTCCAAAATTTGACCGCAGGTAGATTACTTGAAGCTGAATCCAACAAGCTTTGAATCACTGAATTTGGTGAGGAAGTGACCGAGATATGCCCTTGACAAGTTGACAGACTTTTTAGTAGACTAACAGAGAACTCAGAGATGGATAATATGAATGTATGTATTAATGAACATTGGTATACAAATCCATTGGCATGAATCTCATTGCCAAATGGTATAGAGAGGTGTGGGCTTGCGTGTAGACCTCACACACACTCACAAATCAGTAATGCTAGGCTCGGGAGTGCTCTCTCTAGCCTGCGACTTTTCATGTCCACTTTTATAAGAGATGACTAAAAAATTTGAATTCAAATTCAAACTCTTGGCTCCCTATGATCAAGCTCCTAAATGCTTGGAGATATTCTTTCAATCAAACAATTAATGTTTCCACGAATCCTTTTGGTACGTGATTACAAGAGATTCCAAGTCAATTTGACTTCTACAATGATGTAAAGTGGTAATTAACCACTAGCATATGTTCCTATGCTTCCTCATGTATGTGTAGACTTCAATGCATCCTTTGAGCCAAATGTGTAGGCTTGCAATTTACACCAATAGCTCACCCTCAAGCCAAACATTTTGGCTTAAGTCTTCATCTTCAATCTTCAAGTATATCCTGCAAACCAATCATGGATTTGAACCTGCAAAGTTTTGTTCCATCCAAAGCTTTAGTCGACAAATTTGCACATTGCATGTTGGTTGATACATAGGTAAGTTGAATGTCCTTGCTTATCAATTTATCTCTCACATAATGGTAATGGACCTCTATGTGTTTGGTCCTAGCATGATAAATAGGATTAGCTACAAGGTGAAGAGAACTTGTATTGTCTCCAAAGATAATTGGAGACCTAGTAAATAAGCCTAATTATGTATACAAAAGCTTAATCCAAATTTCTTCTTGTGTGACATTAGCTAGTGCTCTATACTCTGCCTCTGTGGAAGACAAAGCAATTGTAGGTTGCTTCTTTGAAGACCATGAAATTGGTTTGTCACCTGCAAAAGAGATATATCCAGAAGTGCTCCTCCTATCATCCTGGCATCCTACCCAATCTGCATCTGAATAAATTTTGATATCAATATCTGAAGTGTAAGGGAAATAGAAACCATGATTCTGTGTACCCTTGAGATACTTCAAGATTCTCTTGGCAGCCTCTAAGTGAGGTATCCTTGGCTTGTGCATAAATTGAATTAGTACACTAACTCCATATGCAATATCTATCCTTGTTAAGGTAGCATAGTTTAAGCTACCCACCATACTTTGATAACCTGTAATGTCCTTGACTTCATCACCTTCATGGGCACTTAGCTTTAGGTTTGCCTCCATTGGAGTGCTTGCTACTTTAGCATCCTACAAGTGAAACTTCTTCAACATATCCTGTACATATTTTTTCTGAGTGATATATATCCCTAAATTAGTGTAGACTAATTCAAGTCCCAAAAAATACTTCAATAGACCAAGATAATTGATCTTGAACTCCTTCATCATTTGACTTTTGATATATCTGATTCCATTGACATCATTACCTGTAATGGTAATGTCATTAACATAAACACAAAGGTATATTGCCTCTGAATTACTTCTCTTAATGAGCAGAGAAGTATCTGCCTTGCTCATGACAAAACCTTGGTCTTGGAGGTATGTAGTTAACCTGTAATTCCATGCCCTAGGTGCTTGCTTCAATCCATATAAAGCCTTTTTTAATTTGCAATCATATGTTACCTTCTTAGGGTCTTCATAGCCAGGAGGTTGTGACATATATACCTCCTTTGAAATACATCCATTCAAGAAAGCATTATTGACATCCAATTGGTACATATTCCAATTTTTTGATGCAGCCACACTTACCAACACTCTGATGGTTGGCATCTTGGCCACAAGTGAGAATGTCTCCTCATAGTCAATGCCTTGGGTTTGTGCAAAACCCTTGGCTGCCAATCTAGCTTTGTACCTATTGATTGTGCCATCAAAATTTCTTTTAAGCTTATAGATCCATCTGGATCCTATTACCTTCATTGAGTCCTTCTTAGGTACTAAATCCCATGTGTCACTCTCTTTGAGAGCATCGATCTCCTCATCCATAGGTTCTTTCCATTCTGATTTGGTTATTGCTTCTTCATATGATCCGAGTTCTTCATTTGACACATCTTTTGCAAGATAAACAGAATGTTTAGTAACAAGAGATGTATCATACCCATATCTGATAGGTTTCTTGCTTTCTCTTTGTGATCTTTTAAATGGTTGAGTTGAGGATTCAGGTATGTCTTCAAGCTTCTTCATCTACATTTTGCCTTTGGACTTCCATGCTTTGAATTCTTCAAGATTGTTAGTGTCTTCATCATCTGAACTTGAGGCTTCATTCTGAGTAGGTTCCTCCTTTGTAAGACTTGGAAATTCCTCTTCCAAATCATAGGGTAATTTGACCTTCCTGCATTCATTCTCATACTAAGAATCATTTTCATCAAAGACAACATCTCTGCTTACCATAAACCCCTTATTGATAGGATTATAAAACCTGTAACCTTTTTTATTTAAATCATACCCAATAAAGATGCATTTTTCAGCCTTTGGGTCTAGCTTACCTCTTATCTGAGAAGGAATGTGTACATATGCTACACATCCAAATATTTTGCAATTGTCAAGTGAAGGTCTCTTACCATGCCATGCTTCATAGGGTGTCATGCCATCAAGAGACTTAGATGGTAACCTGTTTATGAGGTAAGTGGCAGTAGAAACACTCTCTGCCCATAGATAGTTAGGTAACTTTTTCTCATTAAGCATAGATCTAGCTGCCTCAACAATTAATCTATTTCTTCTCTTAGCTACCCCATTCTGTTCAAGAGAATACCTTGTGGTTATCTCTCTTTTGATGCCTCAGTCCTGCAAGAAGTCTTCAAATTCATTGGAGAAGTACTCACCTCCTCCATCTCACCTTAGCCTCTTCAAATTCCTTCCTGTCTGATTTTCAACTAATGCAAGATATTTTTTAAAGCAATTAAATACCTCATCCTTCTGCTTCATGAAGTATAATACAGTCCATCTACTATAATCATCAATGAAAGACACATAGTACCTTGATCCTGAGACCGAGGGGTCTTTGCTTGGTCCCCATACATCTGTGTGTACAAGCTCTAGGTACTCTTCATGCATGTATCCTTTCTTTGAGAAGGGTAACCTATGAGACTTCCCAAATTGACAAGCACCACACTTGTAAATCATATGTTGCTTGGATACATTAGGTATCCCAAGCACACATTGGTTCATGCACATTTGTTTCAAGGTTCTTTCTCCTATGTGCCCTAACCTTTTGTGCCAAATATCAAGCTCTGAAAGTGTTTGATCTTTATAACTGTATAGTGCAATATTCTTTGTATCTTCCAACTCAAAAGTGAAAAGTCTACCTGATTTTTCTCCTTTAGCAATCCTCTTGAACCCATGTCTTGGATCCTCCACATATGCTCCATATTGGTTGAATCTAACCTGAAAACCTTTCTCAACAATCTGACCAACACTCATCAAATTTTTGGTAATGGTTGGTACATAGAGTACCCTACTCGACAAATTCTGATTTCCATCACAAGTCTTAACATTTCCAACTTTAACTACATAATGCTTTGTGTCATCACCTGTTTGGACATGATGCTTACCTTTTGGTTCCTCAAGATCAAAAAGTAATGCTACATTGCCAGCCACATGATTTGAACATCCTGAGTCAATGTAGAATAGGTGGTCATCATTTGTACCTGATTTTGAAGTCATGTTCATGATCAGAAGAGACTCATCCTGCTCCTCTGTGTAGTTGTTGTAATCCTTCCTGGATTTGAATCCTCCTTGGTAGTTGCCATTGTAATTATTGTTGTAGTTGTTGTTGTAATTATTGTTGTACCCTTGGTGATGGTTGAATCTACCTCAAAACAAGAGGATTACCAACCAAGGAAGAAAATGAAAAGCTCAACACATGGTGTGTTAAGGATGCATTGACAAGGTCTTATCTACTCAACTCTATATCTGATTTTCTTTTGCCACATATTAGAAATTGTAAGACATCCGAAATTAAGTCCATACACACATGAAGAAGCATAGGAACATAGGCTAGTGGTTAATTACCACTTTACCTCATTGTAAAAGTCAAATTGACTTGGAATTTCTTGTAATCACCTACCAAAAGGATTCGTGGAAAAAATAGTTGTTTGATTGAAAGAATATCTCCAAGCATTTAGGATCTTGATCATAGGGAGCCAAAAGTTTGAATTTGAATTCAAATTTTTAGTCATTTCTTATAAAAATGGACATGAAAAGTCACGGGCAAGAGAGAGCACTCCCGAGCCTAGCATTACTGATTTTTGAGTGTGTGTGAGGTCTAAACTCTAGCCCACACCTCTCTACACCATTTTGCAATGTTATTCATGCCAATGGAGTTGTATACATTTGTTCATTAATACATACATTCACATTGTCCATCTCTGAGTTCTCTGTTAGTCTACTCAAAAGTCTGTCAACTTGTCAAGGGCATATTGCGGTCAATTCTTCATTAAATTCAGTGATTCAAAGCTTGTTGAATTCAACTTGAAGTAATCTACATGCTATCAAAATTTGAAGACATTCTATGCAGCCATTTTGGAGAAATCTGCGTCGAGGGGATCTCTGGTCATTTTCTGCTACAGTCCTAAAAAGTCGGGGGTATAGCTTAACTTGCTAAATTGATTTCTCTTAGCATAGTTTATCATTTTACATCATTTCACTTGGAATCGGTAGCGTACTAAGCTAAGTAGATACCACTAAAAGGAATTTTTCCAATTCCTACTGTCCTGGTCATACTGAGCAAAATACTCAGCAGGTGTCAAGACAAAAATAGAAGGTTTTCTTGAGTTTGTGACTTTCAAAGTTATCTCTTTTGATTCAATCATTGCACACATCACTTCCAATAGTACATAGGACATTTTATGGTGTCATTGGAAAGCTAAGGAGGTCTAGTTATCAACTCTGAAGCAAAAGAGGGCTGGTACAAAGCATGTTTAGCAGTACTTACTTAGTCTCTTGGAGCATCCATCCATCTTTCCCAACATACTTGAGGGTTCTCTTCAACTCCTAGATTTAATTCTTGAACAATTGTTTCAAGAGTGGCCTTACCTGAGAAATCATCCCCACTATATGTAGAAGTGGAATTTAGCTTATACTTTGCAATATGTTCTCTGGTCCATCAGGTATATCCGAAAAGGAGAGATCTTCTCTGCATTCAAGCTCATAACTTTCCTTTCCTGATACTTCCCTTTTTGTTTCCCCTTCATTGTTAGTATTGAAGTGAAAACTCTCGTTTTCTAACTCCTTGTGGATTCCATGGGATTTTTCTATAACTTCTTGATTTGCAGCTTCTTCCTCTATTACACTGATTTCCACCATGCAACACTCTACACTCTCCATCATCCAATTCAATAATATATCTTTGTCGTGGGTTAAAGAAGGCATTACAAGAGTGTCCACAGTATATCCGGTAGCCTTTCTTGAGTCGAATCCTTCTTCCAAATGTAGTTGTAGTTGGTTGTTGGTGTTTGTAGAAATCCATAGCTTGTTCTTTCCCCAATCTCGTAGAGCTTTCGCTTGCCTTAGCCAAGGCCTTTCCAAGAGTAGAGGGTAAGAAGTCTCTTGTGGTAGTGCAATAACAACAAAATCTAGAACAAAGTGACAACCTTGCACTATCGTCGGTACCATTTGAATAATGCCAAGTGGCACACTCTATGTTGATCTGCTAGTGTAACTCTGAATGGTGCCAACTTGCTGGGGTTCAGATTTAGTTTCCTCATTGTGAAATCTAGCATCGAACTAATGTCAAAGCCTCCATCTATGATCACACATGTGAGAGCTTCATCCTTTATAAACATAGATAACCTTGAGCTTTGGTAGTCTGCCATGGGCAGAGGGGGAAAGTCAACCACGATCCATCTATGCTAGGTGGTTGGCTCAAGTAAGTAGAGTGTATAATCTTCAACAAGTCACTCCTTATTTTTGAATCCATCTTTATCAGTTCGTAAAAACTAACCTTGCGATGAATACATTTCAAGATCTGCTCAATGTTTACCACTTGTGTGTCTTCTTGCAGACTTGTTGGTTGGTCCCTTAGTGAAGTAGCCATCCTTTCATAAGCTCCTTCAATGTCTGCTTGGCCCTTCCACCCAGCCTTCTTTTCCTCCTCTCTATCTTGGAGGCCCTGTTATTCCTTTGTACAGGTTGTTGCCACTTGCCTGCCTCTAGTCATCATAGGCATTGAAGAAGATGAAACAACATATGACTGAGTGATCATACCTTCTACTTGTCGGGAGACTGCAATCATGTGAAGTGGATCAAGGCAACTTCTTGGGAAATCTCGGGTATAGTGATCTTTAGCCCCTCTGGACAATGGTGGCAAGGAGGTGCATCTTCTGGTAGGGAACACCTCTTTTGCATATGGCCATACTCACCACAACAATAACATATCAATGGTTCATAGAAATATCTAGGCTTCATTGGATGATTCTCCTCTCTAGTAGGTGCATTTGAAGTACTAGCATAGTATGAATCTAGAGCTTGAGGGTTAGCTCGTTGTTGTGCACCCTTGAGGTAGTAACAATCTCTAGCTTCATGGCCATCTTTTCCACAAAATTGACAACTTACCCTATTAGGACAATTAACATTGGAGTGTCCATTGTTGTTACATATTGTACACCAAATCTGCCTTCTTATGTCTTGAGTGGTCCGCAAATCGTCTAATTCACGATGAAGTTGGGCCACTTCATCATCATTATGATGCGATGGTGGTGGCATGGCCTTCTCTTCTTGGTGATTTTGCTTCATTCGCAAGGCCTCCAGTTCACTTCTTGAGTTTCCCAATAGGGTCTAGGTCTGATGCATAATTTGTTTGTGTATCCCCTTCAAAATCTTGCCTAGCTTCCTCAATGCATGATGCAGCCGCAACAAAATCATTTAGTGTAACATCCAATCTATCAGACCCTCGAAGCTTCTATTGAGATGACTTGGGTAAAGACTTTTATATCCATTTCTTAACCAGAAAGAGAGTAAGTGAGAGAGATCCTCCATTGGCACTCGTGTTTCCTTTGATGTATCTGAGGAGAAGTCTAATGTTCTTCTATGCTTCTCCTTTGAGAGTGGTGTCGCACCGAAAGCAATAGATAAATTCAAAAAGGGTAGAGGAGATTTAGGTTTACAATTCTAAGGTAAAGATGATTTTTTAAGGCTCCTATGTACACGAAGAGGCTCCTTATCCGCTCGAGTATGGGTCATGTACCTGCTTGGGAGATGCAAAAGGGTAAAACAATAATGGAGAAATAACTATTTACTATGCTAATGGCCTCACAAAAAAACTGCAAGTGTCCTATCGGGCATCCCAAACAGTAGACGAGGTATTGGGGTACCCATTTCCAACAAGAACAACATACACTTCGAGTACTTTGTCTACTAAAGGGGGGTTCTCCTTAGGGAAGTATACCCTTTAACATTCCTCTGTGCAAGCCCATTCACTAGTAATATAGACACAATACAGTAGAATCGTGGAGAGAAGAGTAATGACAATTGGCAATAGTAGAGAATGGAACCACTCCTTAGTTCAGAAAATGATTACAATGGGCCTGAATGCTACAAGAAAGAGTGCAGTGGACTAGCATTCCAACATATCATAATCAGTATAAGAGCTTTGTCCAACACAATGAACACAACAAGATGAAGACTTGCACCAAGGAATACATAAATATCAAGACTTGCTCCAAAGAAATACTATTGACTCACATCGAATGACAGAACAAAGCCACTCAATCACATTGTAGTGCTATTATCCATCCACTAGGAAGCCCACGCTTTGTATCCTCACCACAAAGTGACTTCCTATAGTATGTTGGTAGCAAGAGGGTGGAGAGAGCGGACCAGAAAAGATATCAGATGTAAGCTATCCCGATAGATCCAATGAGTGCTAGACCATTGCTTTTATAGAATTCAAGAGGCCAAAAGGGCGTTGCCGAATCTAAACGTTCATTGATTGTGTGCAAGAGTTGTTGCCTAGAAATGAAGGGGTAAGCCTAATATGGTTTAGGTAGCCAACCTTAATTAGGTTCGCAAATTAGCTTCTGCGACCGTGGCTTGGCTCAATATACTCTACATTAATTCTTTTTTACCTTTCATAGAACTGGAGGAGACCATCAGTACATGGTAGTTACCCATTTTGAAGATGGTGCATTCAGTGCTTCAAAACCATCTGCATCTTGTTTCATTCAATGTAACTAAAGCCTAGCTCCTCTTTTATTGTAATCTTTCCATCCATGGAGTCCCTACATCCTCGTAAATATAGCCCAACATGTGAGGTGTTATCTGCATTTCCATCCTTTGGGAGTTGCCACATCCTCTTGGTAAGCCTTTGATGTGAGATTATGTTCTCATTGTGCCTACATCATAATTTGGTAGAACTTCTATCACATTCCCTTCAAATGATATAAGCTCATCAAGCTCGATAACATGAATATGAACCCTTCGTAAGTGATCACATCATACTCATTCAAGGCTTCACAATCTATGGTAATGATCTAGATTTCCCAGTGCACTTGCATTACCCTTATTCTTGTATAAAAAATATTTCCAATGAACCTTATCAACATCCCATGGAGCCCTTATATTGCCAGTTCACATCTCGCAGCCCAGAAGCGGGCCATGCACACAACTCATTATCAAAAACGCTATCCATTATTTATTGAGATATCAAACTCAACATGTGATGATCCAGGATGACATGTACCAATTTTTTGTTTCTCTGACATGTATAATGGTCACGCCCGTATATGTCTGGGATACCTCATTGAGCTTTATTAGTTTTATCTACCGAGAGCAAGGGCACATTTGTTCCTTGCCAGCTCACTCATTTGCAGGCATCAAGTTTTTCCTTATGTATTGATCTTTATATATTGCACTTGTTGTAGTCTTGTTTTAAGGTCATTCTTGTACATTCCTTTTTATGTAATAGAAGAAGAAGAAGAAGATCATTCTTCTTTGCCTCAATCTGTGTGTGTGCTTCTCCTTGAAAGTGAGAGTGTGTGTGTGAGCTCTCTTTCTTATCTCCTTCCTCATGACATGGTATCACAGCGAGTGTGGCTGTAGAGAGCTCATAGAGAAGGCGACGGTGAAGACTACGTGGCAAATGCAATATAGTTCCGAATTATGTTCGTACTCTCCTATATAATTTGGCAAAGCCTTTACATTTTCATTCTCTTTGTCACTTGGATCCATTGGTAATATTCCTTCTGAATTCAATTCAGGTATTGAGTCCTCTACTCCCTCTTCTGCTTCTATCTCTTCAAAGGGCGGTTCAATTCCTTCCACTTTCTTCCATCTGTCTTCTTGGACTCTAGCCCACAAATCTTTAGGCCATTCCCCTTCTACTTCAGGGATAATGGAGTCTTCTCTTTTATCCTCACAGTAATTCCCATTATGTGTTTCACCTTCTTTAGGCTTTTCGGTGTCATTAGGAATGACACACTCTTGGAATTCTTTTTCAGGAATTCGTGAACTAGGTAGTGGAAGAACAGGTTTTTCTAAAGTTTGTTGAGCTACTTGAATTAGTTTTTTGCATATCTCTAACCTCTCTTTCTCTAGGTCACCTCTAGGATATTCTCTTTCATGATGTTCGATGCGGGGTCCTGCTCTTATTCACGCCTGGTAAGCCTGAATCCACATGGCTAACTCTTCTGGCATGGGATCTGCTAAAACCGATCCTATCTCATCCTTTTTATGCCTTTCATTTTTATTTTCTTCTTCCAGTTTCGGTTTTTCTTTTTGAGTTTGTTCATTCTTTTCATTTTCCTTCTTTTGTTGTAGTTTCTTTTCCTTTATTCTATCTCTTCGGTTCTTCCATCTTTGTGCTCGTTTGCTTACTACACTTTTCTCAGGCTCTTCCGAATCTTCAACTATTTGAGGTGTAGGTGGGTTTGCCTCTTTGTAGCTTTGATTATGTTCCTCTGCCTTTTCTGTGGTCTCTTTAGCTTTGGCTCTTGTTATCTCTTTCAATGGTACAGTGTATTCCTTATCACTCCCTAACGATTCTATTAGTTCTATCAAATTGATTTGCACATTGGAGGTAACCTTGTTGGGATTCTTGGGGCAATCTCGGAAAAGATGTTCCTTACCACAATCACTACAGTAGCCTTCCCAGACTCGTTGTGGTGGTGGTGGGTTTGGCAATGTACATTCTCTGATATAATGATCACCTCCACATCTATAACATGGTCCTCTGGGCACAGGCGGTCTGTTCATGGGTCGGGGTGGTATGGTTGCTCTAAGAGCTGTGTACATCATTAGCACATAATCCTGCTCATATCCATGAGAGGTATCTTGTGGTTCCAAGTCATAAACATATGGGTCATACGTTTGTCCATATTCTATCATAGAGCTCTCATAAGAGGGATAGCCTCCTTGACCAGAGTCATAAAATGAGTCATATGACTCATTACTAATCAAAGGTGTGGCTGGTACTATTGCTCTCTCTAGGTTTTCTTCAGGACGAGCCACTTTCAGAGAGACAACATTCTGAGGATGGGGCGGTTGTTGTGCTAGTACTGGCTGTGGTTGAGTGTATCCTTGATAAGCATATGGTCGTGGTACTGGTGCCTGCTGCTGATAAGTGGGGTATCTCAATGCTTCACCTCTTTGCTCTCTCTGAGGGTATCCATAAGGTCTCATGACAGGTTGCATGGGTCTTGATTGCCTATTGTAAGGACAATTTTTTGTGTTGTGATTTGTATATTTTTGCTCAATACTGCAATACTGCAGAGGTCCTGGGATAGGCAGTCTATTGTATGCATAAGCAGGTGGTGGGACTACTCCCCTAGTACACAAATGAGAAGGATGATCTCCTCCACAGTGCATACATCTCCTAAGCATGGGCACTCTCATTGGGTTGTTGGGGTAGTTCCTTTGTCCTTGGACATTCAGCTTCTTTGCTACTAGGTCAGCTATTTCCTCAACATTGTTCTTAGGGTTCGATGTCCTACTTGCTGAATCTTCACTCTTCATACTACCTTGAGGTATCTTCAGATCTTCCGCTAGATTGTCCTCTAGGTCGATACATTCTTTCATGCATTCTTGCAAAGTTTGAACTCTCTTTACATACACCAGAGATCTTAATGATCTGTTGAATAATCCTTCCAAAAATAATGACACCATTTTATTTTGGGTAGGTCTCCCTTCCACTGGGCATCTGTCCACATACTGCTTGAATCTTCTTGCTGCCAATCTCACTGATTCCGTAGGAGCTTGCTTAAAGCTATGGATTAATGAAGAAGAATTATTTTTAATTCCAGATTTAGTGAATTGTTCAATCATTTCTTGATAGACTTGTTCCATATTTTGAAAGCTGTTAGGGTCTAATGGCTGGAACCAAGCTAAAGCTGTGTCTGTCAGAGTTAGACCAAAAGATTCATATTGGATCAAAAAATCTTCTACTTGTTTGGCTCTGATTACGCTTGAATTCAGCTATATGATTGTAAGGTTCACTAGAGCCATCATAGTGATTTCTCATGCATTTGGCCACTTGAATTGGCCTTAATCTTCTTCCTCCTTCAGGCGGTCTAGGCATCACAGGAAAAACTGGTCTTCCCATAGGTATACCTAGTCCTCTTGCTACAGGTGGTCTGACTGGGACAGGAATTCCATGTCTTGGGTCAACAGGCGGTTGAGGCCGGTAATTAGGGTTATTTGCAGGCATTGCAAACTGCACATGTGGTCTGACCGGGATTTGTATTTGTTGGGTTTGTTGTGTTTGTCTTGACTGCTGATATGATTCATTCTGAGATGTTCCAAGTGGGTTTCGTGAAGTAGTGGCTTGGTCCCTAAGGGGGAACACAGGAATATTCTGATATTTCAACTCGGCTCTTTTTGACTCTGTTAGGGGCCAATACCTTCTCTAATTCTTATCCAAATATGTGATGATGGTGGGAAAGTCAGGATCTTGTAACTCATAGATAGTGACTGGATTGGGGGCTGCTTCCCATATTGAAGAGTGGGCTCTAAGGAGATGCTCCATTCCGTTAATCAAATACACATCCATTATGGAGTCATCTTGGGGAATCAGGTCTCCTCTCCAAACCCTAACAACAGTAGATTGCCCTCTAGGTGTGGTCACTCGCCCTTCATTTCCTTCTTCATTAGGGTTATGAGCATTGTTTTCTTCCCCAAGTTCATTAATGTTTTCTGAATGCTCTGTAACCACATACTGTATATCCCTTTTATCCATATAAAATCCTCCTGAATATTTAACTGCTGGTCTAGGCACTATGTAAGCATCTGAAGCTTTCTTCAGTTTGGCCACTGATTGGTTTAGTCCATCCAGATATATGGGGATCTCATGTTGATTGGTGGTCACATATTCTAAAGATGTCCGATATTCTCCCTCAATAATTGACATCATGCCAATCATTGGTACAGTGTTTTGCATATCCTCTGAAGCCATAGGAATTTCTTCTTCTAACTCACTAGAGGTCTCAGAATAATGTGAACGGCTACTTGGCTCAGCTACACTTCCTACAGAAGGGATCACACTCCTTCGGCTTCCTAGGGTTCTTCGAGATCTCAGGTTCATCCACTTAAAATCTCTGATCATCCCTTGCTAACCTCTAGCTTCTAGAACTCTTCACTATGGGTCAGAATTCTAGAAGAACTTGGCTGGAAAAGGACTGAATATGAAATCTCAAGTCACAATACTTGACTCAAAATTTCACGATACTTGACCTTTGACCCAGACGATACATGATATCTGCCCAAACACGATACACGATATCTCAATAAAAAGATACTCGATACTCGGAGAAAGACAATACTCGATACTTCAATGCCTGACAGGACACGATACACGATATCTAAATTCTCACGATACTCGATACCTGAGTTACAAGATACTCGATACACGATACTTGATAAGTATCACAATCGGGAACCATGCGATACTCGATACCTGGTTTGACAAGATACACGATACATGATACACAGATAGAAACGATACTCGGGCAATCACGATACACGATTGCTGATAGGTATCGTGATCGCTGAGAAACGATACACGATCTCTGTCAATTATCGCGATCCCTGAAAAGACGATACACGATACTTGACAAATATCACGATCAGGGTACCACGATACACGATCTTTCGGGAAATATCGCGATACTCAACCACAGGAGATCACGATACTTGTCAGGTAGCGCGATACTCGACCGCGGGAGAACACGATACTTGACCCTTTTTCAAAATTTTTGCTAGATTTTTTGGGTTTTGAATGAATACAGATGTTTTCCAGGTTCTTCTACCCTCTCCTCACTCTCTGTATCACCCACAACACACTTTCTACCCCCTGTAAGACCCTCACGATACCTCTCATAGATCGTTTTTCTTTGGAAACTTCATTTAACAGGTAAGTAATCACAACAAAACAATAATGTGCTCACCTTGGATACTTTTCCAACCTTTTTATCACTCCCCCTTGCTCTGCGCTGCTCCCAATCTCCTTTCTCATTGAAAACGATACTCGGCTGAATACTTCTCACGATACTTGCTCAAGAACAAATGACTTGGAGAACTCGATTTTTTGGCTTTTATACTTTAGAGCTTTCCTACTCACAAAAAAAATCAAAGGGACAAAGACTGAAAAGCTACTCTATTTACTTAACCTACTCCCTTACTCCTCCTACTCTTACTTACTCCACTCACTTCCTAGACTAATAACTCACTACACACACTTCAAGAGTGAGAAGTAGTAAGTGCGGCTGAAAGTGACTTACCAAAGAAGAGAAAATCAATACTCCTCCTCTCACTTCAATGCAAAAAGCTACTTACCATCACACGAATGCCTCGGTTTGATTCGACACTCCCTGGCAGCGGCGCCAAAAAAACCTGTGTACCTAAGAACCAACTTAGGGACTTGTGGAGAAAGAGACTATACCTCTATCCCACTCAAGTGCATATAGTGGGGATTCACGCTTTAATTATCAATCTGATGAGTATACAAACCTAGCCGAGTGTATGAAGACATGCATTCAAATGATGATCAATGCAAATGAACTACTCAAAGAGTGCAAATAAGGCAAAGACTGATCCAAACAAGCTTCAACTGTCAGTTATGGTGTCACGATACTTGGAACAACAGCCAACAATAAATTGAGCTTTTCTCTCAGCTCCAAACTCCAAATATAGCAAATAGCATATGCGTTTCGAAGCTCTCGAGAAGATGCATCCAATAGCGGTAGCCTCACTCAATTTTGACGCTCCTACTTCAAGTTATGAACAAAATACTGAGTCATGGGAAAACCTTCCTACACTTCAGCACTTGCTACACTTCGCACACACCTTAACAAGAGCAAACAAACACTTTCATGGATAGACAACACTTCCTAACACTCTTTCCAAGCAACACACATGCACACAAGCTCACAAAGAAGAAGATATAGAGGGGAGAAGACACAAATTCGAATTTTTGTGCTCTTGATTCTCACAATGACAAAAAGTCTTTACAAAGAGTCACAAATTGACTTATATACTAGTGCCCTAAAATTGGTCCTTTCACACAAGAGACTGGCACTTTATTCACTAAAAGACTAATTTCCTACTAATTTACATGGGTAAGCTACTAATCTTCTGTGGGGATGCATCTAGAGGACTCCTCTAGTGCATTTACAACAGAAAATATATTACAAGAATGGTTATAATACAAAAACTGGGTGTCCAAATCGGAAAAATTTTGGGGCCCTTCTTTTTCTCTGCCTTGTGCTCTCTTTGCTTTGCAACAATCTCTTATGTCTGCAATGTTGTGTTCCACAAAGGCTCGCTCAAATCTATAGGCAGTCGGACAATTTGATTGTGAATATCTTGCCATGGATAGAAGGGAATATCATGTGAAGCCAGTAGAAGAAGACAACATCTATAAAGTCAAAGAGCAAGAAGCCCATACAAAAGAAGCCCCAAAAGAAGACCAAGCGAGCTCATGTGGAATCAACAAAAAGCTCAGACTCTCAAGATGATATAGTTGCCCCTAGAGGAGAGCTCACATATGGGATATTGTGTAAAGAACAGAATAGGATAAGGGAGGAGATTGTTAAGAAGAAGCTTGTGAAGAAGAGGCAATCTTTTCACCTCCCCATTACTATAATCAACAGAACGTGAATAGACCCACTTAAAGGACGGAGGCCTCCTGAGATAAGGGAGCCACATAATGTGCATGTACAAAATCTTAAGAAGAATATGAAGGTATGTTGGCGTATAAACACTCCTATGTGCACAACAAAAGCAAATGAACCTTGCTAGGATCTAGAAAATTTTGAGACAGAAGTTTTTTATTTTCTATATTTGTTTGAGTACATGGGAAGACTGAAAACAAAGACATGCACTAAATAAACTATGAGAGCTTTTAACTGAGAGTAAAATCACTCCATTTGGATACTGAATGATGCCTTAAGGAGCTGCAGCAAAACATATAACTTGATCCCTTCACAGAGTATCAGCTAACTTTAGAGACACTATTCTAGACATTTCTCTACAAATGGGCACGCGTGGAGCCCGAGACGTATGCCATTGAAAGTAGAACTTATAAGCTTTCCAGCAACATTAAAATCATTGCAAATGGATTCCGGATGAAGGAGAAACAACAATGACAAGATTAGGGGGGTCTACCAAAATCATCTAGATAGATATAGTGTGAAAAAGTTAGGGGCCTATGTCTCTTATGTTGATTGATTCTTTCAATCCTCCAAGCCTTGTATCTTCAAGAAGCTTTGTCATCATGTCTGCAATCTACACTTTAGTATTCACATACCTTATATCTAGCTCCTTTTCCATCACCTTTTCTCTAATGAAGTGGTAATGAACCTCTATCTGCTTGCGCCTTGCATGAAACATGGGATTGTTAGCTAGGTAGATGCTTGAGATGTTTTCTCCATAAAATGGAAACTCCTCCACTTCCAGTTCGAAGTCCTTAAGTAGCTTCTTAAGCCATAATAGCTCACATGTAGCTAATGCTAAACCCCTGTAAGCAGCCTCTCTGGATGAAAGAGAAATAGTGGGTTGCTTCTTAGAGCTCCAAGAGATCACTTTTGTACCTATCACGAAAACATAATCGGATGTACTCCTTCGATCATCCTTGCTACGTGCCCAATCAACATCACTATATCCTCTAGAACTTAGATCAGAATCATATGAGTAAATTTGACCTTGGTTGATGGTGTGCTTGATGTATCTAAGAACTTTTCTTGCCAGAGAGAACACTACTACATATGCAAGATCAATTCTAGTGAATGTAGCATAGATTAATGAGCCAATTATATTTCTACATAGTGTAATATCTTGTATAGCATCTCCTTGACCTGCAAACAACTTTGTATTGGGATCCATGGGCTGATAAAGTTGCTTACAACCAGTCATACCAAACCTGTATAGCACATCCAACAAGTATTTTCTTTGAAACAGCAAGATGCCATTATCTGCGTATAGTACCTCTATTGACAATAAGTACTTTAGTGTTCGAAGATCACATATCTTGAACTCCTTTCCTAGCTTTGATTTGATATCTTTAATACCTCCAATATCACTTCCTATGATGATGAAATCATCCACATAGATGCATATGTATAACATCTTGTCTCCTTGCTTCTCCATGTAAAGTGATGGATTGGCAATACTTTCTTTGTATCCACAACTTCATAGATAATCCACCAACCTCTGATTCAAGGCCCTTGGGGCTTGCTTTAGTCCATATAATGTTTTCCTTAGCTTTGATTTCGGTACCTCATAGTAGAAAATCCTTGAGGTTGGCTCATATAGATTACTTCTTCAAGCTCTCCATTGAGGAAGGCATTCTTCACATCCAACTAATATAAGCTCTATTTTCCCTATGTGGCCACTCGAATCAAAGTACTAATTGTCTCCATCTTGGCTACAGGGCTAAAAGTTTCATCCTTATCTATCCGATAGATTGGGGAGAAGCCTTTCGCCACCAACCTTGCTTTGTACCTAACAATGGAACCATTTGAATTAATTTTAATTTTGTAAACCCACTTATTACCTACCACCTTCATGTCTTGTTGAGCTGGTACCAAGCTCCAAGTATGGTTCTCATCAAGTGCCTTGAGCTCTTCTTTCATTGCATCTTGCCATTCCTTGCAATCCTAGGCTTGTTCATAACTAGTTGGTCCTTTGTCATTGATTACCTGGGTTATGTATGCATAGATGTATGTAGTTGGAGGTTCTTTAACAAGCTCTCTTTGGGCCTCTATAAAGTGTGATCATCCAATAACATAGTATGTATAGTCCTCAAACAGACCTTCATTGAATTCCTCCAGCAACTCGTATACGTTTGGATTGACCATTACCAAGAACGGTACAAGCGTTGCATGTGGGTTTATCTTGTTGAAAGTTTTGTATTTCAAGCCCAAGAGTGTGGGAACATGCCCCAAATTGAGCTTTCCACATCATCCGCTATCAAAGGAGACTGATTTCCATGCATTTGAGACATCAAATCATGTTTATAATGGAAATAAGTTGATTAGAGAAGATTTAGCTCACCTCTTGATGTGATTGGACCTCACTTTGACATGTATATGCTTATGATTGGTTAAACAGGTATGTATGTGACCTTTAAAGCCTCTATTGAGTTTTATTATGACTTAGGGTCATAGAAATATGTGACCAAGCTGCACCCTTGCTTAAACACACCCCCTACTAGCTATTCTCTGCATATTTTGAAGTTTCAGTTTTACACACTCTATCTATCTAGATGATTTTTTTAGAGCTCTGGTTTTGTAATTGTTGTTTCACCTTCATCCCAAATATATTTCCAATGCTTTTTATCCTATTGCAAATCTTATAAGTCCTACTTGCAATGGTACAAGTCTTCGGCTTATTGCATACACATGTGTAGAGAAATTTCTAGAATAATGTATGTGTAGTTAGCTAATACTTTGTGAAGGGATGAGGTCATTTCTTTTGTTGCAGCTGGTTGAGGAGTCATATAGTATCTAAATGGAGTGATTGAAAGAACTTGGAGAAGCTTGTAGAAGGTAGAAAAATGCATTTCGAGGAGACAAAGTTTGGTCTAGTCAACCGGCACAAGACCAGCCCTTGAGCTTATGGAGACTCAAATAGACCTTATAATCATGTGATAAGTGGAAACAAATTCACTATGTACTTCGGAACATCAAGGAGAATGAATCGATACAAAATAGATAGGTTCACGGGTCGACTAGCTCAAAAAACTTATTATCTATGGAAGAGACAATGAACTTCAAATGCCCATAGCGACCAGCACGATTACAATTAGAAAACCTCCTTTTATGGGAGTGATGGAAATGGGGTTGAGTATATAGAATGCATAAAAGTATAATGAATAATGAAAATATGCTATAGGAATGAATGAGACATTCACCGGTGGTACTTCCTATTTTTCAGGAATGCGTAGAGATTGACCCCGAGAAAGAAAAACTCAGATTTCTCCCAATCAACTGAACCAAATGCTATGAAACTTTATAGGCATAAACTACACGCTCGTAGCTTTCCAATGAGCCATCTTGCACTCAATTTGACGCTCTCCAGAGAGAGTAGCTGCCTCTACAAGATTATTGTTGGTGAAGAAGATGATGCAAAGAATTGAAGGAGCAAGACAATGATGGTCACAAGTGTATGTATATTGCTTCAATGTAATGTATGATTGATTTCAAGTCTTTATATAGACTCTAGGACTGTTCAAACTTTACTTCTACAAGTGAAGTTTGAATTCAAATGAATGCGGGAATGGTTGTTGGAGCGAATCAATTCACTTTCCTACAATCTAGGAAAAGTGAAGATCTAGTTTGATCTACTTTTAGGTGATTTATTGCTTGATTGAATGCAACTTCAACCACCACAAATTTGTGGGATTTGGACTCTATCTTTCTACCTTTACATGTGTAAAGCTAGAAGCTTTTACAACGGTAAATGAACCATCAAAAATCTCTCAAAAAAATACAATTAATGACCATAAGAAAAAAGAACTCTCCAACGGATATTCTTTCGATGCAATAGCCTTTGATGTAGATCAAATCCACCTCAAGCATAATGTAAGCTTGATGTTCCAACTGCTCCCCCTGAAGGTAAAGTATGCTTGAGTCTTCATTCTCTGATAGGTTGAATACCTGCCATAGCTTTGAATCTACAAAGCTTTATTCCATCAAGTGCCTTCCTCATCATATCTGCTACTTGCTTTTCAGTTGGAACAAAAGAAATGTCAATCTCCTGTGCCATGAGCTTCTCCCTGATGAAGTGGTAATGGACTTCTATGTGCTTGGTTCTCGCATGGAAAATAGGATTTGCCGTTAAATGCATGGAACTTACATTATCTCCAAATATGTGAGGTTTGGAACTCAAAGTCCCAAATCTCTATACAAGCTTTTAACCATATTGCCTCTTGAGTTGCTATGGTCAAGCCTCTATACTCTACTTCAGTTGAGGATAAAGCAATAGTTGGTTGCTTCTTGGAACTCCATGACACTAGCTTTGAACCTGCAAATGCTAAGTAACCAGATGTACTTTTTCTATCATCCTTGGCTCCTCCCCAATCTGCATCTGAGTAGATTTTGATATCCAAATCTGAAGAGTAAGGATAGAACATACCTTCATTGATTGTACCTTTGAGATACTTAAGTACTCTCATAAATGTATCTATGTGTGGTCTTCTTGGTGAGTGCATGAAGTGACTAAGCACTCCCACACTATATAAGATGTCTACCCTTGTATGAGTAGCATATATCAAGCTACCTACCAAGCTTTGATATTCTTTAATGTCTTCAATTTTCTCACCTTCATTAAGACTAAGTTTATGATTCATCTCCAAAGCTGTACCTGCAGGTTTAGTGTTCTCCATTTTGAAGTTGCGAAGAAGATCCTGAATGTATCTTCTTTGAGTCAAATACATTCCTTCATCTGTGTATATCACTTGCATACCTAGGAAATATGTGAGCTCACCTAGGTCACTGATTTTGAACTCCTCTTCCATGTGTCTCTTGATCCTTTGAATGCCATTTAGATCATCACATGTCACAATAATACCATCTACATATACACATAGATAGATAACCTCATTGTGATCCCTTTTGATGAATAGAGAAGGATCTGACCTGCTAGCTTTGAACCCTTTATCTTGAAGATATGTAACCAACCTGTAATTCCAAGCTCTAGGAGCTTGTTTCAATCTATACAATGCTTTCTTAAGTCTGCACACATAAGATGGATGATTAGGGTTTTCAAAACCTGGTGGTTGTGACATGTATACCTCTTCACTTATGCAACCATTTAAGAATGCACTTTTCACATCAAGTTGGAGGAGTCTCCAATTCCTTGCAGCAGCTAAACTTATCAATGTCCTGATTGTAGTCATCTTTGCAACTGGTGAGAATGTTTCCTCATAGTCTATACCATGAGTTTGTGAGCATCCTTTGGCAACTAATCTTGCCTTGTACCTGCAAACTGATTCATCTGAGTTTCGTTTAACTTTATATACCCATCTGCAATCAATTACCTTTTGATTCGGTGACATTGGAACCAAATCGCAAGTGTCCATTTCCTTCAATGCATCTATCTCTTCTTTCATGGCCTTTTCCCAATTAGGGTTTCCCTTTGCCTCTTCATAGGTTGAGGGTTCCTCAGAAATAGAGTCTTTTGCCAAGTATATTGAATGCTTCGTAACAAATGTGGAATCATATCCATACTTGTCTGGTTGTTTCTTCTCTCTTGCGGATCTTCTAGGTACTTGTTTGGAGCATTCTCCAACCTCTTGCATCTTTGCTTTGCCTCTTGACTTCCATAGCTTGTAATCCTTTTCCCTTTCATCTTGGTCATTTTTTGTATCACTTCTTGGATTCTGGACCTGTGTATCATGCTTGCTTCCTAATTGATGCGAGTCAGAATAAAGATCATATGGTAGTGTTACCTTTTGTTTGTCTTCATCATACCAAGACCTGTGTTGTTCAAACACAACATCTCTACTTGTAGTGAATTGCTTGGTTGAAGGATTGAAGAACTTGTAACCCATCTGAGTTGAATCATATCCAATAAACACTGCCTTTGTTGCCCATTCATCTAGCTTACCTCTTATTTGTGATGGTACATGAAAATAAGCTAAACAACCAAAAACCTTGCAATGTCCAAGACTAGGTTTTCTTCCATGCCATGCTTCACAAGGAGTCATACCTTGAAGTGATATGGATGCTAGTCTATTGACAAGGTACACAATAGTTGAAATAGCTTCTACCCATAGATAATGTGGCAACTTCTTCTCTTCAAGCATTGTTCGGCTGATCCAACCATTGTCTTGTTTCTCCTCTTTGCAATTCCATTTAGTTGAGGAGAGTACCTAGTAGTCACTTCCCTTTTGATACCTTTTTCCTGCAAGAACTCATCAAACTTTTTGGAGACGTATTCTCCCCCTCCATCAGATCTGAGCTTCTTTAGTGATCTACCTATATGATTCTCCACATGTGCAAGATACTTCTTGAAGAAATCAAACACTTCATTCTTACTCTTGATAAAGTCTAGAACACTCCATCTACTATGGTCGTCAATAAATGAGACATAATACCTTGATCCTGCCAATGAAGGTTCTTGACTTGGTCCCCATACATTTGTATGTACTAAGTCCAATAAGTTGTTGTGGATGTAGCCTTTGTGGTTGAATGGTTGTCTTTGTGCCTTCCCAATCTGAGATGCATCACACCTGTTGATCATGTGTTGCTTTGATATGTTCGGCAGTCCTAGAACACTTTGATCCTTGCATATATCCTTCAAGGTTCTTTCATTCACATGAGAAAGTCTCTTATGCCACACTTCAAGCTCACTTAGGGTTTGAGACCCAAAGTTGAATAGAGCTATATTCCTGGTTTCTCCTACTTCAAAAGTAAAGAGCCCACCATGCTTCTCACCTCAGGCTATCTTTTTAAAGCCTTGACATGGATCTTCCAAAAAAGCGCCATGTTGGGTGAACCTAACTTGCAAGCCTTTTCAACTATTTGGCCTATACTTATTAGGTCTTTAGTGATAGTGGGTACATAGAGAACCTTACTTAGAATGTTTGTCTTGCCATTGGAAGCTTTGACATTACCAATCTTCTCCACATTGTGCTTTGTGTCATCCCCTGTTTGCACTTCATGCGTATGCTTTGGACTTTCCAAATCAGATAGAGGAGCAATGTTGCCTGCAACATGACTCGAACATCCTGAATCTATGTAGAACAAATGATCATCTTTTTTGCCTTCTTTGTGGCTTAGATTCATAAGAAGCAATGAGTCTTCATGTGGTTGATCTTTTGAATAATTTTTGTAGTCCCTTCTATTGTAGCTTCTATTGTTATTGTTGAAGTTGTGTCCACCTTTGCCTCTATTGCTGCTATATCCACCTCTTCCACTTCCTTTCTAGGTCTTCCCATTGAACTAGCAATTCTGAGTGGTGTGGTTGGTCTTATCGCATATGGCAGAAGGTTGAACATTCTTTCCTTTGGCTTTGTCTTGTGTTGGTCCTTTCTTCTTCCCTTTCCACTTGC
Source organism: Ceratopteris richardii (assembly GCA_020310875.1). NCBI lineage: Eukaryota > Viridiplantae > Streptophyta > Polypodiopsida > Polypodiales > Pteridaceae > Ceratopteris > Ceratopteris richardii. Next base: position 85,880,869 of record CM035412.1, on the reverse strand, counting down.
TCTTGCTTGCGAAGTTGGCTTGGGAAGTTTTTTCTTCATCAGCTTCTTCCTTCTTCTTGCCTTTCTGCTTCTTATCCTTCTTATCTGCATATAGAGCACTAGTTGAATTACCATGATAAGAGTTACCTTCCTTTATGCTATTGTTGGCTTCTTGATTGAAGAGTTGTCCAAGAAAAATTTTGAAGTCTGGAGTTTGCACATCCATGATGAGATCATAAGCCGTCGTGAAGGATTGCCATTGCTTATCACTGCGAATGCCGTTGAAAATTTTCCTCATGATGACCTCTTCTTCGATGAGCTCTCCAATGGATGCTAGCTGATCCGCAACATCCTTGACCTTGGTAACAAACTCTGTGATGGTTTGTTTAGGTTTCTTCTTCATTTGGTTGAACTCGTTCCAAAGATGATTCTTTCTTGCTTTGGTACTAGCAGAAAAGAAAGTCTCGAGGGCATCCCAAGTCTCTTGAGATGTCTTGCATCCTCTAATATGTGGTAATAGAAAGTCAAAGATAGAGTTTACTATGTATGACCTTGCTTGACCATCCCTTGCGCACCATAGTGTGAGATTATCTATCTCCTCTTGTGTAGGTCCGCCTTTGGATCTCGGAATAGGCATAGCTTCATCACCTGCTATAATTCCATAAAGATTTCTACCTTGCAAATAGGCCTCTATCCTGATTTGCCAAGCCGCATAATTGTGTCAATCAAGCTTCTCGATCATTGAGGGAAAGCCGTCACCCATCTTGATCTAGCTCTAATACCACTGAAAAGAACTTGGAGAAGCTTGTAGAAGGTAGAAAAATGCGTTTCGAAGCGATGACGTTTTGTCTAGCCAACCGGCACAAGACCAGCCCTTGAGCTTATGGAGACTCAAATAGACCTTAGAGGAATGCGATAAGTGCAAATAAATGCACTATGTACTTTCGAGCATCAAGGAGAATGAGTCGATACAAAATAGATAGGTTCGCAGGTCGACTAATTCAAAAAACTTACTATCTATGGAAGAGACAATGAACTTCAAATGCCCATAGCGACCAGCGTGATTTCAATTATAAAAAATCCTTTTATGGGAGTGATAGACATAGGGTTGAGTATATAGAATGCACAAAAGTATAAGGAATAAGCAAAATATGCTATAGGAATGAATGCGACATTCACCGGTGGTACTTCCTATTTTTCAGGAATATGTAGAGATTGAATCTGAGACAGAAAAACTCCAAATTCTCCCAATCTAATGAACCAAATGCTATCCAAATTTACAAGCATAAACTAGACACTTATACCTTTCCAATGAGCCATCTTTCATGCAATTTGGAGCTTTGGAGAGAGAGCAAAATATCAAATTAACCACCTCTGGAGTTGAATTTGAACACACATTAGCCATCTGTAAATTTTAAAAGGCTAACAATTATGGAATGATATTAGGATGACCTTTCATGAGACAAATGCGGATAGTGCAAGACAAGGGACGAGATTTGTTATACCAGCAACATCAAGGAAATACCACCAAGATAAACTTGCATGCATTTTCATATAGAGATGTACCCCCACTACAGTGAAATCCCATACACAAGGAGGAAGATGACCTATCTATTCATAGCGCTGGATCAAGTGATCAATCATGGAAGTATGAGGATGCCCAATTATGGATGTGTAAAGAAGCCAAGAAGGATGACAATAAAAGGTAGCTGTGGCCAATAGGACATCCTATTACCGACCTGTAGAGGACCCAAGGTATATGCCTCAAATCTTTCCCGACGAAACATTTGAACCGCATGGGTGGATGGAAATCTTAGCTACCTTGGATGTATGTGTGAATGAAGAAGTTTTGACGATGAATGAATGTGTGGATGAAGAAGGCTATGATGTAAATTTGTACATGCTTGTCCTTCAAGAAGTAGAAGATGGGGAAATATTGGAAAAGGAATGGAAACAAGCATACGAGATCATAGAGATGAAACCGGAATTAGACTCTTAAGAATGTTACCGAGAAGCTATTCGAACCAAAGACAAGTATGGAATGACCAAAGTGTTAGCAATAGAAGCAGCCCCCATAGTACCGAAGCAAGAGTAAAGTGTGAGTAAAATAGGACCAAATCCTGACCTTTTTTAGGTTCCGGAGCATTTTAAAAGGTACGAAGTAGAGGAGAGAAAGATAGCCATTCAGATGCCTAAGAGAGAAGCTAGAAAAGGAGAAGCGTACGACAACAAAGAACAAACAAAAAAGATCATAGTAGGAGTGGAAGATGGAGAAGAAAGATGTACATACATAGGTAAAGATGTGTCAACTGAGGAGGAAGAAGAATTAATACAATTGATCCGAGAATATCGAGATGTATTTGCATGGACATATAAGGATCTCAAGGGTGTGGAACCCTCTATTTGCTGTGATAGGATTCCAATGATGGGGGAGGCAAAACAATCTAAACAACGCCCTTATACATAGAATGAGGTCTATGCTGCTAAAATAAAAGAAGAAATAGACAAGCTACTAGCGGCAAGATTCACTTATGAAATAGAACACATGGAGTGGGTATCACCACTAGTGGTTGTGCCCAAGAAGAATGGAAAACTCAGAGTATGCATTAACTTGAAAAAGTGAATGCAACCACGATTCATGATAGCTACCCTTTACCCATCACTGACCATCTATGGCACAAGGTTGAACATTCTGTCCTTTGGCTTTGTCTTGTGTTGGTCCTTTCTTCTTCCCTTTCCACTTGCTCTTGCTTGCGAAGCTGGCTTGGGAAGTTTCTTCTTCATTAGCTTCTTCCTTCTTCTTGCCTTTTTGCTTCTTATCCTTCTTATCTGCATATAGAGCACTAGTTGAATTACCATGATAAGAGTTACCTTCCTTTATGCTATTGTTGGCTTCTTGATTGAAGAGTTGTCCAAGAAAAATTTTGAAGTCTAGAGTTTGCACATCCATGATGAGATCATAAGCTGTCGTGAAGGATTGCCATTGCTTATCACTTCGAATGCCGTTGAAAATTTTCCTCATGATGACCTCTTCTTCCATGAGCTCTCCAATGGATGCTAGCTAATCCGCAACATCCTTGACCTTGGTAACAAACTCTGTGATGGTTTGTTTAGGTTTCTTCTTCATTTGGTTGAACTCGTTCCAAAGGTGATTCTTTCTTGCTTTGTTACTAGCAGAAAAGAAAGTCTCGAGGGCATCCCAAGTCTCTTGAGATGTCTTGCATCCTCTAATATGTGGTAATAGAAAGTCAAAGATAGCGTTTACTATGTACGACCTTGCTTGACCATCCCTTGCGCACCATAGTGTGAGCTTATCTATCTCCTCTTGTGTAGGTCCGCCTTTGGATCTCGGAATAGGCATAGCTTCATCACCTGCTATAATTTCATAAAGATTTCTACCTAGCAAATAGGCCTCTATCTTGATTTGCCAAGCCGCATAATTGTGTCGATCAATCTTCTCGATCATTGAGGGAAAGCCGTCACCCATCTTGATCTAGCTCTAATACCACTGAAAAGAACTTTGAGAAGCTTGTAGAAGGTAGAAAAATGTGTTTCGAAGCGATGACGTTTTGTCTAGCCAACCGGCACAAGACCAGCCCTTGAGCTTATGGAGACTCAAATAGACCTTAGAGGAATGCGATAAGTGCAAATAAATGCACTGTGTACTTTGGAGCATCAAGGAGAATGAGACGATACAAAATAGATAGGTTCCTGGGTCGACTAATTCAAAAAACTTACTATCTATGGAAGAGACAATGAACTTCAAATGCCCATAGCGACCAGCGTGATTTAAATTATAAAAAATCCTTTTATGGGAGTGATAGACATAGGGTTGAGTATATAGAACGCACAAAAGTATAAGGAATAAGCAGAATATGCTATAGGAATGAATGCGACATTCACCAGTGGTACTTCCTATTTTTCAGGAATATGTAGAGATTGACTCTGAGACAGAAAAACTCCGAATTCTCCCAATCTAATGAACCAAATGCTATCCAAATTTACAAGCATAAACTAGACACTTATACCTTTCCAATGAGCCATGTTTCATGCAATTTGGAGCTTTGGAGAGAGAGCAAAATATCAAATTAACCACCTATGGAGTTGAATTTGAACACACATTAGCCGTCTGTAAATTTTAAAAGGCTAACAATTATGAAATGATATTAGGATGACCTTTCATGAGACAAATGCGGATAGTGCAAGACAAGGGACGAGATTTGTTATACCTGCAATATCAAGGAAATACCACCAAGATAAACTTGCATGCATTTTCATATAGAGATGTACCCCCACTAGAGTGAAATCCCATACACAAGGAGGAAGATGACCTATCTATTCATAGCGCTGGATCAAGTGATCAATCATGGAAGTATGAGGATGCCCAATTATGGATGTGTAAAGAAGCCAAGAAGGAGGACAATAAAAGGTAGCTGTGGCCAATAGGACATCCTTACTACCGACCTATAGAGGACCCAAGGTATATGCCTCAAATCTTTCCCGACAAAACATTTGAACGGCATGCGTGGATGGAAATCTTAGCTACCTTGGATGTATGTGTGAATGAAGAAGGTTTTACAATGAATGAATGTGTGGATGAAGAAGGCTATGATGTAAATTTGTACATGCTTGTCCTTCAAGAAGTAGAAGATGGGGAAATATTGGAAAAGGAATGGAAACAAGCATACGAGAGCATAGAGATGAAACCGGAATTAGACTCTTAAGAATGTTACCGAGAAGCTATTCGAACCAAAGACAAGTATGGAATGACCAAAGTGTTAGCAATAGAAGCAGCCCCCATAGTACCGAAGCAAGAGTAAAGTGTGAGTAAAATCGGACCAAATCCTGACCTTTTTGAGGTTCCGAAGCATTTTAAAAGGTAGGAAGTAGAGGAGAGAAAGATAGCCATTCAAATGCCTAAGAGAGAAGCTAGAAAAGGAGAAGCGTACGACAACAAAGAACAAACAAAAAAGATCATAGTAGTAGTGGAAGATGGAGAAGAAAGATGTACATACATAGGTAAAGATGTGTCAACTGAGGAGGAAGAAGAAATAATACAATTGATCCGAGAATATCGAGATGTATTTGCGTGGACATATAAGGATCTCAAGGGTGTGGAACCCTCTATTTGCTGTGATAGGATTCCAATGATGGGGGAGGCAAAACAATCTAAACAATGCCCTTATACATAGAATGAGGTCTATGCTGCTAAAATAAAAGAAGAAATAGACAAGCTACTAGTGGCAAGATTCACTTATGAAATAGAACACATGGAGTGGGTATCACCACTAGTGGTTGTGCCCAAGAAGAATGGAAAACTCAGAGTATGCATTAACTTGAAAAAAGTGAATGTAGCCACGATTCATGATAGCTACCCTTTACCCATCACTGACCATCTATTGGAAAGAGTTGCAGGAAAAGAATTCTATAGCTTCTTAGACGGATTCTTTGGTTACAACCAAGTAGCTATTGCTACTGAGGATCAACATAAGACCGCATTCGCGACTGAATGGGGAGTCTATGCTTTCCGAGTGATGCCTTTTGGACTCACTAACGCGCCTTCTACTTTCCAATGATTGATGTGTCTTATTTTCAAAGAATTCCTGAAGAGAGCATGGAAGTGTATGTGGATGACCTACGTACATACTCAAATCAAAGACAAGACCACATTCCTGAATTGCTGAAGATATTTAATAAATGTCGACAATATAGAGTCTGCCTGAACCCTGAGAAGTGTGTCTTCATGGTAAGACAAGGGAAGATCTTAGGAAACATAGTCTCTAGAAATGGAATATCCACAGATGAAGACAAGATTAAGGTCATTTTGGAGCTTCCTAGACCTAAGAATGCAAAAGAAGTGCAAGCGTTTATGGTACATTGTGGATACTACCGTCGAGTTATCCACATGTATGCCATAATCGCCAAACCCTTGTATGGACTTTTGACTCAATTCACATGGACAGAGGAATGCGAGAAGGCATTCAATGAGTTAAAGAAGCGGCTTAGCACAACCCCAATTCTGAAAACACCGAATTGGAACAAGACTTTTCATATTCATGTGGATGCTTTAAATTATGCAATAGGATGCATATTAGCTTAGCCGACAGATGAAGGAAAGTTAGATCACTCAATTGCCTATGCGAGTAGGCAACTAAATCAAGCTGAGAGGACTATACAACTATAGAGCAAGAGCGATTAGGAATGGCCTATGCAGTGAAAAAGTTTAGACACTATCTCTTAGCCAACAAGTTCAAGTTCTTCATAGATTATCACTCATTATTGTACTTAGTCAATAAGCCTTGTAATACGGGAAGAGTGGTAAGATGGTTTCTACTATTGATGGAGTTCGACGTCGAAGTAATAGTGAAAAAGGGAAATACCCATGTAAGAGCGGATCACCTCTCTAGGTTAACACACGGAGAACCACCAAGTGCAATACTAGACGAAATGCTAGACACTTATTTTTTTAATTTGGAAGTGTGTCCAAAGTGGGTAGAGAAACTAATTCTGATACTCACTCATGGCCCACAACACTCAATCAATAAAGAGAGTAAAAAGGAAATTCTGCAGTCAAGGAATTTGCACATTATTGTGAGAACTGTGTACTATAAGGAACCCAACTGCATACTACTGAGATGTGTTGAGGAGAATGAGCAAAGGACTCTGATTAAACAAGCCCATGTGAACAAATGGAGGACACACAAAGGAATTCACGGAACTCTAAGATAATTGAAACGATTAGGAGTATAGTGGCCTGGTATGCCTAAAGCAGTCCATGATTATGTTAGTAACTGCGCAAAATGCCACGAGACGATCCCTGAGGATCATACATCCTTACCTTTCTCTACAATAGCACCCAAATGGAGTGAAGCACTAGTGAAATTCTTAAAGACCAAAGAACATGCGGAGGGAATTAGCTTGGCAAGGAAGCCATCTTTAGAGGAAATGAGCAAGGATTATGTACTCATGGGAAGACACTTGTTTAGGAGAGGAAAAGACAACCAATTATGACTATGTGTGCATGAAGCAGAATATTTAACCATATTAGAGATGGCACATGCAGGTGCGGCAGGAGGTCATTTCTCAGCCGAGAGAACCGTGAAAATGATCGTCTTTGCGGGCTTGTGGTGGCCAACTTTACATATGGATGCGGAAACCTATGTACAAAGTTCTGAGACATGCCAAAGGGCTAAATACCCGATTCGAAGAGATGACATGCCATTGAGACCTATGGTTTGTGCCAGAGGCTTTTCCAAATGGGCTATAGATTTCGTAGGACCCATTAATCCACCAGCCAAAGGGTCTCATCCCGAATATATAATAGTAGCCACCAATTATTTGACAAAATGGGTAGAGGCAAAGGCTACTAGAAGAAACGATGCTCAAACCACTGCTAAGTTTCTTTTTGAGCATATATTCACTCTTTTCGGATTACCAATTGAGATTGTGAGTGACCAAGGAACGCACTTCATTAATGAAATAATAAAGTCTTTAATGAATGAGTTTTTAGTGATCCATAAAAAATCAGCCCCATACCACCCCCAAGCCAATGGTCAAGCAGAAAGTTCTAATAAGGTGTTATGCACAGTATTGACAATGATTGTCAATAATGGGAGGTCTGATTGTGACAAACAATTGCATCATGCAATTTGGGCCTTCCAAGTCACGTACAAGACTGCCATTGGAACTACCCCATTCAATCTAGTATATGGATTGAACGCAATTCTTCCAATTAACTTTTTGATACCCACTTTGAGAGTAGTCCAACAGTATGAATGGACAGGACATGAATTATCCGAGCAGCTAGACCAAATTGAGAAGTGACATGAAACTAGAATACACGCGGTAGTAGGTATTTATGCGGCTAAGCAAAGACAAAAGGCATATTATGATGCACACATAAAAGACAAGGGACTAAAAGAAGGAGACTTGGTACTAGTCTACACCTTGAAGCAACATGCCAAGAAATTACAAAAATGCGGATATGGACCTCTAATCATTAATAGGATCTCTACAAGTGGAGCAGTTAATCTAGCCACTCTGGATGGAGATATTCTTCCTAACTACATAAGTGGGTGTAGAGTGAAACAGTTCATGGAGCCATTGACGGATCAAATGTTAGCACGTCTCGTAGGTGCACAAAATAGGAAGAGAGAAGAAGAACGAATTGGAGAAGAAGTATGACAGGAAGCCTTAGAGTGCATTAAGAAACAGAAAGAATGGATTAGGGAACGAGACGAATGATATCTCCAAGGAGAAGAGCCTATCCCCATGGCTAATTACCAGGTCCATAAGTCTGACACGACTAATGTCAAACTCTCCCAGACTTATTTAAACCTAGGAATTGAAACAACGGAGTACCGGTTGATAGATGCCTTGATAGACTGAGAAGCAGGACTCAGTTGCATATGAAATACGGTCATCCGAGATCTTCAAACAATTATGACACCCACAAAAGCTCATATGATAGGAATTGGAGGTCAAGCCATAGCATGCATAAGAGAAGCGATAGTGTCCCTCCACCTAGGAAATTTAACTATGGAACAACGAGTCCTAGTGTGCAAAGAAAAAGAATTAATAGAAAACTTGATACTAGGACAAGACTTGATCATTGAGAATGAAGTAAGCATCCACCTAGCGCAAGGATATAGGGCACAAGGAAATTTTTAGTCTATTAGGGGAGAAACTCTCACAGAGACTAGAAGTCATCGAAAGTGCGGAAGAACTCTAAGAAGAGCACGTAGAAGATGATTCCAGCCCCAATCTCTCAGAAGCAGGTCCAAAAGAAGAAGAAATTTCAAACCCTAACATATCCACGTAAGAAGTGGATTGTTTGTATTCAATTGATGAACAGAAAGGAACCAAGGAGATCAACACCCTTAGAGTTTCTCACACGAAAGAAGGATCACCAACTTGGAAGACCACCATCAACTACTCGCATTCAAGAAAGGTCAACTTCAAATGGGTGCGCAAGGACGGAGTGAAGGAATCAGAGATTGCAACACCAACTCATAAAGAAAAGAAGGTGGGCAAGAATTCTTCTTCAACGAAATCCGAACCAAAACGACTCTTGCAAGTATGGCTCCTTAGGCCTTTGATTGAAGCTCAAAAAGCATGGCAACAAATTTGGATTCCCAAGAAGGTGAGACAAGCGGTCATTAAAGAGATAGACAAGAACAAGGAAACATTATATCAACACAACAGTACCATAAGGACTAATGAGCTTCGTCAAAGATACCTCAAGAGAAGAAACCCCACACCTCGGATAACTAAGAAGGGAAGAGATACACATGCAGCACAACACAATGAGAAAAAAACAAGTTTCAATATCTCTACTATGCAATGGATCTAGAAATCCAAGCAACAACAAAGAATGGAACACTAGAACCACGAAGATTTTTGTTGCACTCATGAAGCTTCCAATGCACCTAAGGTATGCATGATAGGGCCACATTACGAGGTCAGGCATTCGGCACATGAGCTACAACATAGAATTAGTGGTGCACATTCTCCAATTGGGGAGAGGTCCTAGTTTCGACTTCCTTAGGAATGGATGTACGATTTAAATAAATAAATACTCCGGCTATACTAATCCTTGTTTTCTTTCAGAAAAGAAAATAAAAAATATGTGGTAAGAGATTTTACTTATGCAAGCAAGGGGAATGGAGTGACGAAACAAACAACATGTCACTACAATACACAACACTAATGCTATATCTTCTATTGAAGCTAATGCTCTGTTCATTACAAGTGCAGATGGCCTCCAAAGATTCTGAAGCAACCATTCAGGAGGAAGTGATGGAATTTCCTCTACAAAGTGTGACTAAAGCAACACTAGTTTAATGAGGATCAACTTGTAGGGGATTATCTATTTCTAGTAACAATCAAAATCATGGACACGGATCATCAGTTCCCAATCATGTCCCAAGATTTTAAGGTGGTGCATGAGCTCCCATCTACCATTGACATCATGAAGAAAGCAAGCATCCACAAATATTTTGAATTACCAATCTACAAACCTGACTTTCAAAGCTGCATGCAAGTTATGAATACATTGTAGCCAGCACTACATGATCCATTGGTGCCAGAGGCTAGAGTCATGGATGCAGTAGGTGAATGGGTTGTGATTCAGTTTACGCATGATTTAATCAAAGAAGCTTTTGGATGGAAGAAGGATGGAACTACTGTATTAAAAGAAGAAAGTCGAAGGGCAAAGACTAGAACCTTTACTGACATCAATCAAATTGACATAGAAGAAGAAGTCAGACTCATTCATCAGCACTTTTGTTTTCCCAACATGCATCGATACACTACTCCTCAAAAGATCATCCTCTAGCTGCTATCACATGCTATCAAACAAACAGGAAATCAAATTAATATGACTACATACATACAAGAAAGGCTATTCGAGGCAAAGAAGTAGTGGAATCACAAGAAGTTCCTGAATGGCAATGTAGCTATGACCATCTTGATATATCATGCCTTAGGTATTAGAGAGCACCTCCAAGAAATGCCATCATTACAGCCATGGCTAAATATGCCAAGGTCGCCACAGTCCCAAGAAAGAAAAAAAGAGTCAAGATCATTGAGGAGGCAGAAACTAGCTCTCAACCCAAAATGCGAGGTACAAAGCAATTAAGGGAAGTAATGCAAGTAGAAGCTGAAGTCCCAGCCACAAAAAGGGTACACGTGCTCCTGAAGACAAGAATTGAAGAGCACCAACCAATTACCGAAGAGGAATTAACAAGAGCCCTAGAAGACACACATCAATACACAGAAGGTCAAGTTAATCTACCAGTACAAGGGCACCATTACCAACAAGCCCAACAAGACATGGAAGTAAAAAAAGAGGCTAACCAAGGTGCATCGGTACCAAGAATTAGGGTTGGTCAATTCAAGATCCTCTTCAGATACAGAAGAAGAACCAGATACCTCCCTATTAAATACGGACATTCGAAGTGAGTCAAAAGATGATGGACAATGGGAGGAGTTAAACGAAGTAAACTACAAAAACCATGGAATTTTGGATTGCTCGATATGCAACTGTACCGGATTTGGCCGTCAAAATGACTAAGAAGATTCTCAACATGCTACTTAGAGTTATTAAAGTCTTCCAACATGCCAAATATACGTTCTTGAACTTCATCGGCATTACACAGGGATCCGAAGCACTTATTTTTTATCTTTCAACTATCCCAAGCCGATTAACTCTGATGGAATTTTATTCACGGCTCATGTTTTTGCCAAGCACGTATATGCAGACATTTGAAGAAGCATTTTTTACTAGCTTCTTTGAAATTGATTCAGAAATTTTTGTAAAAATGACTTCAAATCTTAATGCAAGACTGGTGGCTTATGAAACAAGCTTCTTTGCAGATCACTGACAAGCACCAGAGGATGAAGTGAGATCAAGCCAATGGAAAGAGTTCATGATATTTCACACCAATTTGCTTAATCAATGAGAGCAAGCTGCCATACAAACGTACTCACGTCTCCATAAAAAGCCTGTCGGGGACAACAGAGTTCAGGAGGAGGGACATGTGGAAGGGGATAAGCAAAAAGAGAAGAAGAAGAAAATCAAAAAATAAAGTTGCTCAATGAAGAATGAAAATCATAAAGACAAAGAACGACTCTTTGAAGGTCCTAGGTATCTCCTCGTCCATTGGATGTGTGCGGTGGCAGAAGGCAAACAGGCTCAGCGAACACAATAAGGGAAAGCATGAAGAAGGAAAGGACGGACCAGCGCCAGGAAGTATCCATGAAAAAGTGCAAGACAATACTTGGCAGGTAATAATCCTCCCATTGATGGCGTGCGTGACAACCCGACTTAATATAGCAACCCAGATATGTGATATAAGGAATACAAGGGGAAAACAGAAGCAAAGGACATACCTCGGATAAAATAACAAATTGCCTAAAAGTCCTTGTCGCTTCTTCCACCACTCGGTACGTATATTCAAAAGTCTTAGACGAGCTACAAACAAGAAGCAAAAGCCTGTCAAGGGAAGACAGAGACAAAGAGGGGAGAGTGTTGCAGAGCAAAGAGGCACGAAAGAGGAGCCCCAAAATTTTCAAATTAATGGGCATATTTTCTTTCTTCAAGTCTTGGGAAATTCCCTCAAGCTATGTAAATGCACTAGAGCAGTCCTCTAGATGCACAATCCCAAAGCATTGTAACATATGTAGGAGAATAGAAATTAGTCAATAAAGTGCTGGTCACTTGTGTGAAAGGACCATTTTTAGGGCACATGTATATAAGTCACTTTGTGACTCTTTGTAGAGACTTTTTGCCATTGTGAAGAAGAAGAGCTTGAGACTTTCAAATTTTCTTCTTTCCTGCAGATTTCTACCTTCTCTATGATCTTTTGGTGTGTGTGTGTGTGTGTAATGCTTGGAATGGGGTATAAGACTATTGTCTACCCCTCCCCACTGTTTTTGAACTACTGTAGTGTGTGTGTGAGCTAGTACGAGTTGTTGAGTGAGTGTGTGTGCTTCTCGCCATTCCCTGTTTTGGTCATAACTTGAAGCACAGTTGTCAGAATCGAGTGAGACTAATCCAATAGATGCATCGCATTGAGAGCTTTGAAAGGATCCCACAATTGGCCATATTCGGAGTTTGGAGCTAGGAGAAATCCTCGATTTAGTGAAAACTACTGTAAGTGGTATTGTGACAGACACTTTTGGTAGTTAAGTGAGTTGGAGAGGTAGGTTAGTGTTTTCTCATGCATGTGAGCTAACCACTTCATTTTACATCACGTGAGCACAAGTTCTCATACGCTTGGTTAGGTCGGTTCATCGGATTGACAAATAAGCGTGTGTCAATTCCCCACTATATGCACTTGTATGGCAAATGAGATTTAGTCTCTTTGGCACAAATCCCTAAGACTTCTTGACTTAGGTACCCAAAAACCTAGCAAAGAAGGATGGATAGTTCATCAAAAGGTTTTCAAGTTTCCAAGGCAAAGCACATAATGGTGAGACGATCATGTGAAGGAATCAAAACCTAGAATATCTAGTTAGAGGTAATGCCTCAAAGTTCAAAATTTTCATAAAGAATAGAAGCAAGAAGGTACTCTATCAAGAGAGTTTTAACTTTCGGATAAGTATCACCCACACATTAATGTGAATATAAAATAGGGTGGTATGGAACACTAGATTATATACTCAGATTGATGTAGGAAAGATGGTATGGGACATTGGACCGTGGAATGATAATTACCTTTTAGTCCTAGATTGAATCTTGAAGTTAGATCTGATCTTTAAGAAAATGTAAACTTCAAAGAAGGAGTTTAATTCAAGAAGGATAAAAGTAGTATCCTAAGATACTTCAAGATATCTTCAAGATCAAGGAAACTAAAGATATGAAGTAAGTAACTTCCAAGGTCTTCTTATAACACTTCAACCTTAAGTGTTATCGATCATAAATCTTTGATACATTTCTTAAAAAATTTGGACTTTGATTTTGAGTTAGTCTTTTCAACCAAGGACTTGATTCACTAAGTCAAGCACCAAGTTCCTAGTGTAAGTTGGTAAATTCACTCTTTTGACTCAAAGAAATGCACAAGAATCGCATTCCCAGCAAGGAGTCAAAAAGACTGAATGTGACCTGAACTTAGTCTCAAGTGAAGCATTATTTGAATACAAAACTTATCAACAGAACCTCAGTGGGTCGACACACTGATGTTGCTTACCACACTAGTATCTTGTGGATTGGATGACGTTTTTTATTTGCTGTGAATCTTTTTAAGAATCCGGATTATTTATGTTAAAGATAGAAAAAATGCTTCAATATCCTGTTGAAACAGATCTTTGAGAATCTAAAGTCCTGAGTCATCTAGACTTTATCTCATAACAAGTTTACGTATCCTCAAAGTCTGAATTGGTTGAACACAGTTTTAGTTCTTTCTTTCTGCTTTCCAAATCTTTTGGAATTGGCTCAGACATGGTATCTGATTTCTTTTGCAAAAAGACCAGAGTTAGCTGGTTAGAATTAGATAACTAAATGGAACATCCTAGATAGATGTTATGTACAAGAACCTTTTCAATCTTCAAAAGATAATACGTCTACATGGACTTGTTCTTGCTTCAAGTTATAGCATAAAAGAATTATACTCTAGAATAGAGAAGTTAGGAATTGCTCATCAGATTGACAATTCCCAAGAATTTTTAGTTAAAGTCTTTGAGAAAAGTGTCCTAAGTTGGACAATTTTCATTTTGAATTTGATTTGGTCAAGTTAGTATGGTTGAATCAACAGAAATGATAAACTTTCTCCTACAACTTACATAGGATTGTTTTACCCATTTGGACAAAGTAATCCTCTAGCCGGATGAAAAAATCAAATAACTATTGGATCAGAGTTAACCATTGTACAAACATCCAAGGTAGATGTTTGAGACAACGAAACTTTAAGTGCTCCAAATCAAGTTCAAGTGAATCAAGAGTTCTCAAAGCCATTCAAGGGATAAGAATCCAACGTTCATTACTAATTCCATGCACCCGTCATGCCCAGAAATGGACTAGTGAGTTGAATCCACCCAATTAAAATGTTTGTGCCTAGATCGCACATGGAGAAACTGTGAATTGGCCATGGATAGTTTTTAGATCCACCCTTATTATTCATTTACTACTTTGTACTTTGAATACTTTATCAAAGTGCAAAGCAAGACAGTGTTTTTGAATCATTTGGAAAGGGATGCCACCATAGAGATGAGATATGTTCTTCCAGTTTTAGAACATGACAATGTTCTTCTAGTTTTCGAACATGAGGCTCGGGGGTTCCCTACAATAGATATGTAGCTCCATTTTCGAGGACGAAAATGTTTTCCAAGGGGGGAAGAATGTAATAAAGTAAGTCTATGATCCAAGGATCTAGCCGGTTCAGACGGATCTGAAATCGGACACCGTTTGGTCATATGTGTGTATGACCAAAGATCTCGAGGTTAGACTTACTACGAGGTCTTGTGATCTTGTGAACAAGTGATCCACTTAGCTTAGTGGTTAAGTGTCAAGGATGTGAAGGAGGAGGTCTTGGGTTCAATCCCCATGGGAGACATGGGGAGAGTATTTTGCCCATAGAGATCTAGAGCCTTCTAGAAGCATCCACTTGAGTTAACTCGAGTTAAGTGGGACACTTGGCGCACATGTAGTTATATGGCTGACACTTGGATGGTTAGTATCCACCTCTCCAAGAAGGCAGTCCCGAGGCATTTGGTTCGGAGGAGATTCATCTCTCTCGTAATTCTTGTTCTCTTGCACGTATCATGTGCCTTTTTAATGTTAGTCCGTCTTAGAATTCATTTCTTCCCAAGTGACTAATACCTTTTGAAGCACCCATGGGCACAACACCAAACAAAGACTCCTCTCGGGTTAAGTGGAATTCAAGCATGGTTTGTAAAAATTTGTAAACTTTGTTTTTTAAAATATACTTCCAGGTATCTACACGGGAATGGTTGTGAGTCGAACAAATCTTCAAACCACGTTGAGGCGAGTCTTTCTAAAAATTTGATGAAAATGTCTCACCAAAGCCAAACTCCAGTCTACTTCGATTTGGCGTCAATGAGGTGTTCATTGTGCCTTGTATTAGGGGATACTTCTGAAAGAGATTCTTGTCCTTTTGAGAGACAATATAGTTTATTTTTCTTCCATAAAATAACTCTTCAAAATGTCATACAAGATCACCGAATCATTGTCTCTCTTGGCCACGGTTTTCATCGGCCTTGTCAACTTCTTTATCTTGCGTTAATTGTTGTGTTGATTGATTGATTCTTTTGAGCCTAGATCCAGAGTTACCACTTAAAGATCTCAAAGAGTTCTACATTTTCTCGGAATAGCTAGCTTTAGAGATTCAAAGTAAGTACTTCTTCCTCAACACGATAGGTACTCGTGTTGCCGTCTATGCACAGCAGGTATATCAAGGCGGGACACATAGTTGGAATGCCAGAACCTCCATCAGGTTATCTCTTATTGTCCTTCCTAGTTCTTATCAAGTAGAGGTCGTCTGCCTCCATCAGCGTTGTAGCAAAGCTATCACTCTTTAGAAACTGAATTCCATCATGTTCATGAAGTGTTTCCTTCAAGCATGGAGGCGTATATTTCTATCATGATAGGTAACTCTGACTTTGATTGAGAATCATCCACTAGAGGGCCTTGAAATAAACATGTAATGGTCCAAAGACGAGGTTTCAAGAGCTTGGCTAGTTCTTAGGAAAGAATAATATGCGGTAATAAATTGAGATGTTCGCCTCATAATGTCCTAGAACATTTCAAAGATAAAAAATATCAGTTGGTCTATTGAATTAATAGAATTCACAGTATTCAAAACATCTAATACAATACGAAAAGTGGCTATGCGGAAGTCAAAATAATATCAATTACATTAGAAAACACTTAGTACTTATATCCAACTACTACAAATAGTAGAGGAAAAGAAAAAATCACTGAAATTGAACACACACTTGTACGAAATTATAAATTTAAAGAATAGAATTATGTATAAAGTTTCACTATTGGAGACTAAAAAGTATCTCACTAGTAGAAGATGAATAAAAAACTACCTTCAAAATACTTTTACATTTACAATAAAACGTTTCGAGTCTTGAAAAACAAAATCCATAGAGCGATCTCTTAGATCATCAAGATGCTATGTTAAAAAAGGAAAAACAAAACTTTTGTATTCTTTCATAATTAGAATGTGACAGACTACTATCGATAGAAGTACAATGAGGGCGAGACTCCAACACAGCTATGACATGCGTCTCCGGTTGTATTTCACCTCCGTGTATCCAAGCTTATTCATGCTTCTTCATGTCTCAGATCTCTATCATGGTTATTCTATGATCTGTCTGGCATGGGCTTCGCAGATATTACACCATAAGTTAGTCCTTCACATCTCGTTTTTACCTAGTATCTTCTAGCACTCTCTAAACATTGTACTTTCAATTGAACTTCTGCTATATCTAGCTCGCCCAACCAATGGCGTAACACGACATACCTAAGGGTCCAAAGATACGTTGACTATGGTTAAATGAAAATCCGATGACTAAATGGAAAAGCACTTTGTTTATATCATATTATTAAGTAGAAATGAACCCTCAAAGAAGTGAATGATAACAAAAACTGCTAGATCACTGTGTGTGTATACATATAAATGTGTATATATATCTTATATATATATATATATATATATATATAAAAACTGCTAGATCACTGTGTGTGTATACATATAAATGTGTATATATATCTTATATATATATATATATATATATATATATATATATATATATATATATATATATATATATATATATATATATATATATATATATATATATATATATATATATATACGTTCTTATTCATAAGTCTTCTATTATATTTCATTGAAAGTGGGATCTAAGGTTAGGGGAATCGAGATCTGCTGACTTCCAGGTAAGAAAGACTCGCCAGTACGGTATTATCCCATTTTTTGGGGGCCTTTACAAGGAAAGATTCAATTCCACGGGAGCAACGGAAGACATAAGGATTGATATTGTAGTTTTTGATTTAAGGATCTCGATGATATTATATCTAATTTTAAAGAATGCATTTTTCAATGGATAATTAGAAGAAATGAACTACACTAAACATACACAAGTATTTCAAGAATCAGGGCACATTTATATTTAATGACTGCAAATGGATGTCATCTATTGTTTCAGTGAAGCATGGAGAAGTTGAAATTAGAGGTTTTGTTAAGTATATTACTACACTTGGATACAATCCAAGTTTAGGTCATCCATCATTTTATGTGATAAATATTTGAAGAGACGGATTAGAAACATGTATCGATCTAGATATTTCAACTAACATAAATATTACGCATGTTGGTTCCTTTGGGAGGAATGGATATCCCATAAATATATATAGAAAACTATCGGGTTTGATGGTTTCACCTCACCCTACAATGGTGGACGTTTCTTATGTGATATTCAAGTCACGGAGAACAGAATGAAGGATGAGTTGCTGAAACTTCATCTCACTCTATCTGATGCTTTAACTATCAGAAGAAATGTTTGCATAACATACAATTAAGAATAACCATTTTCTTCAAGTCTTTGGAGACACGTCTTCGATGAAAGAACTATTTCAAAAAGACAACTTTGATCTTCTAGAAAGAACGTCAAATAGACTATTTTATAATTATAAAACTGGCGCCAAGATCTACCATTTCCATACTATTTAATGAGCTATGAAATATCGGCGACGGATTATACAAATGGACTATAAACGTTACTTTTACAGAAGATTGTTCTTTTGTTGATGATAAATCTAGGCCATGAGGTTTAAAAGGTAGGTGAGAAATCATGTTCCCCTTACATTGAAAGCATGATTTTCAATGTTCTTTTTATTAATACGACAGAAAAAGCTTTAAAATATTAAAATCAACGATCTTTTCGCATTCCCCGTTAGGTTTCAAGCTTTCATAAACGTCCAATCTTTAACTAGTTGAAGTTTGTGCCATTGGATGAACTCTTAAACATATTACCAATTTATTGGTGCTTACATGATGGTTAAACATCGTGCACGTTTAAGTGATATTCAAGGCGTATTTCTTCTCTTCAATCAAAACTCGATGATCATGTGGTTTCAAAATAAACGACTCTAAAATAGATTTCGCGACCTCAAATTTTATTGATCTTGGCTTTAAGATAATCCTAAGAGGACAAATGCTCCGTGTGTCAGGTATTTTGATGGGACTCAACATTTCTATGAGTCAGCGATGCAAATGCTCCGTGTGTCAGGTATTTTGATGGGACTCAACATTTCTATGAGTCAGCGATGCAAGAAGTTGACATACTAGAAAAAGATATGTAAATCAACATGGAACGCAAATCTATGGTGGTTAACACGTTCCTTCTTTCCTCGATCATATACCTACTTTCCTCGATCATATACCTACTTTCCTCTTGGAAACCGAAGGACCAAGAGATTGTCAAATTGAAACTAATTTGCAAAAACGATCTTTGGATGGGAGATCCTAATAGTAGGGGTATCCCTGAAATTAAATGGTCTAGTTGGGCAAGAAAGATCAAGGTGGTTTGGGCGTTCTTGACATTGAAGGAATTGATAATAAGGTAGCAACCAAATGGTTAATTAAATCATGGAGCAACAAAGATGCCTCATATGCCAAACTGATTTTTAGAAACAAGAGTGCTCTTAAGCTTGTGGGTCTTCTAGGATGCAAGGGTCTTGATCTTCTCACTCTTTTATCCTCCCCTTATCAAGTGCCTCCTAGAGGATCGAGATTATTTGCTGCCTATGGAAGATGTAGAACAAGGTGAGAATGTTTGTCAAGATCAATGAAGATTGGAAATTGGCTACATGTATTAGAAAAAAGGATTTTTTTGAGTTCTCTATCAAGGGCATCAGAGGTGTTTATTCTTGGAACCTCTAAAAAGGTAGGAAGCTTTGGAACATATATTTCCACTTGTGAAAACACCTCTTGAAAGACGAAACATGTCAGTTGATTAGATTTTTACTTAGCATGAGCATAGTGACACAATAAGGAGCATAATGACACACTAAGGTCAGTAAGGAGTTGATTTAGAATTCGGGACTCAGAGCTGTGCACTTTAAATGCATGACATATTGTTTAGAAAACTGTCCTGCGAAATACTGACAACAGAAGACCGAGGAAAATACATGAGTCACGCTTTATTTTTCTTCTGAAAGGAAGAGTTTAAGGATGCGTTAGTAGGCTTAACTATTTGTAAGGTTGAAGCTTTCGAGATTTATTATCGTTCTGGAAACAAATAAATGCTTAAAGATAACTCAAACAGATGGATTTATGAAATCGAATAGAATCGAGACTTCTTCGTAGAGATATTTCAAAACATTTGTTTCCGCAAAGAGAATGAGGAAGTTAAGAGCCATTAAGAGTTAAAAGACTAAAGGAATTGATAGTGAGGGTCGTGTATGACTTGAATTGAATGACTTTAGGAGATTTCGAACAAAACTCAAGAAGAAACATTTAGAGCATTGCTACTCTTGTGATTTGTACATGATAGAGGTAATGTTATGTCGATTCAAGGCTATCACAAAAATAATGAAAACATTTTCAACACTCAATTTTGAAAATTTCTCTCTCTCTCTCTCTCTCCCTCTCTCTCTCTCTCTCTCTCTCTCTATATATATATATATATATATATATATATATATATATATATATATATATATATATATATATATATATATATATATATATATATCACTCAACTGGAAAGTTAATCCTTTGATGTATTCAATATCGGAGACAAAGTCAAGATACCTAAATTCCCTGATTTATTTAACCCAAGATATGTTATACTTTATGGAATAATGGAATATTAGATGGATTTTAATATCTTGAGGATTTTAATGTGATTCTTGTTTTGATTTACCAAGTGAACACTCATGAGGATATGAGCACACATGGACTTATTCATATATTTAGAGGAATATTTCGAAGATAGTATTCTAGTTATTTTCTGTAAAAAATAATAGATTCTTTTAGAAAGCGATATTTTTGTAAAAATAGTAAATTGCTTAAAAACTGATGATTTTATAAATAAAATAGATTTTGATAAATGTATGTTTTTAGAAGCACCACCCTCATGTATAGAAGTTCTCCTATTGAGGATGTAATGCAAAATACCTATAAATACATATGCTCTGATAGATTCATCCATTAGAGTGTGTGGGGGTAGATTCTTCCCAATGTAGTATCAAGTCTTTTATCTCTTTCTATTCTCTGGGTAATTTTTGTGAGATTTCATTTACGTACTATTCTTTGCATACATGCATTTGTGGGACCCAATCAACGGTGCTATATGAGCCAAGGTGCATCTTCAAAAATGGTTAATCAACATCCGGTTATGATTCATGACATTAGTTCCATTCGTGATTCGATATGTGTCTCAACTATCTCGTCCAGTCACAGGTTTGTGTTCTATATAAGGCCGTGGATCCTACCCATAATATTGAGGACTTTGGCATATCACTCCTACCTAGGATATATATTGATCAATAATTAGAGCTTTTATGACACAAACTCCAACATGCTCAACGGGAGATTAAGAAACATGATGTTGCACTCCAATAAATGCAGAGTTATAACAACATCTTAGTGACGGTGCGGAAGGCCATTATCACTGCTCAAGAACAAGGCATGCAATCCAAGATTGATGCAAAAAAATTTCAAATGTTCACGATTCGATGGACGAAAGGATGAAAAAATTGTTCTTTCATAGCTATCCCAATTTGATGACCTTTATTCTGATGAATCATATTCTAAATTTGAAAAATTGAAATTTATTACTAATTATTTGGTAGATAAGGTCTAATTAAGATGAAGTGTTCAATGCCATAGCACCAAGCACCCCACCACATGGCTCTCATTTCAAGAAAAAATCAAGGAATTCTTCCTTTCTCCTTAGTTCCATTTACATGCGCATCAATCATGGATACATTTTGGATGGAAAGATGGAGATATTGTGTCTACCTGCACTAAATGTTTTTGGCACTAATTACTTCTTACTCGTTCACTTGAAATGATCCATGAAGATACCTTCTGAGAGAAGTATGAAGATGATTTGGAGATGGGAATCCAAGCCAACTCAATACACTATGTCCCATGACTCTCTATGAAGCTATTTCTTTAGCACAATATGCCGAGAAGGAGTTTTAGTCCATCACGAAGTCCACTTGCTTACAATAAATATGTCAATGATAACCACCAATCAAGCCCAATTTTCCTTTGAGGCGTCCTTTTTCTACTTTCTCTTTCCCTACGTTTCAATACCCACCTACTTTTCAATGCCCTCCTCAATCCAATTTCACATCCATTCACAATCCAACCACTTTACATCCTACCAAACCTCTAACCCTTCAAACTACAATGATGGATGCTCAACAAAAGAGACCCCATATCATGTCTGGTATTGTGGTAAGTTTGGTCATACCAAAACTAAATTTAGGTTGAGAATCAACCACATGAATCCTATAGAGCTCAAGTATAGAACATGGAGGTAGTAAAACTTCCTAATGCACATAGATCATTTATGGATTCATATAAGGATTGTGGCAAGTACCTCAATCTCTGAATGATGTATGCTCTTATTCTCATGAATAAAGGAAACCATCGTGACTCTCACATTCCATGTCAATCCTATATCACATGATTGGCTCAAAATTAGGAGAAATCCATGCTTCCATTGCATCTCGAATGTGGAAAAACCATAAGATTCATTATCTATTTTCTAAATTCTAATATTTGGAGGTCCTGTTTGGATTGCTGATATCATTGATGATATCATTAGCTTGCAACCACCCTTGCCAACCACCCTTGAAATCCTATATAAGGAGGCCTTCCCTACATACATACTGAGCCTTGCCAATTCTAGTCATGGGATCTCAAGGAGTCTTGATTAGTAAGTAAGTACTTTCAAGTTCCACTTTGAGTTCTAGTCTTGTCTCTTGCTCTAGTCTTGTCTCGTATTGTACCTTGGACATACTCTCTTGTCATGTTGCAATCTCATAGTAGGAGATCTTGTCGAGTTATTTCTTGTAGCTAGTTCATCTTCCTGAAGGGAGTTCTTGTAATCCAGAGATCTTGCTCCATACTTACGATCTCGGGTTGTGGGATCTCCTGTATTATCTCTAGCTAAGTTATCTATAACTATCAGTCTTAGGTTGTGGAACTCCTTGTATGATCTGTTGATATATCAACCTCAACATGTGATGATCCAGGATGACACGTACCAGTTTTTCGTTTCTCTGACATGTATAGTGGTCACGTCGGTATATGTCAGGGATACTTCATTGAGCTTTATTAGATTTATCTACCGAGAGTGATGGCACATTTGTTTCTTGCCAGCTCACTCATTCGCGGACATTAGGTTTTTCCTTATGTACTGGTCTTTATATATTGCACTGGTTGTATTCTTGTTTTTAGGTCATTCTTGTACATTCCTTTTATGTAATAGAAGAAGACGAAGAAGATCATTCTTCCTTGCCTCAATCTGTGTGTGTGCTTCTCCTTGAGAGTGAGTGTGTGTGTGTGAGCTCTCTTCCTTATCTCCTTCCTCGTGACATGGTATCAGAGCCAGCGTGGCTGTAGAGAGCTCGTGGAGAAGGCGACGGTGAAGACTACGCGGCAAGGCGTGGAGAAAACGTGATTTCACAAACGACCTCTGTTTGCTACAAAAATGGCCGTGAAGGTAGAAGACCTCAAAATATTTTCGAGAGTTACCCCTTTAGGGTCACTTGTTTTTGTCAGATCAAAGTTTCGGAGCCATCTCGACCTCCGTTTCGAGCCTGCAAGGTGGGGCCCACAGAAAAACTGGGTCACTCTCAGAAACTGTAACTTGCGTTGTGTTCGGCGACACTCATATATTCCAAATCGAGAATTTCAAGCGATTCCGTGTACTGTTGATACACAAAAACTGTGTTTTTCTGAGATCGAATTGTCACGTCATAGTGGGACAGTGTTCAAGCTGAAGTGCTTCTTGTAGTGTGTTGCGGTGTTGTGAATTGTTGCAGAAATGGCAAACGCAGATGGAATGAGTTAGCTTATGAGCGATAAGCTAGACAAGAACAACTTCCATGCTTGGAGATTCAGAATGACAAATTTCCTGATCGGAAAAGGCTACTGGAAGTACATCGAAGTAGAGAATGAAAATGCTCCGCAGTTACCAGAAAGGAATCGGACTACAGAACAGTTAAGAGCATATGAGGAATGGAATCAAGGAGCACGAAAGGTAATGTATTGGCTATCTGTTAGCATACAGGATAGCATGATTGGACACATACAGGATGCCAAGACTCCAAAAGAGGCTTGGAGCAGTTTGGTCACTTTGTACGAGACCAATACAAAGGCACGGAAATTGCAACTCAAGAACGAGTTGCATACATTGGAGAAAAAGAGCATGTCGGTAAGTGACTACACTCTAAAAATCAAAAGCATATGTGAGTCACTTGCATCTATTGGCGTGAATGTAGATGATGATGATAAGGTGGAAGTGTGCCTTCGTGGTTTAGGAGCTGCATATAAGCAGTTCAGAACTTCCATACAGACCAGGGAAAATATTCCGAATTTTGCTGATCTGGTATCTATGCTGATTATTGAAGAAAAGAATCTTGGTGAGGACTCAAACTCCCAAGGAAAGCCTAGTTCTGAGCAGGTATTCTACTCTCGCAGAGGAAGAGGCAGAGGTAGAGGTTTTGGAAGTGGAAGAGGAAACAGTAACCAAGACGAAGGTCAACAACAGAATCATGCAGGAGAAAGAGGACAGTTTCGAGGCAGGGGGAGCCAAAGAGGTTGTAGAAATTTCCAAAGAAATGATTCAGGTAATGATAGTAAAGGATGCTGGAATTGTGGTAAACCTGGACACTTTGAACGTGATTGCAGGTTAAAGAATCAAAATAACAGAAGGCAGCAAAACAACTATGCATCCACAAGTGCAGATGATTCAGAGAAGTTGTTTATGGTTCAACATCACATGATGAATACGATGTCTGCTGGTGTTTCAAAATCAAATGATAATGTCTCGTATGTTGATTCAGGTGCTTCAAATGACATGACCAATCATGCAGAATGGTTTAGTAGTTTGCAGAAAATGCCAGTTCCTGGATATGTTGAAACAGGTGACGATACATCGCATCCTATTGAGCATACAGGAAACATAGCATTGTCTATGGAGGACGGAAAGGTAAAACATCTCGCTGATGTGCTGCATGTTCCAAATATAACAAAGAATCTGGTTTCTGTTGGACAAATGGTTGACCAGGGATTACAAGTCAGGTTCAATGCTGATGGATTATATGTAGAAGAGTACAAGCAGAATGAACGATTGGTTGCCAAAGGAAACAAAGTGGGTAGGATGTTCACCTTAAATGTGAAGATTCCTGAAATGAATGCAGCCATGTTTGCAAAAGGTGCAAGAGTTATTGCAGATATAGAGATATGGCACAAACGGATTGGGCATGCAAACTTGCAAAGGCTGAAACTGATGCAGTCAAAGGAGATTGTCCATGGACTACCAAATTTCAAAGTTGCAGAAATGCAAAAGGTATGTGCAGCATATGAATTTGGTAAACAGTCAAGAGCATCATTTCCACATGACAAGCATGTTAGTGAGAATGTACTAGAAGTAGTACATACAGATGTTTGGGGTCCAGAAAAGACCACATCTATGGATGGCTGCAGGTTTTATGTTACTTTCATTGATGACCATACACGCAAAGTATGGGTATATTTCATGAAAGAGAAGAGCGAGGTGTTTACTCACTTCCAGAATTTTAAAGTTATGGTGGAAAAGCAAACAGGGAAGTACATTCAGACATTAAGATTTGATGGAGGAGGTGAATACATGTCAAATGAGTTCAGCAATTTTCTAAAAAATCATAGAATTCGGCGTCAGTTTTCATGCAGGTACACACCACAACAGAATGGTGTTGCTGAATGCAAAAACAGACATATTGCAGAAATAGCAAGAGCCTTAATGGCTGAGGAGAATATGCCTCATTGTTATTGGGCAGAAGCTGTGCATACTGCTGTATACATCATGAACAGAACTTTGACTACTGCTGTACATAAGGTTACACCTGAAGAGAAGTTTACAGGTAAAAAGCCAAACTTATCACATCTGAAAGGTTTTGGCTGTATTGCATATGTACATGTTCTAGATGAGTTGAGGACGAAGCTTGATCCGAAAGCAGAAAAATGTGTCTTCATTGGATATTCCCTTGAGCAAAAGGGGTACAAATGTTATAACCCACTCACACGACAGGTGAAGGTGAGCAGAGATGTGGTATTTGATGAAATGTCAAGCTTCTATGCAGATGTCAAAGAAGGACTGAATCTTGAACCAAATGACAAAGAAAATGCTGAAAAATCAAGTGCAGAATCTCAAGTTTTGAGTGGACCGGTGCATCACCAAGCAATAGTTCCAACTCAAATCCATGGAGTGGAAGATTGTGTGGAAATTTCAGTCCAGCAAATTCATCAAATACATCCAAGAAAGGTAAAGAAAAGCTTTCTACTGGTAGTAAAACAGGTGCAGGTTTTGAAGATGTTGATGGAGATTCATGTGGTTCAGAAAAGAGTATTGATGAGGAACTTGGATTACCCTCTGTGAAGACTCCAGGAGTAAGAAGGGCACATGTAGATGATACAAGGAGAAGTTACCCAGGACCAAGAAGATTTGGGAGGATGCGTAATTCAGTCCAACGATTGACATATGATAGTGACATGGCTCGCCATTGTGCCTACATGACAAAGGTAATACAAGATGCTGAACCTTCTTGTTTTGAAGATGCAATTGGTAATGCAGATTGGGAAAAAGCTATGGATGAGGAGATGGCTGCACTTTATGGAAATGATACATGGAAGCTGGTTCCATTGCCGCAAGCAAAGAAACCCATAGGTTGCAAATGGGTTTACAAGGTAAAGCATAATGCTGATGGTAGCATAAGCAGGTATAAAGCACGATTGGTAGCTAAAGGTTATGCACAAACATATGGCATTGATTATGAGGAAACATTCAGCCCTGTAGCTAAAATGTCTACTGTTAGGACACTTGTTGCATTAGCTACAGCAAAAGGATGGACTTTGCATCAGATGGATGTAAGAATGCTTTCCTACATGGTGAGTTACAGGAAGAAGTATATATGGACCAGCCACAAGGATATGAAGATTCAAAGCATCCAGAATATGTTTGCAGGTTGCAAAAGGCTTTGTATGGGCTGAAGCAGGCTCCGCGTGCATGACATGCAAGGATTGCTGATTACTTAACCAGCATTGGGTTTTCTATGTGTGATGCAGATCACTCACTATATGCAAGGAAGGCTGATGATGGCATCACTATTGTGGCTATTTATGATGATGACCTGATTTTAGGTGGTGATAATGAAGAAAGCTTCAAAGAGGTAAAGAAACTCCTTATGCAGGAATTCCACATGAAAGATCTTGGTGTGCTGCGCTATTTCTTGGGCATTGAGTTTATACATACAAAAATAGGTATATGGATGTCGCAAAGGCAATATGCCTTGAATATGCTGCAAAAGTATGGTATGGCTGATTGTAAGCCAATTTCTATGCCATTAGATCAGAATTTGAAATTGGATACTACATCAGGTGAAGCATTGGAAAATGCTACTATGTACAGGAAAATTGTGGGAAGTCTTATATATCTCACAATTACAAGGCCTGATCTAAGTTATACTGTTGGACTTGAAAGTCAGATTATGCAGGTTCCCAGGAAGCCACATTTGGATGCTCTGAGGCGCACTCTACGTTATGTGAGTGCTTCTTTGGATTATGCATTGTTTTATGAAGCTGGTGTAGATTTGCAGGTTCATGGATATACCGATGCAGATTGGGCTGGTAGTACTCTAGATAGAAGATCTACTAGTGGCTTTCTTTTCTCACTTGGAGGTGCAGCTATTACATGGAGCAGTAAGAAGCAACCCACTGTTGCTTTGTCGAGTATAGAGAGGTGTTGCAATGGCAGCATGTGAGGCATCATGGTTGGAGATGTTACTTGCAAATTTAGGTGTGGAAGTGCAAAAGCCTATCACTATCTATTGTGATAATCTTAGCAGCATACAGTTAGCACGGAACCCTGTTTTCCATGCTAGAACAAAGCATATCGAGGTACATTATCACTTCATCAGAGAGAAGGTACTAGCAGGTGATATTGATCTTGTTTATGTAAGAACAGATGAGCAGGTTGCTGATATTTTCACCAAAGCACTTGGAGCTGAGGAGTTGAAGAAGTTTCGGAAGATGCTTGGATTACATGATATGGCGTTGAGCTTGAGGGGGAGTGTTGATATATCAAGCTCAACATGTGATGATCCAGGATGACACGTACCAGTTTTTCGTTTCTCTGACATGTATAGTGGTCACGCCCGTATATGTCAGGGATACTTCATGGAGCTTTATTAGATTTATCTACCGAGAGTGATGGCACATTTGTTTCTTGCCAGCTCACTCATTCGCGGACATTAGGTTTTTCCTTATGTACTGGTCTTTATATATTGCACTGGTTGTATTCTTGTTTTTAGGTCATTCTTGTACATTCCTTTTATGTAATAGAAGAAGAAGAAGAAGATCATTCTTCCTTGCCTCAATCTGTGTGTGTGCTTCTTCTTGAGAGTGAGAGTGTGTGTGTGAGCTCTCTTCCTTATCTCCTTCCTCGTGACATGAGGTACATATTCTTGTATTGTTTTCTCTTCATGGGTATTCTTCTAATGAGAAACATATTTTCAAAATCTTATCTAATATAGTCAAAGAGCACAATCTAGTCCTCCTTTGATATTTTGGCAAGACTAGTTGGATGGTGATCGCACAAAGTTTCGAGATTCTTGCAAGAAGTTAAATTGTACATCCATACGCTGCCTGATAGATACCCTTATGATGCATCCAAGGTTGGTTTTATTGGAACCTTGCTCTATGGTCAAACACTATCATAGTTTGTCCCAATCTTGGAGAAGGATATGGCAATACTTCATGACTATGAGGGGTTTCTTGGAGAACTCACCACCATATTTGGAGATGCAGACACAAGTCAAGTGGGAGAAACAAAACTTTGGAAGCTATTCCAAGGTAACCTCACTACCTCTACATATGCATCAGAATTTAGGGAGTTGATACGTGACCTCACTTGGCATGAAGATTATTTTATAAGCCAATTTAGATGAGGCTTAAGAGATGATGCGAAGGACCTTGTACTCATGATGTCAGATGTTAAAAATTTGAATGAATACATCAATTAATCTATTCAATGTGATAACCACCTTTTTGGAAGAAAACAAGAAAAACAGGTAGAAGGAAGACCTCACCAATGGAAACCCTTCCAACCCACTCCTAGAGATGAGTCTATGCTCGAAATTATGCAAATAGATGCAGCTAGGTTCCAACCTCTAACACCACAAGAGAAATAGAGAGGGAGGAATAACAAGTTATATCTCTATTATGGAAACCCTAGTCATATTGCAGTTAATTATCCCAAAAAGAGAACAAACTCCAGAGTTTTAGCCATCCCTATAGAGCAGGGAGACCAGGAAGTGGAGTTGTAAAAGAGACCATACAACTGGACCATGATATAAGAAAGGATCTCATAATTCTAGCCACACCCATAGAAATGTCTTTCCCTTGTTAAGTTAATGATGCCTAAGAAATTCCTTTCCCTTATAGCTCTAGTAGATTCAGGAGCCTCATATTTCATTGAGTAAGGGCTGGTTAAGAAACATGGAATTCTAGTACTTTGGAAGAACAAACTAGTAGTAGCTAAAGTAGTAGATGGATGACCTTTAGCATTTGGGAATATAACCATGGAAATCACACCACTAAGAGTACACCTTGGTGACCATGATTTCCACATATGTTTCAATGTAATATCAAGTCTAGTAAATATGGTTATCATCAGAATGCCCTAGTTAAAGAAACCTAATCCATAAATTAATTGGGAAAAGACTAAAATCACCCATCAAGATATCTAGAAGAAACCGACATGCATTGGAGCCAAATCCTTCATACATGCAAAAAGGAAGGAACCGACATATATCATCCATGCCATACCAACTCAAGAGCCCAAGAAAGATGACTCAGTGAAGCTACCCGACCAATACCAAGGTTTTGAAGATGCTTTTGAAAAAAATGAATGCAGATATGCTCTTAGAGCATAGACCTTATGATTGTGACATTGAAATTCAAGAGGGAGCAGAGCCACCCTTCGGGCCAATCTATAGACTACCGTGAGAGGAACTTATAGAATTAGGTAAGAATATTGATGATAATCTAGCAAACTGGTTTATCAAACACTCAAAGTCTCCTACAAGAGCCCCTATCCTATTTGTAAAGAAGAAGGACGGAACTCTTCAAATGTGTGTGCACTATCATGTGTTGAATAAAGTCACAATAAAGAATAGATATCCTCTACCACTTATATGAAAGCTCTTGGAACACCTTTAAAAAGCATAGTTCTTTACGAAGGTTGACCTTCATGGAGCATACAATCTTGTCAGGATCACAGAAGGAGATAAATGGAAGACATTATTCCAAACAATGGTAGAGGCACTTTGAATATGTAGTTATGCCATTTCGTCTCACAAATGCTCTAGCAGTCTTTCAACATATGATGAATGATGTTTTTCGAGAGTATTTAGATGATTTTATGGTAATATATCTCGATGATATCATATTCTCCAAAAATCTAGAAGATCATGAATGTCACGTAAAGATAGTCCTAGAGAAACTAAGAGAAAAAGAATTATATGGGAAATTGGAGAAGTGCTCTTTCCATGAGACAAAAGTGGAGCTTTTAGGATACATTGTATCAGAGAAAGAAATCTTTATGCACCCTAAAAAGATCAAGACAATCCTTGATTGGCAACCATCTTCTTGTTTTTGAGATGTTCAATGTTTTCTAGGATTTGCCAATTTCTACAGGGTATTCATTAGACATTACTCCAAGATAGTGACACCTCTTAGTAAGCTTATCCGAAACTCAAAATTTTCATGGACTAAAGAATTAGAAAAAGTGTTTTAGACCTAGAAATTAGCATTCACCATTGCCCCAATTCTAGTTCATCCTGATTCGAGCAAACCCTTCTTCCTAGAAACAAATGCATCAGACTTTGCTCAAAGGGCCGTTCTATCCCAATATGGAGATGATGGACATCTATGTCTAGTTGCATATCATTGAATGAAATTTTTTCCTCCAAAAATCAATTATGAAATCCATGATAAAGAACTCCTTGCCATAGTAGACACGTTTGATATATGGCCTCACCATCTAGAAGAAGTAGCTCACAAAGTTAGTGTATACAGATCATAATAACAAAAAGTATCTTATGACCACTCGCATCCTCAATAGAAGGCAATCTTGATGGAGTAACTTCCTATCCATATTTGACTTTGTTATCATATACCATCTAGGATGTCAACAATGTCAGTGTCATGCCCTATCTAGAAGATGTTACCTTGCACCAAAGAAGGGAGAAGAGGCCTTTGACCAACAAGAGAGTCTATTACTCAAGCCTGAGCATCTTCAATTAGTGGTTATCTCTTCAAGCCATCATGAAGATTCAGCCTTGAATCATTTGATCCATGAGAACATACCAGAAGATTAATTTTTTGTAATGTTAAGTAGAAAGATTAAGAAGGAAAATTCCAAGAAGTAAACATTAGGGGAAAAAATGAACCCTGCATGGGCCTTTCAGATTAAGGAGTGATTAGTGATGGACCAAAGAGAAGAGGGTGGTGGCCATAGTCTAGTCCCTCAATCACATAGGCTAGGCCTAGGCTTCCCTTGTTGTTTAGTGGTCAAATCCTCCAAAACAGCTATTGAAACATGGTTTTTTAGGCATGAGTGTACGAGACTGCAAGCAAAATAATTGTGACCCTTAGATATCCTCAAAGATCCAAGGGTTCATGTGTATTTGCCAAAGTCAAGGCGGGAACGGATATCTGCCGTTGGATTTCTGATCGATCGTGCGGCTCACAATCAAATTTGTTGGACAAATGCGCGCAAGAATCTAGACCATTCGCTTCTCTTCTAATCGAATGGATAATATAGCAACCCGTTTGAATTTTGCTCCTTTGATGCTGAGCCATCGGATCTTTGCCATAATCCTAAGGTCGAGATTACTCCCCGAGAAGGCTACCAGCGCCTTTCAATCTACTCCATTGGATGGAGCCATCATCCAACGGCTACACTTTTTACAGAGCAACAATCAACCCCATTTGCGGTTCTCCGTCAGATTTGAGATGCATTGGACGGCCCAAATTTCTGTAGAGAAGTGTCACAGACCCACATGCGATTCCGTATCTCCAATCCCACGTGAATTCATTGCTACCATCGATCAAGAAGATCCGATGACTATAGCTTCTCTTTCTTCTCATTCAAAAAGGGAAATGTATACAATATTATTTTATTTAGGAATACCACTAGCGGTTTATTGTTCTCCCTTAACAGAACACAAGATTAATTTTAATCCCTAAAAATTAGGGATCCTTACAAGGCCCATGCAAGGCTCACTTTTTCCCCGAATGATAAATTTCAGAAAAAGGATGGACTACTACTCTATAAGAACCTATTGTATGTTCCTCTAGGAAAGCCAAGGATCCAAGTACTTCAACAATGTCATGACAACCTTGGAGTAGGACATTTCGAAGTGAATAAAACAATAGAACTTATATCAAGGGGCCTCAAATATGGAAGAAAGTAAAAGAATATATCCAAACCTGTGATACCTACAATAGATCTAAGGTACCCGGATATAAACCTCATGACCTCTTGCAACCTTTACCTATTCTAGAAAGGCCATGGGCATCATTGTCTATGGATTTCATCCCATATCTACCAAAGTCAGATAATTATGATGCCATTCTTGTTATTGTAGATAGATTTACAAAGATAAAATACTTCATTCCAACTACCAAGGCAATCACAGGTATAACCACCACTAGAATTTTTCTCAGATACATCTTTAGGCTTCATGGAATGCCTGATGATATTGTCACTAATCAAGATCCACAGTTCATATCCAACTTGTGGAACAATCTCTGCAAGCTCCTTGGTGTTCAAGTTAAACTATCTACAACAAACCATCCACAAACTGATGGACAAACAGAATGGGTGAATCAAGTCCTAGACAAATATCGCCGTTGACCTAGCAACAAACATTAAAATGATTGTTTTTAGCTTTTATCCTTTGTAGAGTTTGGGTATAACAAAATTATTCATGCATCTACTAAGCAGACTCCCTTCTTTGCAAATTATGAACAACATCCAAGGATGGATATACAACTCTCAAATCATGTCAAGAACTGAGCTGCCAAAGACAAGGCCTAGTACCTGATGGACATTCACAAAGAACTCAAGGAAGAGATCCATAAAGCTGAAGAACAATATAAGTACTATGCATATCAATATCGTGTTCAGAATCCATCGTATCAAATTGGGGATAAAGAATGGATTCTCAGAAATAATTTACAAACTTCAAGACCTTGTGCAAAGTTGGATCATCAAATATTTGGTACATTCACCATCTTCGCCAAGTTAATCGAGTCACCTTCAAGCTCCAGCTACCAAAGATCATGCAAATATATCCATTTTTCCATGTATCCATGTTGGAATTGTATTTGATTTCACCATTAAGGGGGAAGAGACTTAATCCTTCACCACCTATTGAGATTGATGATCATGAAGAATTTGAAGTTGGGCATATCATAGATTCAAAAAAATCCTAAGGAATATTGGAGTACCTTAGTCATTACAAATGGTATGACATGAGTAATCATACTCGGGAACCTTCAAAAAACCTTAAGATAGCACCAATCAATGTTTATGAATTCCTTAACAAAATCCAATTAAGGCAAGACCAGAAAACATGACCGCTCCTCGTGGAACTCGTCGGTTGAAGAGGGAGGTGATGTCATGGACAAAGGAAACCATCCTAAACGTCAAATTTCATGTGAACCCTATATCTCATGATTGGTTAAAAATTAGGAGAAACCAATGCTTCCATTTCATCCACAACATTCCAAAATCCTAAGATCAACTATGTATTTGCTAAATTCTGATATTTGGAGGTGTTGTTCCGATTACTGACATCATTGATGATATCATCAACTTGCAACCACCTTGGAAACCACCCTTGAGATCCTATATAAGGAGGCCCTTGAGATCCTAATCAACAAGTAAGTACTTTCAAGTTCCAATTCTAGTTCTAGTCTTGTCTCTTGCTCTAGTGTTGTCTAGTCTTGTATCTTGGACATACTCTCTTTTCCTATTGCAATCTTGCAGTACAAGATCCACTTGAGTTATTTCTTGTAGAAAATTGATCTTCCTCAAGGGAGTTCTTGTAATCTAGAGATCTTGCTCCATACTTACGATCCCCGGTTGTGGGATTTCCTCTATCATCTCTAGCTGAGTTATTTATACCTATCAGTCTGTTTGTTATTGACTTTGGAGTTGTCCTCTCCAATCAGGATTTTTCTGAAACCAATATAGAGTTATGAATTCTGACTCTTGCAATTGCTGGCATGTCTGACAATTAGCAATGTATTTTGTTACATCTTGAACCTTATTAGGCCAATGTACTCCCATCCTATTAAGATTATTTAGGGTGACTACCCTAGAAGCATGAGTGCAAGGGTTCCAACAATGAGCTCTTTTCAGATATTCTTCTTGTTCTTCTTCAGGAGTACAATATTCCAAAATGCCTATATGGTTGAGATGATACAAATGTCCTGCAAGTAGCATGAAATTTCTACTTTGTAGAATCAAGTGTGTGCTATTTCCATATGTCCTGCAAGGTCCCATTGTTAGTAATGGTACTAAAGTCATAGCCCACTCAGGAACACTCTCCACTTTGAACAAATAAGTATCTGGCAGGTCATCATCCAAAGGTGAACTGGGTTCTTTAGATTGAATTCTAGACAGATGATCTGCTCTCATATGTGTTTTCCCTTGTCTAACTACCACCTCAAACTCAAACTCCATTAGTAGAAGAAACCATCTGACTATTCTACCAGTATGACAAGGTTTATTTACCAAATATAGTAATGCTTGATGATCTACAAAGAACTTAAACTTGTTGGCCAGTAGGTAATATCTGTATTTTTTTACAGCAAATATCATTCCCAACCCTTCCCTCTCAGTAGTTGTGTAATTTTTCTCTACTTCATTCAGTTGCCTACTAGCATAAGCTATTGGGAAATCTAGCTTACTTCCTTCTATTGGTTGTGCTAACACACATCCCAAGGCATAGTTTGAAGCATCCACATGAACATGAAAAATTTTATCCCATTGAGGTGTTTTTAGAATTGAAGTTGTTACCAAACAAGTTTTTAAAGTTTCAAAAGCTTGATCACATTCCTTGGTCCACTCAAATTTGGTAATTAGGGCATATAAAGGCTTGGCTATGTCTGCAAACTTGTGCACAAATTTCCTATAGTACCCACAATGTCCCATAAAAGTTTGAAGCTCCTTTACATTTGTTGGTCTTGGTAGTTCTATTATGGCCTTTATCTTCTTTTCATCAGTTGATATTCCATTTTTAGAGACTATATGACCTAACATCCTTCCTTGCCTCACAAAGATCACACACTTCTCTGGATTTAAGCATACTTTGTATGTTTTGCATTTCCTGAATATATTTTCTAAATCTTGCAAGTGATCTTGTCTTTTAATGAAAAAGTACATAGATCATCTACATAAATCTCCATTACATTCCTCAGGAATTCTTTGAAAATATGACACATCAACCTCTGAAAAGTTGCTAGAGCATTAGTTAACCCAAAGGGCATAACCCTAAAGGCATAAATCCCCCATTCTGTAGAGAAGGCAGTTTTATGTTGGTCTTCCAATGCTATAGGTACCTGATTGTATCCTGAGAAACCATCAAAAAACCTATAAACTTCCTTTCCTGCAACCCTTTCTAGGAGATGATCTGTTATTGGCAATGGATAACTGTCCCTTATAGTTGCTGCATTTACTTTCTTCAGGTTAATGCATACCCTAAGTTTTCCATTCTTTTTTTGTACAACAACTATAGGAGATATCCATTCTGTATATTCAATCTCATAGATGAAATTGGCATCCAACAGCTTGTCAATTTCTTCCTTGATTTTTGCAGAATATTTATCATTGAAGGTGTAATGTCTCTGTTTGCTAGGCTTTGCATCTGGAGTCATAGGAATCTTATGCTCACAGATTTTTTGGATCAATTCCTTTCAAATCTTTATAACTGTAAGCAAATACATCCCTATAGTTCTTTGCTAGGCTCCTTAGTGCTTCTTCTTCCTGTATGGTCATGTCATCAGCTACTACAATATGTCTTTCTTCTCCCTCTTCCTGAGTAATCATGACCTTTTTGGTTTGTTCCTCATTGTCATAAGCTTCTGCTTTCTTTTTTTCTCTCTTTGGCTTCATTTTTAAGAGTAGTCTGTTCTCTACTTCATAGGCTTTGAAATTTGCTGGTACATCAAAGTATTGATCCTTGTTTATTTCCTTTTTTTTCTTCTCAACTTCCTGGTCTTTTTCTATTTCCTTGTGTTTGTGTTCCTTGTATTTGCCTGAAATTTTATCTTTGATTGCATTTGTGGCTTTTACTTTTTCCAAATATTGTGTTTGTCCTTCTTGTACTATTATTTCTTGATCTTGATCCCCTTCTGTTTTTGATACCCTTATCATATGTATTCCAATATGAAAAACATCATATCCTTCCTCATTTTGAAATTCCATTCCTACATACTCATCACTAGCCAAATCCATGGTAGCTAAAATTTGGTTCCAACCATAAGGCTCAAATTCTTCATCCTTGAATTGTTGTGGCACATAACTCTCATCTTGTACCTTTCTTTCTTTCACACAATCTTCTCTTCTCAATCTCCTTTTTCTATTGGTGAGGTTTCTTATCATGTTGCACTTCCATATTGATGATTCAGTTTCATCTTGGTCTTCCATATCTGATTCTTCACTTAACTCTCGATTTTGATGTATTTTATACCATTCTTGAGGAGATATATCACAGTAGTGCCCATTTCTTAGGTTTACTTTTGTTATTCTCCCTTTGCTTTGTAAGTACAGACAATCATTACCCCAATCTTGCACTATTTGCATTTGTCTCATAAATGGCCTTCCTAGGATAATTTCATATGAAGTAGATTGTGGAAATTCAACTATGGCAAAAGTGTGTTCTATCTCTATTCCACATATGTGCACAATCACTTTTTCCCATATTCCTAGGGGTTTTTCTATGTGTCCATCTGCAAGTTGCAATCTCATTTTAGTGGGTAATAATTCATTTCTTCCCCATTTTTCCCAAGTTTGCTTGGTCATGATGGCCACTCCTGATCCACTATCCAAAATGGCTTTGGCAAAATTTTTTCCATATTGTATTTTTAGGGTTGAATTTCCCTCTTCTCCTTCACAATACCCTCCAATTTTATCTATGGGAATATACTACAATTCCTCCAATTCCTGTAGTTGTGGATGAAGATTTTCTGGAATTTTTTCCTCTTGTAGTTTTTCTTCAATTTTTTCCTCTTTCTCTATTTTGTTTTGTAAGTGAGGATTCTGTTTTAATAATTCTACCAATGAGGTGTGATATAGAATTGTGCATTTCTTATCTATCTTCACTTGGAATGTTACTTGAGGATTTTCTTCCTTGTTGGTATTTTCTCTTACAGTCATTTTTTGAAGATTATCCCCTTTTCCCATTTTGAATTGTACTTCCTAAATGATTTGTTTACATTTCTGCATCCTCTCATGTTCTAGGTCTGGTATAGGGTAAGCCATTGTATGATCTGTAGGGC
Source organism: Ceratopteris richardii (assembly GCA_020310875.1). NCBI lineage: Eukaryota > Viridiplantae > Streptophyta > Polypodiopsida > Polypodiales > Pteridaceae > Ceratopteris > Ceratopteris richardii. The sequence goes on along the minus strand of CM035412.1, from coordinate 85,843,544 downwards.
TTGGTCCCTCCTGAATTCTTCCTTTGTATGCTTTTATTAAGGTGTCTAGACTTGGTGAGTTTCCTATTTCTGACTGGTTTTGTGTCTTTTGAGAAGAAGTACTGTTTGATTGTTCCCTATTTTCTTCTTCATTATTTTTACCCATTTTCTGTTTCCTTTCCCATTTCCCTTTGTGTCTTTTTCTTTACCTTTGATATTGAACCTTCATTTTGTTCCTTGATTGTTCCTTGTTGCTTAGTTTGTGACCTTGTTATAGCATTTACATTTACTTGGTCAATGTCACTCAATTCTTCTTGATCTATGATGTTTACTGCTTTTAATGGTATGTTATTAGGTGGATTTTGTTGTTTTTGGGGATTTTTTGGACAATCTTTTATTAAATGTTCTCTGCCACAATCCTTGCAATATGCTCCCTCTATTCTTAATGTAGGAGGTTGTGGACAGTCTCTAATAAAATGATCTCCCCCACACCTATAACAAGTTATCTTTGGTCCTCCTTTGAATTGAGGTTTTTGATTTGACATATAATTATTTGTTATATACATGAAAGTGGCAGTGTCCATCTCAATTCTTCCATTACCCAAGTCTAAAGCTTGTAATTCTGGCTCTCTTGATTCATAACCTTCCCATTCTTCTTGATATCCCTCATTCCATTGATAATCCTCCTTGTATGGTGACTTTGTTCTTGAGTTTCCCTCCTCTACTGGTGTATATTTGATTGGTACTACATTTGTTGGTATAGGGGGTTGTTGTCCCAACACACGTCTTGGTGTAGTTTTCATTTGGTCTAGGTAAATCTGTTTGTTCCATGTTATGTTCCCAAGGTCCTTTGTCAGCACATTGCCCTAAGTCATTTGAATTTTCTGGGTCTTGAGAGAAGATATACACACATCCTTGCCTATCCTCATACCTACCATCTTTGAATTGAGCTACAGGTGTTATGTTTAGGGGAACTTCTAAGTTTCTCAATCTAATGAGGAACTTATGCATCCAATCTTGATATATATAGGTACCAAACCTATTTGTATACATGTATTTGAGTATATTTCTATAATCCCCAGTTTCAATGGGCTCATTTGTTTCATTTAAATTTTCCATGTTGTTTTCTTGCCCTAAACATCTTTCTTGCCCTTTCCCTACTGCTGGCTCTATCTCCTTCCTTGTTAGATCTTGTTTAGTAAGTGAATTTAGTTTGTTCCCAGACCTAAGGATCATTCAGCTAATTTTCACAATTTTGAACTCAAAATCGTGTTTTTCACGATTTTGTGACTAAAATCGTGTTTTTCACGATTTTGTGACTAAAATCGTGTTTTTCACGATTCTGTTGACTAAAATCGTGTTTATCACGATTTTGAGACTAAAATCGTGTTTTTCACGATTTTGAGACTAAAATCGTGTTTTTCACGATTCTGTGACTAAAATCGTGTTTATCACGATTCTGTGACTAAAATCGTGTTTATCACGATTCTGTGACTAACATCCTGTTTATCACGATTCTGTGACTAACATCGTGTTTATCACGATTTTGAGACTAAAATTGTGTTTTTCACGATTTTGTGACTAAAATCGTGTTTTTCACGATTTTGTGACTAAAATCGTGTTTTTCACGACTTTGTGTTCAAAATCGTGTTTTTCACGACTTTGTGCACAAAATCGTGTTTTTGACAATTTTGTTCCCAGACAATCATGATTGCTCACAATTGTAATTAACACGACTTTCTGATGAAAATCGTGTTCTGGGAATCATGTTGTTCTTTTGTGCTCAAAATCGCGATTTTGTGTTGACCTCAAAATCGCGATTTTGAACAATTTTTGATTTTTTTCAAGTTTTGATTTTTAGATTTCTCTTTCTTCTACTAGAATCGCCTTATTGATTTTTTAACATCCAATGAAGCAACTTAACCAAAAATTAATGTTTTCTCAGTAAAAAACTCAAAAGTCAGAAAATCGCGATTCCGTGATTTTTAGTTATTTACCATTTTTCGGTGCTATGTGATCACTTTAATGCAGAAATATATACTCAAAAATAATGCTAAAACATTTACCTTGCTTGCTTGGTTGGAAATTTCTCCAAAGGCAACTGATTGCTGAAAGTCACGATTTTGCCCGATTCTGCTCACTCTCTCTCTCCCTTACTCTCACTCAAATGAATTTTTCTTTCAATTTCAGGTTTTTATAGTGTCCAGAAAATTGCGATTTTGTGTGATTTCCACAATTCTTCACTCTTCCACTTGTCCAAGCTTTACTTACCCAATCTTGATGACATCTTTTTGCAACTTTCTTTTCTCAAAGTACCCAAATATGCTAGAAATTCCAAAATTTTTCCCTTACAGAAAATCGTGATTTTGTGCAGAAAATCGTGTTTTTTTCTGTAGATCTTATCTTGTGCAATTTTGAGTATTCTTTCTTCTTGCTTTCTTTCAATACCTTCTCTCCTTTGTAATTCACCCAATTCCTGTACTGTTGCACCAAAATCACAACCTTACTCAGAAAATCGCGATTTTGTGCAGAAAATCGTGTTTTTTCTAAACTTCTAATTTTCTGAAAATTTGAGTATCCCTTTCTCTTGTTTCCCTTCAGTATCCTTTACTAACTCCAATTCAACATTCACTTCCACTCATACATCAAGGTCATAGTATTTTTCAGAAAATCACAATTCTGTGCAAAGAATCGTGTTTTCTATTTTTCTGGTTTTCTGACAATTTTTTGCTCTTTTTTCACTTGTTCCCTATTACCCTTGTCAACAAAACTTCACTCCAACTTCCTAACAAGAAAAGAAATTTGTTTGATTGTTTTTGATGAATTTTATGAATTTTTTTAGTATTTTGCCCTAAAATAAAGGTGAACACTTTACTTAGGGTTTCTGGTTTTGGTGATCTACTGATCCTATGTTTCTTGATTGGTTATGATATCTTATGGCTTGAGATATCACAAAAGTTCATGAGAAAATTTTTCCAAAGAAAATGTGCTATGAAATGCAAGCAATTTTTGCAAAGATAAACTCAATCACAAATTTCTTTTCAGAATGCAGATCAACTCAAGATTTATGCTCAGATTTGGTTGACAATTGAATCCTTTCTACTTACATCTAGCTACTTTAACTGTCCTTTCCTTAGTACAACCATGTTATCTTCCCAAGATCACCCATGGTGCGTAGTACTTGGTCAAAAAGAACTCTAAAAATGCAAGAATAGTCTCATGTTACCTCATCTTCAGCTTTCTTGGCTCAAAACTTCCACACACCTGCACTTTTACTTCAACAATGTAATGAGCAACTATCAATTTACAAAAATCTCAGCACTTCCACTTCTAAAAGACGATCTATTGCTTTCTTTTCCCAAAAGACAAACAAAAGACATCTACCTTTTCATGTTCACATTTCTTGATTGAAGAGTTTTACCTTTTCCTTGTGTTCATTACCATCATCAACAGAAGATCCAGCAAGGTCCAACTTCAATGAAGCTTTTGAAATGGTTCCCCGGCAATGGCGCCAAAAAATGTTTGTTATTGACTTTGGAGAGGACAACTCCAAAGTCAATAACAAACACAGTCCCAAGTTATGGAACTTCTTATATTAGCTCCATATTCTTGTATTGTTTTCCCTACGTGCGTATTCTTACAATCAGAAGCATATTTCCAAAATCTTGTCTACTGTAGTCAAAGCGCACAATCTAGTGCTCCCATGATACTTTTCTAGGGTTAGTTTTTATCAAAAATTTGTAAATGCTTTTTCTTGTTTAGCACTTTCACTCACATTATTATTGAAGAGAAAGCTATAATTTGCATGGGGATTATCACAATAAAAATCTTTTGAAAAACTCAAATATGCACTTTCTCATGCATCTGTTTTTCAATTAGAAGAGTTTGCACAATCTTTCCATGTAGTTATAGATGCTAGTGTTTAGGTATAGGTGATGTATTAATAAAAAGTGAGAATCTCATTGCGTTTGAAAGTAGGAAACTTAAGCCTTCTGAAACGAATTATAGTACATATGATAAGGAAATTTTAGCTATTGTGCATGCTTTAAAAAGTTGGAAATATTATCTTTTGGGTTCTCAAATTCTAATCAAAACCGACCAACAAGTTATTAAGAATTTATTAAATGAACCATTGATTTTTGACACACACATTAAATGGGCTTCATTCATAGAGACGTTTTAGCCTATGATTCAATATCAACCTGGCAAATCTTATGTCGTAGATGATGCCCTTAATCACCTCCTATCCCCACAAATAAATATTGTTTCAATCAATTATATTTCTATTTTTCATATTCACTCATTTCATGACATGATTCCTACTTATGCATCTGGTTTGTATTTATCACAAACATGGATTGCTTTCAATAATTCTACAACATTAAGTAAGGATCACTACACTTTTCAACTCAATTTTTGTTTTTCCAACACAAGTTATGCATCAAGATTTTAAATAATTTGTTATCAAAGGGATGCATGAACCATCGTGTATGGGTCATAGGGGCATAAAAAGTACTATTTCTACGTATAAAGAATTTTTCTTTTAACGAAATATGGAAAGGATATTGCATAGTATGTTTCCCATTGCATTGTGTGTCAACATGTGAAAAAAAAGCACGGTAAAACTTTTGGATTATTAATGCCACTTCCCATACCTAATGGACCATGGGAATAAATTTCTATGGATTTTATTACTGGTCTTCCAACAACTAATATACCTATTGCTAACTCTTTTGCACAAGATCGTATTTCTACACTTCATGAGGTTCAAGAGCACAATAAGAGGAGTGTAGAACGTTACATGCATAATGTTAATAAGAAATGAGTAGGTTAAAAAGTTAATGAAAATGACTTTGTATGGTTACGAATAATTATATAGTGTTTGAAAAATATTTCACAACATCCAAAAGTTAAGCTTGCACCATGTTATTATGGATCTTTTCATATTATTAAAAAAAATAATGAGAATGCTTTTATACTAGACATACCTTCTCATTGGAATATACATAATTCTTTTCATATTACTTTATTGAAATCTTTTAAAGGAACTTCAACACTCACTCCTATTTTAGATGATCCTCCATTACTTGAAGAGGATGCTGAAATTTTAGTTCTAGAGAAAATACTTGATTATGATGTTACTACTACATGCACAAGTAATCAATATCATTAACATTTAATAAGTTAAATATAAAAATTACTCACTTGAAGAATCTTAGTAGATTCATAAAACATCACTAACTCCACACTATGATCAGTTGATTTCTACATATATTTCACAATCACATTAAAATCCAATTTTCCAATTCCGTCCATGTGTTCTTACATGCGACATGCTTATTATTTCTCAGTGATGGGACATGTGACTAGCCATCAATGTCTATTTTATTTTTAACAACTTAGGTTAGTTGCTCGTCAACTGGAAGGCATGTTATACTCTATGGAATAATGGAATGTTTTATGGATTCTAATGAATTGAGGGTTTTAATGTGATCTATGTTGTGATTTAGTAAGTGAAGACTCATGAGGGTGTGAATGCCCATGGACTTATTCAGATATTTAGAAGAATATTTAGAATATAGTATTTTAATTATTTTTGGTAAAACTGATAGATCACTTTAGAAAGTGTTGTTTTTTGTAAAAATAGAGATCGCTTGAAAAGTGATAGTTCTGTAAATAAAGTAGATTTTTGTAAGCGTACACATTTTGAAGTGCCATCCTCAAGTATCTTCTATTCAGGACATAATGCATAATACCTATAAATACACATGCTTTGATAGAATCATGCATCAAAGTATGAGAGGGGGGGGGAGGGGAAGATTGTACCCAATCTGGTATCAAGTCTCTTGTCGCTTTCTATTCTCTAAGTACTTTTTGTGAGTTTTCATTTCTCTACTATTCTCTCTGTATGTGCATATCTGGGATCCAGTCAACAGGATGACTTTTGATGACCAATCTCATGCGAAGGTCCTTTCAACTTGAGACCTTTTATTTTTTGTATTCATAAAAAAAAAGTAAATTATGAATGATCATCGAAGTCTATACTTTCTTCCTCATTAAGAAAGGAAATTATGAACTACACCTACATCAAGCTGATGAAGTCTATGATGAAGAAAATTATGAAGATCTAGAAGAAATACTAGATTCTCCATCTAATGAAGACAATGTGGATGCACAAAACAATGAAGATGATGTATCTTATTTTTTGGTTTATATTATGAAAAATGAATATCTATGATTTTGAGATTGTTACAGAGAAATATCTTGCATATGACAAAGAGGTACCGATGATGATCCATGAAGGGTTTGTGTGTCATCAATGGTTTTAATGACTTTATGAGAGAACGTGTAGTGAGAAAGCTATGTAATAAAATGTATTGTTTGGTACTAATGTTTGATAATTCTATGAAAGAGGAAAAATATTGGCGGATTTTCTTCATGGAATAGAGCAAATGAAATTTGAGTGATTTAAGGGAATTTTTGAGTGATGAGTTTTTTGCATTTTAGTCTTCTTTTCTATTCTCTATTATTTGCACCATGAAGAGTCTATATTACATTCTTAGTATGCATAAAACAATGAAGATACACATATGTTTAGGATCTACTTGCACATATAAATAAATCATAAACCAAATTCGAAAAAGCTTCTTCATCAAATTCTCTTTTAACCCTTATGCACCATAGATGTTTGAAAATGCACTTAGAGTATGCATGGTAGGGTCTCACTATATGACCTTGTATCAATGCACAAATTGAGTTTTGCCTATGCACACAGAGAGATTGAAAGGATTGATGTATCTACACATAAATATGTATGTGAGTGGGCGCACAAGCTTCATCATCAGAAGCCTTTTACCTTAATAATTGCACCATGTTTGTTTCTCCATGCATTGCAAAGTATGCATTCAATAGAGCTACATTATAAGGTCGTGCATAGACACTTATTTTCTTATCCCATGCACATAACAAATCAAGTAAACTGATATTTAAGATGAATTTATTTTTTAAGCAACATGTTATTTGGCCCATCGAAGACGATGTGGAGGATTAAAGTGGATGAGTTTTGTAGAGATTCCATCTCTACTTTTGCTTCTACTTGTTTCAAATAAAAGCATTGTTCGGAATGAAGATTCAAGATAGAATTTCTCGATTCGGGAAGTAAACTTCAATACGTTGGCCGTCTAGATCTTCAACTTTGTACCTCTTTTGAGCTCTTATAGTTTTCCTCCTTACATCATCATTATGAAGAAAAGGGAAATTCAATAGCATTCGTGCATCTATAACGAAAGAAGCAAGAGATTAGTAGGGTTTCGTCGCAACATGGGCACGTTTCGGGCAGATGGCAACTCATATTTTGGGTTTCTATGATCAACTGCAGAAGATTCCAAATCACCATTATGCAATCATATGCCTCATACATGGCTAGCTATTACCAAGAACACATATACGTTCTTTAGAGTAGGAGAGATATGGTATAGAGGAAAAGTAACACAAAAGTACAGTTCTGTAAAAGCAAAGGTTCCTTTCTATAAAGTTAGCAGGTTATATCACACGTTTTGAGTGAACGCTAAATATAGAGATTTGAATAAATATTTAAGGACGTAGCCGGATGCGAGGGAAAAGGAGGGAGGAAGGCCAGTACAACGTGCTTCAGCTCGCACTTCGTGCTCTATGATCTGACGATAGGAGGAGAAGGACCGGGGAAGGCGGCATACGATAGAGGTAGGAAAATTTATGAAGTACACTAATCTGAGGCATATCAAGAAGAGAGCGTGTGTGCAAGGAGGACAAAGGATTGGCGCAGATGTACTGCTGAAGTTGGGCATGACAAACCAGGGCATACTCTGAAGATAGCTTCTGATTTCATTCATCAAAACTATCTGGGCGAACATAACCTCTGAAACATAACTATCTGGCATGACAAACATAACTTCTAAAAGCATACAAACAGAAATTCGGATTGTGATCAGCAGCTCTGTTGGAAACGTGCACTCACTGCCACTAAATTTAGCACTATCAAGAATTATTATATTAATCCTATCTGCTATTCTGCGCAAATTTTTGAACTTTCCAGTATTGAAGCTCTTTCAATGCGTTGAGGTTGATTAACTATAAATGATCTGATGGTTCTCTGAATTGATGCGGTTTAATCTGAAGAACTCTAATTACTACCTTGATGTTTTAATCTACATAATTTATTCAACTTTCGCTTTGAATTAATGCCATCTTCGTGGAGTATCCCGTGATGATCAATCGCGTACGATCAATTTCACAATGTGAATCAGATCAAAATACTCATGACGGACGATGCACATTAGTACCCGACAATATTGAAGCTCTCGAATTCTGACCGGCTTGAGGTGCAACTATTCTGTGACAAGGGAACATTAATGTGGAAAAACGTTGAATAGTTGAATTCAATTTTCTACACGGCGATTTTTGTCTGATAGGTAGTACATCATCTTATCTGTTCCGTGTTGAACATATCATAAAGACTCGGTGTTTTTCTATTGAGCTCATAGCACACATCTCTTGATCCAGATATTGCTTAACTCGTTATTTTCGCATGATGAGGGATGATCTTATTGTAAAACTATGATTTTGTGATGATTATCTCATGCAATGTTTGATGTTCTCGGTGAAATTTGTGCACATAAATTCTCCAATTATTGAAGATTTCGCTTAATCATCTAAATCATTGAGTTAGATGAGCGTACAAATTCGGTTTGTTTTGAATTCAACACATATACTTAATGTGCTCGGATTATTGAACAGTACGTAACAACTTAGTTCTATTTTAAATCATAGAATTTGTTTAGTTAGTTTTCTTTTAAGATGAAAACTGATTTAATAAAATCATATATTGAGCCAATAATACTATGCGGATTCATAGACGACTGTATGGATGTGTTTTTACTTCTTTAATACTTGCTTGGTAACGTCATATGAATCAAAAAAACACTATTAACTATAGATCATAGATCGAGTTTATGATTGCTTAACCGAGTCCCAATAAGTGCTATTCTAAGTTTGAAAAGATGACTTATACATGAAGGATTAACTTCGGTTCCGATTGCTATAGATAGTAAACATCAACTTTAGTTCTTGAATTACCAACAAAATCATATCAACACGATTCCTAATGCAAAAAAGTAAAACCTGATGTAGTGATAACAATTTAGTACTCAATTGGAATTATTAAACATGAAAGTTTCCCAAGCATGAATTAATTGTCAACAAAGCTTTGAATGATATGATGAGTCTTTGATTTTGAGAAGAATATTTTTTTTTGAGTTTATTTATTTCTTCTCGAGTCACCATTGTACCTGAGATTGTTCCAAGCATGGGTCGTGCGCCATTAGATTTGGCGGTTGACTTGATCCACTAATCGAGCACCTACACCTTCCCGACACTACCCACCCAAGCTTTATGACTAAGGCAACGACCAAGGCATAGACCTTGAAATACCTTCTCATCCAAGTCACCAAAGTCACTGTTGGTGCTGGTGGTCACGTACAATGGAGAACCTCAATGATCAAGGAAGATAGAGGTTCCGAATACTTCCTAGGAGGTCATCTATCCCACTATTGTTTCTCCTAGACTCACTTAATGGACAATATCTTGCCACTAAGCTACACTCTTGTGGTGTTTGAAGAAGGGGGAATACTAATGCTAATATTAATTGAACATGTTTTGGGCCCCCAAAGCTTCATTCATTTCTTTCAAAGCCTATTTTGAAGCATTTTTGGGGTGATTCTTGGAGACATTTTGGATTACTTTCCTTTGTAGTTCTCTTCATACATGTTCAAGAACATTAAGAAAAGTTTTACTTTTTTGACAATTAATATTCACTTTGGCGCTGGGTGTTCAGCCACACTAGTAAATCTATGGGTTTCTTGGAAGGTTTTAGTTTTGGTGGAGCAGCCAACACAAGTCTATGTGGGTTTTCTTGAGCCTAAAGAACAAAGTTGATAGACACTTGTAGGTGTTGTTCGGGTTGTGAATTTAGAATTTTCATCGCCATTTTAGTACACATATTGACCACATACATACTATGTAACATGTGTGTATACCACTTATGTATGTCCATGTGGTCATTGATATAGCGGTAATATTTTCTGCATAAAGCCTTTTAGGTTTAATAAAGAGAGATATGGTGAGGTTTTCTTAACTCTGAGACACCCTGATGTCAAGATCTCTTTGGTGATGCATGTGGATGACTTACCCACCCTTCACATAAGAGATGTATGCTAGTTCTTGAAAGGTTCTTAATGAGTCTACTAGGCTTCTTTCACGTGATTGATTATATGTCATGAAGTGAATGTTTTATTATGTAGGTTAACATGTCATTACTTGTAGTTTTATAAGATTTTGACATTCTTCATATCATCATTTTGCAGAGGATACTCTAGCAAACATTTTTCCATATTTTTTTAGTTTTTTCAACCATGTAGTGGTTGATTTACTCCTTGATATACTTAATGGTGTGAGAGACTTTATTCTCACATGATCCTTTTGGTTGGTCATTAATTCATTTTTCTAGGAAGAATCTACTGATTTGTTTTTGCATAATCTAACACTTGGTCATCCTTGTTGAACCTTAATGGTGTTTGGACTCTTCTAGCTCCATTTTCATTCTATTCAATTCTCTATTATCATGCCATCAAAGGTTTGAGGCATGTCTTGTGGATCAGTTTCTAGTGCAAGTGTTCCAAGGAGGAGATATAACTTGCACATGAAAGACCATCTTGAGATTTCAAAAGTTGATGGCACAAAGTTGCTCTATGGAAGAGTCACATTAAAGATATGTTGATTGAGAGAAGGCAATGGAAGCCAGTAAATGGAATGTCAAAGGAACATGTTGACATGGATAAAGATGATTACGATGATTTGGATGAAATAGCTAGGTCTACCTTTCACTTGCACCTATCAGATAATGTTTACTTTACAGTATTGGAGTGTAAAATTGCAGAAGAGCATTGGAAGAAGCTATGCAATACATATGAAAAAGAAACATCATTAAATACAGTGTATCTAATAAGAAAATAATATGACCTTCACATAATAGTGTGTTTGAGGCTATATTCTTCTATATATATGCTCAGAAAATGGACATTGATAATCAATTGAAAGCGCTCTTATTTTATGTACCTTTCCATCACCATGGGATATGTTTTGCACAACTATTAACAATAGTGCGCCTGGTGGTAAACTCGTCTATGATGGAATATGTGGATCACTCTTGGATGAGGAGATTCATAGCTATTCTTACCAAGGAAAATATCAACAATGTGCATAAGCAAGCATAAGGAAAGAATGGTCAATGGAATAAGAGTAGAAGTAAATCAAGGAAGAGGAAACATTAGAAATATTGTTATATGTTAATGAATGCTAAAGGTAAAGGGCAAAATGTTGATGGGCATGCTCAATAGGTATCTACATCATCTACTTCAAGTGTGAAGATTGAAGAATTCAATGCTATTTGTGATGATGCTTATATTTTGACACTTGACAATATTGTGCCTATGGAGGCTCTTATGCTTGATTCTCTTAGCCACACGTGGCTCCTAGATTTAGGTACTTCTTTCCATGTGACACCACATAGGGAATGGTTCTCTACTTATGGAGCAAAATCTTCTTGGTACTGTGAGACTTGGTGACTTTTGCTTGTGTGAGGTCGTCAAGATTGGAGATGTGGTTTTGTAGCTCATTGATGGTACAAAATTTAGAATGCATAATGTACACTATGTACTTGAGTTATCATGTAGTTTGATGTGAATTGGTCAACTTGACGACCTTGTTTACAAGGTGGTTTTATATGCTTAGTCCATTCACATATTAAAGGGCAATATGCTTATTGCAAAAGGAAACAAATTTGGCTCACTTTATCCTTTATTTTTATTGAAAATAGAACACTTTTTAGCTGTTACTAAACAACCTATGGCTTGTATTTGGCATGGTCATTTGGGCCACATATCTCATAGCAGAGTGGAAAATCTTTCTTGATCTGGCTACTTATCTCTGTTATCTTTGTTTGTTTTTTTATTTTGTGAGCATTTTCAATATGGAAAGCAAACTAAGAATGTGCATAAAAAGCACCTTGAGTCTTCAATTCTGCCTTTCGATTTCATTCATATAGATGTGTGTGGTCCAATGCCCACATGTTCATTAGGTGGTTCTCTTTACTTTTTCACTTTCATAGATCATGCTACTAGAAAAATCTGGGTGTACCATATCAAATCGAAGGATGAGGTACTCCCCACCTTCTAAACATGGCTTGCATTAGTTGAGACATAAAAGGGAACTAAGCTGTAAGCTTCATGTTCGAATAATGGGGGTGAGTATATCTCACATGAACTAAGCCTTTTTTGTCAATCTAGAGGAATTCATAGAGATTTTATAGCATCGAATGGTGTAGCTGAAAGGATGAATAAAACTATTCAGGATAGAGTAATTTCTATGTTGCATCATGAAAAACTTTCACAAGGCTTTTGAATAGAAGAAGTATTGACTATAGCTCACATGATTAACCTTTCACCTAGTACTACCAAAGGTCTAAAAGTGGCACACGATTTATGGACATGGAAGCCGCCAAATTATGATCATCATCAAGTTTTTGGGTGTGAAGCATATGTTCATATACCCAAGAATCTTAGCTAAAAGCTCGAACATAAGTCAAAGAAATGCATTTTTCTTGGGTATGCTCAAGAAGGACAATCGCTTATGGGATACTGGAGCACGGTCATTGATCAAAAGCAGCGATGTCATTTTCAATGAGACCAAAATGCACAAACAATCCATTAGAGAGTTTGAAGTGAGAATGCTGTTTGAGGATAGTAGTCCTCAAGTTAGCATGTATAAAAATGCTGCACATAGGGATGTTCAAGAGAATGTCAAATCACATGAGTCTAAAAGTGTACATGTTTAGCAACCATTGAGATGCTTTGCATGTGTCCAACATCCACTTGATAGATATATTCCCCATTTGGATTTTGTTATGCTAACAGATGTTGGTGAGCCTTCTTGCTACAAAGATGCAATGTAGAAAAGAGATGCTACAAGAATGGTACTTGGGATTAAGTACCTTTGCCAAAGAGCAAGAAAGCTTTACCATGTAAATGGGTATATAAGCTAAAAGTCACATCACATAGTGCTTTTCCAAAGTATAAATAACGACTTGTTGCAAAGGGTTTTAAGCAACAACATGGTGTTGATTTCAAGGAAATCTTCTTTTGAATGTTGAACATGACTACCCTTTGAATGTTGTTTGGATTCGTGGCAATGCAGAACTTAGAGCTAGTCCAAATGGATATGAAAACTCATTTCTTCCATGGAGATCTTGCAAATGCGATCTATATGGAATAATGAGAGGATTATGTAGTGCTCGGAAAAGAACATCTCATTTGTGAGCTAAAGAAGAACTTATATGGAGTTAAATAATGCTCTAGTTAATGGGACCAAATGTTTGATGCTTTTGTGAAGTCTCAAGCCTATTGTGGAAGCAATGAGGATCACTATCTCTAGAAAAAAAGATCCCTACACGTCAACTTGATATGCTTGATAATTTATGTTGATGATGTGATGATTGCTAGGAAGTTTTGTTATGAATTGCCAATTCTCAAAAAGAAGTTGAGTCAAACACTTGATATGAGGGATTTAGGGTATGCCAAACATATTCTTTGCATGCACATAACTCACGATAGGAGTAGAAGATGCATATACTTGTCTCAAAGTGAGTACATATGCAAAGTACATCACACATTCAATATGCATGGTGAAAAGGCATTGAGTACAACTTTACCCACATTTGTGAAATTCACCAAGGATGATTGTCCCAAATGAGATGAGGAAAAAGAGTTCATGACTAAAATTCCTTACTAGTGGATGTTATGGTAGTCTCATGGATGTTATGTTAGCTACAAGATGAGACATTGAATTTGTAGTCTCATGGATGTTATGGTAGCTACAAGATGAGACATATATTTGTGGTGGGAGTTGTGAGTAGATATGTGTCTAATCTTGGAATGATAATTGGGAAGCCGTGAAGATGATTTTGAGATATCTGAATGGCACTAAGGACAATTTTGTATACTTGGGTAGAGGGAAAACATCCATTGTTTCTTACACAGATTCTGATTATGTTAGTTGTGTAGACAATGCTAATTCTACATCAAGGTACAATTTTCATTTTCCTAGAGGTGCTATTTCTTGGAGATCTGGTCTTCAAGAATGTAGAGATGTTTTCACTACAAAAGTAGATTATGTTGTAGCAAGTGAGGCATGCAAGGAAGCATCATGGCTTTATCTTCTTGCTTGTGATATAGGTCTACCTCAACATGTACCTCCTTTGTTGAGTGATAGTCAGAGTTCCTTTGCATTGGCTAAGAATCTAGTCTATTATGCAAAGACCAAGCACATTGAGGTATGGTATCATTTCATTAGAGACGTCTTAGCCACTAAGCACACATTCTTGAGAAGGTTCATACATCAGATAATGTTGTAGATGCTTTGACTAAATCTCTACCACATGATATCTTTCGATAGTGTTGTCACTTGATGGGGGTTACTTGATCCATGATCTCACATAGTTACTTGTTTATTGTGTAAGATTCCCATCAAGTGGGAGGGATAATTTGTATACTTGCACTTAGGTATTCTTTATAATTCTTTATTTTCTTCTCCCATACAAACTTTGGCCATATTGGCCTTTACCACGAGATTGTTACCGTTAGTGTCCATGTGAAAGGCTGAATGGTTGTCGAACACTTTTGTATATGTTCTTTAATAAAACATAGAGTGGTCTTGTCAGCCATACACTATAAGTTGGACCACATTTGTAATAGCTAGGAAATCTATGTTCGTGCTATTTGTGTACTCTGTTTTTTTGCATATTCTACAAGCTTTGTGCGGAACACTATCTGTTGTTTCTGGATCTAGGTTTTCTATATCAAGGGTATCAGCATGTAGCTCTTGTGAAGGAGATTCGATTGAGGTGTGTTGCTATGAAAATACTACAAATACCAAACCTCTTGTGAATCAATCATAATAGCTCTTGCTAATTCCAAGTAAAGCACTATATAGTGCAGCCTGACAGCTACTATCACATGAGATCCAAAGTTCACCCAAGATGATGAAGACTATGACAAGATACCAATATTAGAAAGCTTTAGACAAAAGAGAATGGCATGAAGGTCCAAGAGAAAAAATACGATAGGTAGACATTCGACAGATCTTCGTTCTCAATAGGTAGACATTCGATAGGCCATCGTTCTCTTCAAGCTCACTCAGTGAAAACACAATCAGCCTGTTCATACTCTACAATACTCTGAGGGCACATTTATAATAATGTAATTTATGCTCTATATTTGCAATATAAAGGAGAGAACATTCCATTCCCAGCATAGTTAATCAACGCAATCAATGTGCCAGACGTTTTGCTGCGATTGGGCTATCGATTTGGTGGGGAAGTCGATACATTCAAGAATCTTGTCATTCTTAGTTATAATGTGTGGTACATGTGGAGGGTGGTTATAAAAAGGGAAACATGAATCGAAACAATCCCTCAGTACACTATGTAGTTTTGACATAGCTGTGTATAAATATGTTAGCGAATCTGTAACCATCTAAGCTCCTAGCGGTAGAGCGCACGGCTGGGAGAACCCGTTGTAGTGTACTTTCATAAAAAATAAAAAAGATTGTTTTGCATTGTTTGCTCTATGTCCTTCAGTTACTCCTTTACCAAATCTTTTGTTTTTGCATGTTCAAGTGTCTCTGTCTATCTTCATTGTGCTACTGTTTGAGAACTTTTTAAAATTTTCTCTTAAAATAAAACATTTATGTATCTCTTGTTCTTTTAGCAAAAAAGCATGGCCTTCATTATCTATCTATATATATATATATATATATATATATATATATATATATATATATATATATATATATATATATATATATATATATATGTGTGTGTAGGTGTTTTGTAAAGATGCCCATTCGTTCTTATCTTATGTGAGGCTACGGAAAATTTTAGAATTCCATAGGATAAAAAGCAATATTCAAAAGTCAAACATAAAGCATAGGCTAATGGGATAAAATTCGATGACGCGATTGATCACCATCTCTTAAGCCATTATTGACTTTTCTGCCTCAGAAGACTCGGTCAAGACATCGAGGCTGGATCCAAGATGGATCTTAAGACTTGAAAGAAAGCATATGTGTGTGTCTATGAGAGAGAGAGAGAGAGCTTGTTATCTACATTTGCGAATAGAGAGAACAAACGTAGGAAAGTGATGTTTAAGCATAAATGTACAGAACTCACAATCAACGGATTACATTTCTTAATAGAGGAAAGTAAGGGACGTCCTCGCATCAACGAAGAATCCAAAGAATGAAATTAAAAACTCGGAGAAAAATACTCGTCTTTACATGGTACTATGCGACTTTCGCTTTTTGTCATGATGGAAACGTTGCATACATTGTCTCCTTTTACATGATGAATAGGCAGAGTAATATTGGCATTGCTGTATCCCAGTTTGCAATCTTCATTCATTATTGTTAATCAAGCATGATCTTTCAGCAACCAGTAGTGGTTTGGTTGTGGGGGGCAATAAATCTATATACAGAAATAAAACAGCAGCATGGTTCGTCATACTCTGACGGAAATGAACTCAGCATCGTAATGGACGTTGAAAGATATATCCATTGGCCATTGCAATGGAGATTAGGCTTCGGCCGACCTTCCTCTTGTAGAGAAGAACAAAAAAAAGAAAAAGAAAAAAAATAGATATCCGCTCCAATTGCAAAGGCTAAGTAACATTTACAGAGGATTTTCCTATGCCAGATCCGGACAAACCTACGCCTTACTAGGGTTAGCTAGCATTTTTAGGATGGTTGCGATCTCTGACATTGATGGTCTGCTACTTGATTCTTCGTCTATGCAACGAATAGCGAGCTCGAATGCTTGGATTTGATAATCAGGTGAGGGGCATGTTTTACGCACGATGGAGCTTAAGAGCTCTGCTACTCTTCCTTCTCTTTCCATTGCCAGCACCAAAGTAACAAGACGCAAATTTCCTCCAAGTCCTAGCTCCGCGTCAAAAGATCGGTCATTTTCCTCATCAGAGACATCGATGGAAGATGGCTGAGCTTGAGCTTGAACTCCTCTGTATTTGTGGAAAGAACTGCTAGTACGACGGTCATCAGCAATAGGGTGTTTTCCAGTAAGGAGCTCCAGTAGTATAACCCCAAAACTATAAACATCGCTTTTCTCCGTGTATCTTCTTGTTGAGAACGAAGAACATGTAAATTCAGGGGGGGTGTACCCTGGCGTCTCTACTACAGACCTTTGGAGAAGCTCCATGAGGCAGTAGTCCGCTAGATATGGCTTTAGATCCTTATCCAGTACAATATTGGTGGATTTCAAGTCCTGATGGACTACACGTGAAGGAGAAGATCTGTGCAACTGATCAACAGCCTCAGACACGACCACCGCAATTCTAATTCTCTCTCCCCAATCCAGAAGTGCTGGCGATGTTTGAAGAACGTCGAAGAGACTCCCATTCGGCATGAAATCGAAGAAAATAGCAGTCTCAACAGGGCTGGAGTAGTAGCCTTTGATGGGTAATAGAACGGGTACATTCTCCGCCATTCCATGCAGACGGGCCATCCCTTCTTCGAAAATTTCTGGAGCTATAGGATCGTTAAATACCTTTACCGCGAGGGGTTTATCCCCCGACATGCTCGATAGGTAGACAGTGGCAAAGCGACCCTTTCCAATTACATGCGCCGTGTCAAAATAACCTGCGTGCGAAACTATTGTCTCATAGTTCGCCGACATGCCTTGCACATAGACCTCCAATCTAGCATTTCGCACGCTCGGCACCATATCTAGTCCTAAGCTATGGCTCCGCTCTGCTTCTGCGCCGCTTCTTTGGGTGTAAGGGGCTCGCCTTACGCTGCACACGCAGCAGACGATAATGGAGAATAATAATACAAGCGTGAAGACCCCTCCTAGCACAACTATGGCAATCTTTGCATTAGCTCCAAAATCAGGATTCTTCTCATATTTGCCATATCCGGAATTGACGGGAATCACTTGAGGCTTTCGATCAGTTGGAGGGTTTGGCTCACACAATGAAGATTGAAGTTTAGCTCCACAGAGACCTGGATTTCCGGCAAACGAGTCCGCGCCGAACTTCCCTAAAGCCCCAGTTGTCAGAACAGTTCCCGTGAGATTATTGAAGGAAACGTTGAGATACCGTAACATACCCAAGTCACCCAAGGAGGGCGGGATTGTGCCTCCCAGGTTATTGAAGCAAAGGTCCAACACCTCCAGGGAGGATAACTTTGCAAGGCCGGGTGCAAGAGTTCCGTTCAATGAATTGTGAGAGAGGTTCATGCTTTTAAGAGCATAAAGGTTGCCCAGTTCTACAGGTAAAGGTCCTTCGAGAAGGTTGTTATCGAGATGGAGCTTGGTAAGCTCGGTGAGGTATCCAATGGATGGCGGAATGCCCTCGACCAAAAGATTAATGCCGAGATCAAGATCTACTAACTTACTTAAGTTTCCGATTTGGAAAGGAATGGTACCTGTGAATCTGTTAGAACGCGCATACAAAGCAGAAAGCTGCTTCAGGGTGGTGATGGCTATTGGAAGTGATCCTGTGAGATTGTTGTATGAGATGGAAAGGTACCTGAGTGTGTTTATGTTGCCTACAGTAGAAGGGAGTGTTCCAGATATGAGGTTATTGTCCAGAATGAGAAATTGCAAGGACGGGGCTGAAAAGAGACTGCTCGGAATGGTGCTGTTCAGTTCATTGTGGTTCAGGAAGACGGAGGTAAGAAACGGAAGGAACCCCAGCTCGGTCGGGATTGTCCCGCTTAGTTGATTATGAGAGAGGTTCAGTTCGGTGAGGGACGACAAGTTGGCGATGGCGGCAGGCAAGGAGCCGGACAGTGAGTAGCCTGAGAGGCTGATTGATTTGACAGAGAAGGACGCATCGCATGTAATTCCCCTCCAAAAACATTGATGTGCGCCGTTGGATGCTCGCCAGTCAGTCAAGCGCTGCAGCGGATCACGCCACGCCGCCCGCACTGACAACAGCGCCAGTCGCTCTGTGGCGTTTCTGAGGAGAGCGGGTAATGAGGAAGGTGTCGGAGCTGGAGCTGGGGCAAGGATGGCTAGCGGTGAGGAAGACGGCGATGGCGCAGAGACAGGGAGTGGAGTGGGCGATGCCACGAAGCCGTGCACCGGCGTGTCCGAGAAGGGGGGCCTCCTAATGGGAGCAGATACAGAGCTAGGGCTTAGCGATGGCGTATCAGCAGTTCCTTGTTCTTCAGCACGTAAGATGAGAGCCGATCCCGCTAGCGGAGAGGACTGAGGCACCGTAATGAAGGAGAGGGCAGGGTCAGAGCTAGCGAAGAGCAAGCTGTACAGGAACAGATGAAGAACAGAGATTGCCATAGCAGTATGGTCCTCAGGGCTATGCGAAGCATTGCCCCGACGCAGGATCGTGGAGTGCGGGCCTATGTCGGAGTAGACCTTATTACTATCAGAAACTTGTCATGGACCACGAATACGTTGTGAATTGTGAGATAAATCTTGTCATTCTCCCACAACCAAGATCGTCAACCTTGACGAGTCAATTCCATGCCATAGATGTTTTAAGTCGACCTCTCTCTCCAGTTCCGCATTGGGCCTATGGGCGTTCTCGTTGAACGCTGTAAAGTTGTAATGCAAACAAAACAATACATTTTTATGACGTGAACAATTGGAATGCACGTTGGTTGTAGATGTCCTATATAATATCTCATGCTCGGCGGGCTTTTTAGGGCTTCGCTTGAAGACCATGTTTTCTTTACATATTCCAACTTAAAGGCGTTGAGAAGCTCTTGATATGCAAACACTCACGTGAATCATTTTACCTTAGGAGTTCCCTTTTAAAAATTATGAGACTCCATGGGCTTGAGGCCTTCGGTTTTATCATATTCTTGACTGAAATCAGAATCCATTGTCTTTGCATTTCACATGGATGGCTATCTCATGACCAGTTCTGGCATTCCAAAGCAGGTGGCTCTAGTTAGAGACCTCATCTTTGAAGACTGTAAAGAGTGGTGGGTATGTTTAAACCGAGATTCGATTCGTCAGATACATGAAAAGCATGTGCTCAAGCGACGGTAGGCGCACATACATTGGAAAATGTAGTTAGACTATTCTTCCACATACTTAGAAGCTCATTCATCATAGCAACTCATATATCTTAGCAATAAGCAACTATGAACACTTAGATCACAATATATTTCTAATTATATCGCTAAAACCAAGTCAACATGGGTTCTTTTGGGAATCCTTATCACGCATGTCTAAGGAAAGTGGTGAAGAATGATTGTGAGCTCTATAATAGAAGTCATGACAAAAATGGAGTATCGAAGATGGCGTGCACTCACTCCAGCTTTTACACCAAGACAACATTTTAGCAATACCAAGAAAACAGAACAAAAGGGCAAGTTAGCTTATCTAAAATAGCTTGTATCCATACCATAGATATGAAGTAAAGCTCGCCAACAAGAAGAACAAATAACGATAATCCATATACCCAAAAGCTCTCTTCTTCTGAAATGACCAAAGTCTAATACATTAGGGTTGAATTTTTCTTATATAGTGACCAGCTCACTTATTTGGGACTTCTCTTTTGAGTCATTGATTAATTAAAAGGAGCTGATTTTCTAGCATTCAAATGGGCTAGTGCACATATTAGTACATCTTGTCACAAGCAAATTGCATGAGAAGTCCTCGGTGCGAATCGAAAATGTACGAATAGAAAAGATGAAACCGAACTACATTGTAAGAATATCGAATGTTCTACAGCTCGACCCATGAGAGGATGCTATTTGTAGTAAAGGACAGGTTCCGATGTTGCACTCCTGAGGGTAATATTTACTTGATGGATTTTTTTTCCTTTTTGTGTTTTTTTTCTTCTGTGCATCTGGAAATTGTCTATTATGGTCTTCTACTCTACAATGCAGCATTTTTCGGATCGCATGGTAGTAATTCTTGTAGTGAGAGATGGTGAAGATACAAACATGATGGTGCATGTTGTTGATCTTTTTTATTGTAAATCATACATTCAAGCACACACCTTATGATATATTTATGTAACTTGAGACTATTTTCCTATCAGGTTTTAAATCATACTCTTAATTAATGACTATAACTATAAGGATATATGTAGACAGTTGGTCACATATTTAAGAGTGCACCCTCAAAAACCATTCATCTGTTGCGCAATAAGAGGATGGTTTTGGAAAATGATGAAGAATTGAAGAGTTGAAGAGTTGAATAATTGAAGAGCTTTCTCGTTGAAGCGTGAACTTGTTCATCTTCATTCAGGGGTTTCACTAGCTGTTGAGGGCTAGTACTTACGGATCGGTGGTGGCTGACTAATCCTCCTCGCTACTCCCTTACCATCAATTGATGCAGATTCACATATGTACTTTTAGATCTTTCTTATATTTAGCCAATGGGTTTATATGCTTTCAAATTTTATTTCCGTTATCAAGTGCATAATGCACTCACATGAAAAGGACTGCTTTTATTGTGTGCGTGGCCACTCCACATGTATTAGACATCCACTCCACATGCATTAGAGAGTAGTGCATTCTGTGCACATTGCCAAAGTTACGATAACTTGACAAAATGCTAAATACATATTACTCTTAAAACTACAAAAGTCAGTTGCAAAAAAGAAAAAAAAACTGGATTGAAAAGCGGACTTAAACTACAAAAATTGATAAATCAGGAGGAATTTGAATCCAAAAATAATTATTCAAAGCTAAAGAAATTCAAAGAAGTTTATAAAAAAAAAAACTTTTTCACCCAAGTCCAATTAAGGAATCAAGTTTCAAGCTCAACCTCAAGCCTAGGTACAATAAACCTAACCCAAGAGAAAAAAAAAAATTGAAAGCAAAATAAAGCCCACGTAGATAGCAATATTTGTGTCAACTATGGTCGCAAATAAAATAAAATCTACACACCTTTATGGTAGAGTTAGTAAGTCATACGAGAGGTAACTTAAAACAAGAAACGAATGATTTATTTGAAAACGTCAAAGTCAAAACATGAGGGGCACATGTACTACATTGAATCTTGATGGGAAAAGGCAAATTTATAGCGCTAAACATAACAAAATACCTTGATGTCTTTGCGGATCATACTTAGGTTCATGGCCTTTGAGAAGACATTCTAGCATGTAGTATCTCTATCTATCGTTGATGAGATCTAGAAATTTTCTAACCTAGAGCGGGATGCATAATCCATAACATATTCTATCTAGAGGATTTGAGCCAACACAATCAAGATGGATTCCTTAGGGGAGTAAATTCTTTGGAGCCTAGTATGTCTATAACAGACTTGCATAGTGAGTAACTGACTTGCATAGTGAGTTTATGAGCATCCATTAGAAGAACTAGGTAAGAGATACGGATTGATTGATAGCTAGCAAACCATAAGACATGTTGTACAAGGAGATTCTCATATGGAGCAGTATCAATATGTCTTGTATGACCAATCCATAATTTATGCTAGAGACACTCAAGTCAGGGATCCTAGTTTAACTACAATTATTGTAATTGCAAGTATTGCATCCACATCTTCACACGAATTGAGTTGCAATAAGAGGTACTAAGCAACCAAATGGAGAGTTTTATGATGATGCAAGTATCTCTCTCAAATGAGATTTCTAGTCTACATAACAAAGTTTATAGTATGAATATTCAACAATCTAGTGGAACACAACCTAATCATATTAAGAGAGTACCATAACTTGTTATAATGCCTCAAGTTCCACCATATGTTCAACCTTCTCTGATGAAATAGATATCTCCTCTAGTTCATCTAGTGCTCGAATGAAACATTGTGTAAAATGAAAGAAGCAACTTTGCTGTGAAATGATGTGGTTGATTTTAATGCAACCGAATACTTTTTCTATGCTTCTCAAGATCTAAACGAATCTAAAGAACATCAAGTCCTCATAGAAATTGATGAAAATATTTGTGACTTTAGAACATGACTTCCTATATCAATGAGTGGGGGAAAAGGAGAGATGGGAAAATGATGTGAAAAATTGTCACCATAGAATGCCAACTCTTTACCCATGAAAGTTGATCCATTAGAAGCTAGTAGAAGGGAATATGAGAAATCCAAAACCCAAGAAACTATCAAATCAGATCTTTATTGCATACACAAGATAGGATCATGTAAGAGACTTCATGAAAGTTTCTTGTTAACCAATTCTTTCTGTACTCAAATTATAGTTAATGTTGAAAAGAAGAGAAGCAAATATGAAAGCTGCGAAGAGGTTGAATAAGTAGAGAAGGACATGAAGAGAAGCAAGGGATGAGGAAAAGAGAGTGCCATTTGATGAAGCTTTAACTTTTTGAGATGAAGAAAGGTTCAAGGAAATAAAAGGAGGAAAGAAATCAACCAAAGAAGATCGAGCTTATAGTAATCAAACAAAGGAGCAATCAAGTGAAAAAACTGGAGGAGATCTAAATGAAATCAAGGAAGAGGAAAACAAGGAGAAGAAAAACAATGAGATAGCTCAAAAGTCACTTTTAATATTGAAGCTAGAAAAAAGGTGCAAACATGGGAGATTCTATATGAAGTTTTATTGAGAAATCGCGTCACAATGTCTTTGCAAGATGGCTTCTCCATTGTGAAGCAAGAATTGCAACACAATTTTATCACGTTTGTAAGAAGGAAGATATTTTCTCTTCTCTAAGACATTGAAACGAAAGATTGTGTAGACGCAACACAAAGTATGAATGATGCCATTGCACTATGTGACTCCGACATATTGGATAATTGAAAATCTAACCAAGTAAATACGAATTCCCTTGGAACCATACTACCCGATGATAATTTAAAAGAAAAAAAGATAAGGATTGTTCAGGAAGATTTCTATTTACCACTAGCTCTAGTTGATTCTAGGATAGAGATAAACATGATTTATAAAATTTTATATCATAAATTTAGATGGCCCACCGATAAGGATCAAGGATGGAAGATTATAAAAATATAAAATGCATCTCAAATTTTACTAGGATCTCCTTCCAGCATGCATGTTACAATCGGAAGAGTTTCTTTTTGTGTATATGACCACTCTTCTTACAAATCTATTCTTCAGAAACCTTTACCATATGATGAATGCGATGAAGTTGGTCTTCCATGCCTTCATTCTAAGGTTGACTATGCCTCTTATTGATGAGATTCAAATAAAAGGTGGTTAGAAAAAGGTGAAAAATGAGATTAAAGACTCTGCTTGGGATATGAAATTCGTTAGTGATGCTACATTTGATTGTGAATGAAGTTCTAATAGATTTGAAGTGGTTAGATTGAAATGGTACATAGATTTTGGTGTTAACAATGTTTTGTTTGTCACACACTCATATATGTATTAAAGCCAAAATCCATAACCACCAAAAGTTCATTCGATACGTAAGATTGTTGAACTTTGTAGTCTCGACAAGAGTAATGCAAAAGCTAAGACAATTGCTGATTAAGACATTGAAAAAAAAAGATTATTCTAGAAGTAGACTAATTATTTCGATTGTCGATACCAATCTTATTGGGTTAGACTGGATCATGGGACAAAATGATGATGAGGGGAAGAGTTATGTACTGCATGTTGTCTCTAAGATTCTACATGAGAATCAGAGAAAGTATCTTCAAATTCAAAAAAGAGCTAAATTGTTAGAACAATATGTCTTCCATTGATTGGAATGATTGCTAATTGCATTCATAGATGGATTTTGTGTGATTATAATCACACAACAGAAAGGAATATAAACTTTAGTAGCCATGATCCATACGTTTATGCGCATGAAAAGTTTAGAGATAAGGAATATGAATAGGATTGAAAGAGATAGATAAATATGTGAATACTTTTTCAAGCTGGCCTACAAAAAACTTAAGGAACATTAGGAAAAAGGCATGAGAATTCTTCATGAAAAATGCATTTCATGGGCAATCTATAAGCGGCAATGTGCGAAATCCACAAATAGTCTTGGAAAAAAAGTGTTTAAGTACAGTTAATGAGAAATATGTGAAATCATATGGGTAGGTTACAAAGGATTTGTGGAAACATATGAGAAGCTCAAGTAAAGTTATTGGTGGTGAATGAAGTATGTGAATGCAAGGGACTTTGTAAGCACTTGTTCCTCATGTCTAGTATGTTCCTCGATCAAATATAGAGATCCATTACATCCAATCCTTTCACCTTTCAGCCATGGCAAATGCATGGAGCTCTTTGATCAAATTCTTGGGATAATATATGCACATTTCTTTTTGAAGAAACAATTTCACGGCATTGCTTTATCAAAAAAAAAGAAATTATTGATTGAAGTGAAGTGGATGCTAGAGAGGAGAATCTCTTCGAGAAACATGGAATTTGATTGTCTCTGACAACTACCTATAATCCAAAGACAATCCCGATCACCTATGATGGAATACAAAACAATGGTTGAGATATTTTCCTTTCACGTTATTAGCAGATCGGATGACATACACATGGACTACATGATTTATGACTACACAGATTATGCATTGTCAAAATTATTTTCTTCCTTTCCTCACTTGAATTATGTGGATGTCTTTGACTTGGAACAATAATCTATCACGAGAAGTTATTTTATCCTTTATAATAAAGAAGTTTGGAAAAAGAAAATATATGCTAAAAGAAGTGGTGCAAAAATTTAAGGAGTCACATCCAAAGGTCAAACTTTATTTTGATAAAACACATCCATTTAGGCCTTAGCCTCATCAAATCCAAACTAGGGATTGCGTTTTAGTTTATGATAGTACGATGGATTCCGAATATGATGCATGGAAAAAGTTGATTGGATGATGGTTTGGCCCATATGTTGTTGTGTCATCTTATTTACACACATAGGGAATTCAATGGCACTCCTTTAAATTCATTGGATTCTTATAATAATAGTATTCACACTTATTGAATTCAATGGCACTCATTTAAAGTCTTTGATTGTAGAAAAACACATGAATTTGTTTAAATAAAGAGTGGATGATGATTAGAAGATTTATGATTATTTGCATGAAAATAAAGAAAAAAAGAAGAATAACTAAGAAAAAATGTTTCCTTTAAGTTCAATTTTGTTTTGGTTTCTTTCTTTCTTGGTATAATGCACTACATTAGCTTCATATCTTGAAGTTAAGGAATTATAGAAATTTGACATTACAAAACGTAAGAAGTAAAATTTTTAATAGAAATTACTTGCTCTATATAGTTAGGAAAACACTTATTATGATAGCATAAAATAGTAGGTTATTACTTTCTCCTAGTGCATACCCTTCGATCCTTAAGTTTGATTAGTTTTAGGCCATTTCCCTTTAATAGAAAAGTTGTGAAGACTTTCTAAAGAGAACACTAGAATTTTATGCTTTCTTTCGCCCCAAACAATAAGAATTAGATTTAAAGAGATGAAGAAGTAGTACTTTAATGGTTGCTAGCAAAGCTAGAGCTATATGAAGATTAAGCAAAAAAAAAGAAAACACTAAAAGGAATACAATGGTGTAGTGAACGTTGACACGGGACAATTTTGTCACTTTGTGATCCCACATTTCATCGCTGAGCATCGAATGTGCAGTATCATTTAAACAACACTCAAATAAAAGATACTCTTGAGGCTATTAGCGACATTAATTGAAGCATCGTTAATAAAGGAGGTTCATATGGGACACATTCAGAGCATTGCATATGCAACGATAAAAAGTGTCACATATCCTTTGCTCTTTAGAGGATCACATATACAAATGTCTGCACATAACTTATGCAATGGTTGCTTTTGACCAAAATATAAACAAATACATGGCTCTTTGATCATCATTTTGCATGCATGTGATTGTAGAGTGATCAAAGATTCGTATCTCGAGCTTTGTCTTTCTCAATTTCTCTCTCTTTCTTTTACTCTCTATCTCTCTTTGTCTCTCTCTTTCTCTCCCTCTTTCTATTTCAATTTATATATATCTCTCTCTTTCACTCTCTCTCTCTCTTAGTTTCTCTCTCTCTGTCTCTCTCTCTCTCTCTCTCTCTCTCTTTTGTAAGTTATTCAAGAAATTCATCAAGCATTATATATGGGTAATTATTGTAAGTACAACTTTGATTGTTTGTATATAATTTAAATTTCTTTGTTTTGATTAATTAAAATACTGACACCTACACATGCACATGCACATTTACACATATACATGCACATGCATGCTCACACATGCACATATACATACACACACATACACATACAGATACACATAAACATACACATGCACATACACACATATACACATACACATGCACATACACACATACACTTGCACATACACATAGACATACACACACGAGCCCATACACACATGCATATGCACAAACATACCTACATGTACACATACACACATGTTCACATATATATACACATGAATATGCATGCACATACACATGCATATGCATGCATATACACAGGCATGCACATGCATCCTCATGCATATGCGTCCACATGCACATGCATCCACATGCACATGCATCCATGTGTACATGCGCATGCATGCTCATACATGTACACATGCATATACACACATACACAAACATACACATACACATATACACACACATACACTTACATATACACATACACATATACATAGAATACCTCTCTCTTTCTCCATCTCTCTGTCGCACACTGCCGCCATCCCACCACACCCATGTCACACGGTCACCCTCTACATCCGCCAACCCCAGCATGCAACCACCACGCCTCCCGTGCACCACAGCCCCCCACTGGCTTCTGTCCATAGCGCGAAAATGGACACACACGCGCCGCCATCTCTCTCTCTCTCTCTCTCTCTCTCTCTCTCTCTCTCCTGCCATCGGCAATCAATCCGCGCAGCTCCACCGAGGGGATTGTCACCAAATACGGTATATCACCAAATATGTGTGCATTGGCAGAGGGTGGCTGACACATCGGAGAACAAAGAATGATCAGGAAAGAGTAGAATGGATCCAATGGCTAGTACCAATATTTGGAGTTGCGGCAGCCACTGCCATTGCCAGTTAGACAAAATTCTCAAGAAATGGAAGGAGTTATAAGCCAGAAGTAGATATATTTGTCCTCAAACTTGTGACGGCTTGTCACCTATAGAGACCTTGGCAAAAAATTTAAGGAGTCACATCCAAAGGTCAAACTTTATTTTGATAAAACACATCCATTTAGGCCTCAGCCTCATCAAATCCAAACTAGGGATTGCGTTTTAGTTTATGATAGTACGTTGGATTCTGAATATGATGCATGGAAAAAGTTGATTGGATGATGGTTTGGCCGATATGTTGTTGTGTCATCTTATTTACACACATAGGGAATTCAATGGCACTCCTTTAAATTCATTGGATTCTTATAATAATAGTATTCACACTTATTCAATTCAATGGCACTCATTTGAAGTCTTTGATTGTAGAAAAACACATGAATTTGTTTAAATAAAGAGTGGATGATGATTAGAAGATTTATGATTATTTGCATGAAAATAAAGAAAAAAAAGAAGAATAACTAAGAAAAAATGTTTCCTTTAAGTTCAATTCTGTTTTGTTTTCTTTCTTTCTTGGTATAATGCACTACATTAGCTTCATATCTTGAAGTTAAGGAATTATAGAAATTTGACATTACAAAACTTTAGAAGTAAAATTTCTAATAGAAATTACTTGTTCTATATAGTTGGGAAAACACTAATTATGAGAGCATAAGTTAGTAGGTTGTTACTTTCTCCTAGTGCATACCCTTCGATCCTTAAGTTTGATTAGTTTTAGGCCATTTCCCTTTAATAGAAAAGTTGTGAAGACTTTCTAAAGAGAACACTAGAATTTTATGCTTTCTTTCGCCAGAAACAATAAGAATTAGATTTAAAGAGATGAAGAAATAGTACTTTAATGGTTGCTAGCAAAGCTAAAGCTATATGAAGATTAAGCAAAAAAGAAGAAAACACTAAAAGGAAGACAATGGTGTAGTGAACGTTGACACGGCACAATTTTTTCACTTTCTGATCCCACATTTCATCGCATTGAGCATCGAATGTGCACTATCATTTAAACAACACTCAAATAAAAGATACTCTTGAGGCTATTAGGGACATTAATTGAAGCATCGTTAATAAAGGAGTTTCATATGGGACACATTCAGAGCATCGCATATGCAACGATAAAAAGTGTCACATATCCTTTGCTCTTTAGAGGATCACATATATAAATGTCTGCACATAACTTATGCAATGGTTGCTTTTGACCAAAATATAAACAAATACATGGCTCTTTGATCATCATTTTGCATGCATGTGATTGTAGAGTGATCAAAGATTCGTATCTCGAGCTTTGTCTTTCTCAACTTCTCTCTCTTTCTTCTACTCTCTATCTCTCTTTGTCTCTCTCTTTCTCTCCCTCGTTCTATTTCAATTTATATATATCTCTCTCTTTCACTCTCTCTCTCTCTCTTAGTTTCTCTCTCTCTCTCTCTCTCTCTCTCTCTCTCTCTCTCTCTCTCTTTTGTAAATTATTCAAGAAATTCATCAAGCATTATATATGGGTAATTATTGTAAGTACAACTTTGATTGTTTGTATATAATTTAAATTTCTTTGTTTTGATTAATTAAAATACTGACACCTACACATGCACATGCACATTTACACATATACATGCACATGCATGCTCACACATGCACATATACATACACACACATACACATACAGATACACATAAACATACACATGCACATACACACATACACTTGCAAATACACATAGACATACACACACGAGCCCATACACACATGCAAATGCACAAACATACCTACATGTACACATACACACATGTTCACTATAGAGACGACTTGTCACCTATAGAGACCTTGGCAACTTGCCTTTGTCTCCCTGGAATACCCACTAACAGCTTGTCATATGGTATAATCATGCAAAATCTCTTACTCCACTAGAGTAATAAAATACTATGCTCATCTAAAATAATCTTACTATGTCCTAGAATCTGTGGAAAAATACTAAGAATAAATTGAAATCTTTTCCAAATAGTGCTTAATCTCTAAGCTCAAGTAAATCTGCTTGATTTACTCAGTGTGATGAAATATCAAGAAAGTCTCATCATGATCCAAACTCTGAATCCAAGATGAATATCTATCAATGATCCAGACTATGGACCAAGATGTGAATTTGTCAATGATCGAGACTATGGACCAAGATTTCACATCCAAACTATGGATCAAAATCTCAATCTATCATATATAATAATCCAGACTTTGGATCAAAATATCCCCCATACAGAGTAAATCCCAATCCACTCTATCGAACTAAGTCCATCATGCCAAATGAAGATGTGCTAAGAAAACATAGCAACTATTGGAACTACCACCACCTTCTCAATAATATCATGCAAGATGTTTCAAGTGGATGAAACTTGCTCTATCCATGACCACCATTTGAGATGATCAAATCATTACTAACTAGGAATGAAGTGTCTCAAGTAAACTACTAGAATAATTTGGCACTCCTAGATATAATGATGACCATAATGTGAGTCCACTAAATATACTGAAAAATGGTAAGTAGATGTGTGCACACTCATAGCCCACTAGGCTAAACATCTAGCTCACCTCATACACACTATGTATGAAACATAGTCTCTCCTCATGCATATCAAATAAAGTAGTACGTACTCTATGAATTCCTTTTTAATGCAATCGCATATTCATAGTTCTTATGTGCAAACCTTGCCTTTCCGCTTCTAGGTTGCTAGCCTGCGGACTTCCCTTGTTTGCGATCACATACAGAGTGACCATCTCGATTGCACCTCTCTTTTCTAATAATAAGATGATACCAAAAGATCATATAAATGAACTCCAAATCATATACAAAAATACAATCTCAGAGACTTCTCTCCCAGATCATCTTTCCTACACCTAGGTAGAATACAAAGTTTGATGTCCCATACCACCAAACTTTATATCCCACATAGATGTGTGTATGAGATTAAAGTCAAACACGTCTCTCAAAAATGACAAGAATAAATCGGTGAGTACTCACAACCATAAATAATATGAATTGTTGTTGATACCAAATGTGATAAGTAGAGAATGACTTGCTTGGGACTCACTACCCAGCCTATTTATATGCCTTGCCTAGTCACCATCAAGAGTTCTCTCTAAGGTTTCTCTACTCATCTGGCCATCATGAGTAGATACCTCGTATGAACTCTCTAGCTTTTGGCCTTGGCTATCCCCCGAGCAAGGAAGTTCTCGTTCCTCCAAGCATGTACATCACTAGAATATAACAATGGAGGGATATCGGATTATCGACTGCCATGAATATTTATGGGATGCATCAATCATGCCTTGAGCTACAGGGAGATGTGCAATTGTAGATCAATCAATAATAAGAGGAAGGAGATAAGGAAGAGAGATCACACACACACTCTCACTTTCAAGGAGAAGCACACACACAGATTAAGGCAAAGAAGAATGATCTTCTTCCTCTTCTTCTATTACATAACAAGGAATGTACAAGAATGACCTCAAAACAAGAATACAACAAGTGAAATATATAAAGATCAATACATAAGGAAAAACCTAATGTCCACAAATGAGTGATATGGCAAGGAAAAAATATGCCATCACTCTCACTAGATAAATCTAATAAAGCTCAATGAAGTAGCCCTAACATGGACCGGTGTGACCACTATACATGTTAGAGAAACAAAAAATTCGTACGTGTCATCCTAGATCATCACATGTTCAGCTTGATATCTCAACACTCCCCCTCAAGCTCAATGCCATGTAATCCAAGCATCTTCTGAAACTTCTTTAACTTCTCAGATCCAAGTGATTTGGTGAAACTATTAGCAACTTGCTCATGTGTTCTCACATGAACAACATCAATATCACCTACCAATGCCCTCTCTCTAATCAAGTGATAATGTACCTTGATATGCTTTATTCTAGAATGGAAAAAAGGATTTTGTGTTAACTGTATGCTGCTAAGATTATTACAATAAATAGAGATAGGCTTTCCCACTTCCACACCTAAATGTGCAAGTAGCATTCCTAGCCATTATGCTCACATGTTGCCATTGTAGCACCTCTATACTCAGCCTCTGTACTCAACAAAGCAACAGTGGGTTGCTTCTTGGTACTCCATGTAACAGCTGCACTCCCAAGTGAGAATAGAAAACCACTAGTAGATCTTCTATCTGGAATGCTACCAACCCAATCTGCATCGGTGTATCCATAAACCGGAAAATCTCTACGGGCCTCATAAAATAATGCATAATCCAAAGTAGCACTCACATAACGTAGAGTGCGCCTCAGAGCATCCGAATGTGGCTTCCAGGAAACTTGCATAAACTGACTTTCAAGTCCAACAATATAACTTAGATTAGGCCTTGTAATTGTGAGATATATAAGACTTCCCATAATTTTCCTATACATAGTAGCGTTTTCCAATGCTTCACCTGATGTAGTATCCAACTTCAAATTCTGATCTAATGGCATAGAAATTGGCCTACAATCTGTCATACCATACTTTTGTAGCATATTCAAGGCATATGGCCTTTGCAACATCCATATACATGTTTGTGTATGTATAAACTCAATGCCAAAGAAATAGCGCAGCACACCAAGATCTTTCATGTCCAATTCTTGCATAAGAAGTTGCTTTAACTCTTTGATCCTTCCTTCATTATCACCACCTGCAATCAGGTCATCAACATAAATAGCCACAATAGTGATGCCATCATCAGCCTTCCTTGCATATAGTGAGTGATCTGCATCACACATAGAAAACCCGATGCTAGTTAAGTAATGAACAATCCTTGCATGCCATGCACAAGGGGCTTGTTTCAGCACATACAAAGCCTTTTGGAACCTGCAAACATATTCTGGATGATTTGAATCTTCATATCCTTGTGGTTGGTCCATATATACTTCTTCCTATAACTCACCATATAGGAAAGCATTCTTCACATCCATCTGATGCAAAGTCCATTCTTTTGTTGTAGCTAATGCAACAAGTGTTCTGACAATAAAAATTTTAGCTACAGGGCTAAATGTTTCCTCATAATCAATGCCATATGTCTGTGCATATCCTTTAGCTACCAATTGTGCTTTATACATGCTTATCCTACCATTAGCATTATGCTTTACCTTGTACACCCATTTGTAGCCTATGGGTTTCTTTCCTTGCGGCAATCGAACCAGCTTCCATGTATCATTTCCATAAAGTGCAGCCATCTCCTCATCCATAGTTTTTTCCCAATCTTCAATTCCAATCGCATCTTCAGAGCAAGAAGATTCAGCATCTTGTATTGCCTTTGTCATGTAGGCACAATGACGAGGCATATAAGTGTCATACGTTAATTGTTGCACTAAATTCCGCATCCTCCCACATCCCCTTGGTCTTGGGTCACTTCTCCTTCTATCATCTGCATGTGCCCTTCTTACTCCTGGAGTCTTCACAGACGGCAATCCAAGTTCCTCATCAAGACTCTTTTCTAAATCGCTTGAATCTCCATCAATGTCTTCAAAACCTGCACATGTTTTATGACCTACAAAAATCTTTTCTTTACCTTTCTTGGATGTATTTGATGAAGTTTCTAGACTAGAATTTCCACACAATCTTCCACTCCATGGATTTGAGTTGGAACTATTGCTTGGTGATGCATTTGGTTGACTCAAAACTTAAGATTTTGCACTTGATTTTTTAGCATTTTCTTTGTCATTTGGTTCAAGATTGAGTCCTTCTATGGCATCTGCATAGAAGCTTAACATTTCATCAAAAACCACATCTCTGCTCACCTTTACCTGTCGTGTGAGTGGGTTATAACATTTATATCCCTTTCGCTCAAGGGAGTATCCAATGAAGACACATTTTTTTGCTTTTGGATCAAGCTTTGTCCTCAATTTATCTGGAACATGTACATATGCAATATAGCCAAAAACTTTCAGATGTGATAAGTCTGGCTTTCTACCTGTACACTTCTCTTAAGGTGTAACTTGATATACAACAGCAGTCTGAGTTCTGTTTATGATGTATACACTAGTATGCATAGCTTCTACCCAATGACAATGAGGCATATTCTTCTCAGCCATCAAGGCTCTTGCTATTTCTGTAATATGTCTATTTTTGTGTCCAGCAATTCTATTGTGGTGTGTACCTGCATGAAAACTAACACCGAATTCAATGATTTTTTAGAAAAACTACTGAACTTATTTGACATGTATTCACCTCCTCCATGAGATCTTAATGTCTGAATGTACTTCCCTATCTGCCTTTCTACCATACCTTTAAAATTCTGGAAGTGAGTGAACACCTCGCTCTTCTCTTTCATGAAATATACCCATACTTTGCGTGTATGGTCATCAATGACAATAACATAAAACCTACAACTGCCCATAGATGTGGTCTTTGCTGGACCCCAAACATCTGTATGTACTACTTCTAGTACATTCTCACTAACATGCTTGTCATGTGGAAATGATGCTCTTGATTGCTCACCAAATTTACATGTTGCACATACCTTTTGCATTTCTGCAACTTTGAAATTTGGTAGTCCATGGACAATCACCTTTGAGTGCATCAATTTCAGCATTTGCAAGTTTGCATGTCCAATCCATTTGTGCCACATCTCTATATCTTTCTCCTACACATTTTGCAAACATGGCTACATTCATTTCAGGAATCTTCACGTTTAAAGTGAACATCCTACCCACTTTGTTTGCTTTGCATTGTCCAATAGAAACTAGATTCTTTGTTATATTTGGAACATGCAGCACATCAGCAAGATGTTTGACCTTTCTATCCTCCATCGATAGTGCTATGTTTCTTGTATGCTCAATAGAATGTGATGTGTCATCACCTGTTTCAACATATCCAGGAACTAGCAATTTTTGAAAAGTACTAAACCATTCTGCATGACTAGTCATGTGATTTGAAGCACCTGAGTAAACATACTAGACATTATCATTTGATTTTGAAACACCAACAAACATCGTATTCATCATGTGATGTTGAACCATGAGCAACTTCTCAAAATCATCTGCACTTATGGATGCATAGTTATTCTGCTGCGTTCTATTATTTTGATTCTTCAACTTGCAATCACCTTCAAAGTGTCCTAGTTTACCAGAATTCTAGCATCCTTTACTATCATTACTTGAATCATTTCTTTGGACATTTCTGCGGCCTCTATGGATCCCCTTGCCTTGAAATTGTCCTCTTCCTCTTGCATGATTTTGTTGTTGACTTTGGTCTCGGTTACTATTTCCTCTTCTGCTTCCAAAACCTCTACCTTTGCCTCTTCCTCTACCAGAGTAGAATACCTGCACAGAACTATATTTTCCTTGGGAGTTTGAATCCTCACTAAGATTCTCTTCTTCAATAATCAACATAGATACTAGATTAGCAAAATTCGGAATATTTTTCCCTAGTTTGTATAGAAGTTCTAAACTGCTTATATGCAGCTCCTAAACCACGAAGACACACTTCTACCTTATCATCATCATCTACATTCACGCCAATAGATGCAAATGACTCACATATGTTTTTTATTTTCAAGGTGTAGTCACTTACCGACATGCTCTGTCTCTCCAATGTATGCATCTCGTTCTTCAGTTGCACTTTCCGTGCCTTTGTATTGGTCTCATACAATGTGACCAAACTGTTCCAAGCCTCTTTTGGAGTCTTGGAATCCTATATGTGTCCAATCATGTTATCCTGTATGTTAATAAATAGCCAGTATATTAACCTTTTGTGCTCCTTGATTCCATTCCTCATATGCTCTGAACTGATCTGTAGTCCGACTCCTTTCTGGTAACTACAGAGCATTTTATTTCTCTCCTTCGATGTACTTCCAGGAGCCTTTTCCCATCAGGAAATTCGTCATTCTGAATCTCCAAACATGGAATTTGTTTTGTCCAGCTTATCGCTCATAAGCTGACTCATTCCATCTGTGGCCATTTTTGCAGTAGCTCACAACACTGCAAAACACTAGAAGCAGCACTTCTACTTGAACACTATTGCACTATGACGTGACAATTTGATCTCAGAAAAGCACAGTTTTTGTGTATCAATAGTACATGGAATCGCTAGAAATTTACCTCTATCACTCACAATTTCTATCGGTAGTCCAAATCTAGTGAAAACGTTCTCGAAGAGAAACTTGGCCGTAGTTCTTGCATCATTTTTCTTGGTCTCTCTAGCTTCAACCCATTTGGTCAAATAGTCTATAGCTATGATTATGTACTCGGCGTGAGATCCTTTAGCAGGTGGGCTAATAGGTCCTATGAAGTCTATTCCCCATTTAATAAAGGCTCTGGCACTCATCATGGGTTTCAGTGGCATCTCATCTCTTCTAATTGGATATTTCGTGCGTTGACATGTATCACATCAGTGAACATATGTGGCTGCATCCTGATGAAGAGTTGGCCACCACATTCCTACGAAGAGAATCATTTTTGCTGTCTCATCGGTAGAGAAATGTCCTCCTGCAGCTCCTGTATGTGCCATCTCTAATACAGCAAGATACTCATCTTCATGAATGCACAACCGTAATTGATTGTCTCGTCCTCGCTTAAATAGTTGCTTCCCTATGAGGACATAGTCTTTGCTTTGTTCTACAAGTGCACGTTTCCTTGCTAAAGTGGCTCCTTCCGCGTATTCTTGGGTTTTTAAGAACTTCACCAGAGGCATGCTCCATCTTGGTGCTACAGTGGAGTAGCATATAGTAGAGTTCTCTTCTAGATTTTGTTCTTGACAAGTTTGGCAGGCTGATACATAGTTATGTGCATCCCTCTGCATGGTTGGCCAATATATGCCTAATCTCCTCAGGGTTTGCCATGTTCCGTTTGCATTCAAATGGGTTTTCCATTGATTTACATGTGCATCCTGAAGCCCCATTTCTTGTTCCTCCTCTTCAACGCATCTCATTAGTAATCCACTTGAATCTTGGTGATACAAACTTCCAGCAATGATATGAAGGTTTTTAGTCTTCCATAGGTCTTGGGTTCGGTTTTGTGTGATCCCATCTTTAGGTCCATGTGTGAGTATAGGGATCAACTTTTCTGCCCACTGGGGACATGCTTCCAGATTAAAAAGGTACGTATCTGGCAGATCATCTAGTACTCCTATAGGTGGCTCCCCATGTGTCATTCTTGATAAGTGATCTTCTCTTAAGTGGGTATTCCCTTTTTTTACTACTACCTCAAAATAAAATTCCATTAGCAGTAGAAACCAACGTACTAGTCGTCGTGTATTACAAGGCTTGTTGACTAAGTTTAGTAGAGCTTGATGGTCAATGAAGAATTTGAATTTGTTTGCCAAAAGGTAATGTCTGAAGTTTTTCACGGCATACACCATCCCTAGGCCTTCTCTTTCAGTCGTGGTATAATTACGCTCTGCTTGATTTAATTGTCTACTTGCATAGGCTATAGGGTGGTCTAGCTTTCCTATATTTGCATGTTGAGCTAAGATGCAACCAATGGCAAACTTAGAAGCATCTACGTGAATGTGAAATGGTTTATTCGAGTTAGGTACTCGAAGGATTGGTGCTGAACTCAATCGATTCTTTAACTCATTAAAGGCTTTCTCACATTCTTCTGTCCAATTAAATTGAGACAAGAGTGCATAAAGAGGTCTATCAATTATGGCATACATATGTATAAATCTTCGGTAGTATCCACAATGTCCCATAAATGCTTGGACTTCTTTAGTAGTCTTTGGTCTTGGTAAATCCAGAATTACTTTGATTTTGTCTTCATCAGTTGAAATTCCTTTTTTATAGACCATATGTCCTAAAAGTTTTCCTTGTCGAAGCATGAAGACACATTTTTCTAGATTGAGGCATACTCGATATTGTCAACATTTGGCAAAGATATTTCCTTGTTCAGGGATATGCTCTGATCGTATAGCTGAATAAGTACATAAATCATCCACGTATACCTCCATACTCTTTCTCAAGAATTCTTTGAATACATGGCACACAATCTTTGGAATGTGGCTGGGGCATTAGTTAGGCCGAAAGGCATAACCCTAAAGGTGTATACTCCCTATTCAGTTGCAAAGGCTGTTTTATGTTGGTCTTCAGGAGCAATGGCTACCTAATTGTACCCTGAAAAGCCGTCCAAAAACTATAAACTTCCTTCCCTGCCACCCTTTCCAAAAGATGATCCGTAATGGGTAATGGGTAACTATCCCCTATGGTGGCAGCATTTACCTTTTTCAGATTAATGCATACCCTTAACTTTCCATTCTTCTTCGGTACAACCACCAAGGGTGACACCCATTCCGTGTGTTGAATCTCATAAATGAATCTAGCTTCTAACAACTTGTCTATCTCCTCCTTTATCTTTGCTGAATAAACATCGTTATATGTGTATGGTCTTTGTTTTGAGGGTTTGGCTTCCGATGTCATAGGGATTCTATGAGCACATATAGAAGGATCTACTCCTTTCAAATCCTTATATGTCCAAGCAAAGACATCCCTGTATTCTCTTATGAGTCGTATTGATTCTTGTTCTTCTTCCATGGAGACATCTTGTCCTATAAAAGTACATTGTTCTTCTCCTTCCTCTAAGGTTACTACTATTTTCTTGGTTTGCTCCTTGTTGTCATATGCTATTCCTGGCTGTGCTTCTCGTTTCGGCATTTGAATAGCAATTTTTCTCTCTATTACTTCATATTTTTTGAAGTGGGCTGGCACTTCAAACTGATCTTGTGGCTTGTTTTCTTCACCTTCTGGTTCTTTATCTAACTCAAGCTCTTCTTCCTGTGTAAGTTCCTATTTGTGTTCGTTAGTTGTGACACTTATTTGTTGACTTTCATCTTCCGGTACTATTGGCTCTTGCTCCATTTCAATACTCTCATAGTCCTCCTTCCATTCTTTCTCTATCACTTCTCCTTCTTTAGCCTCCTGAAGGACTACCACATATAGACTAACGTCATATCCTTCCTCATCAATACATTCATTCATAGTTATTACTTCTTCGTTCACACATACATCGAGGGTCGCTAAAATCTCCATCCAACCGTGAGGTTCAAACTCTTCATCCAAAAAGACTTGAGGCATGTAAGCTGGATCTTGTACAGACCTAGCTACTCCTTTCCTTTGCTGTCATCCCTTTCTCCTATCCTCTTCCTCTTTTGCAGTTTGGCATATCCATAGATGAGTGTCCTCGTTCATCCACGATTGGTCACTAGAACCTATGTTGTGAATTGACTGATCGTCTTCCTCCTTATGAATTTGATTCCATTGTAAGGGGGGAACATCTTAATATTTATATGTGTGGAGATTTATTCTCGTGGTGGTTCCTTCATGCTGTAGATATACAGCGTCTTTTCCTCAATCTTGCACAACCTTTAGCTGTCTCACGAAAGGTCTCCCAAGTATCATCTCATAATTGCTCGCCCTTTCAAATTGACATATTGCTAAGGTATGCTCAAATTCAACTCCACAAGTGGTAAAAACTACTCGTTCCAATAATCCCAAGGGTCGTTCAATGTGTCCGTCAGCCATTTGTATCTTCATGCGTGTTGGTCTTAAAGTTGGTTTTCCCCATTTTTCCCAAATTTCCTTAGTTGCTATTCCTACTCCAGCTCCTGTATCTAAAATGGCTTTGGTGGTGTAACCCCTTACCTTCCTTCATCTCCCTCACTAAAATCTCCAACCTTATCAACTGGGATTTTTACTGTGTTTACTTCATCAGATACCTCTTTTTCTTTCGTGTTGATCTCCAATTGGCTAGTCAGTTTCTCCTTCAAATGTGGTTTGACCTTCAAAAGTTCTTCCAATGTTAGGGTACAAGGGATTTTTACTTTTTTGAGATGTTGTATGATATTCGATGTTTGGATTGATGGGTTTGGTCCTTTTTCCTTTTTGATTCAGAAATTTAAGGAGGAATTACCGCCATCCAAGGCACAATTGATAGGAATAGGAGGAACGATTACTCAATGTATAGATGAAATCACCTTACCTCTACATCTTGGCAACAACACTATGGAACAGAAACTATTAGTGTGTCAAGATCAAGACTTACTCGAAGACGTAGTGTTAGGTCAAGATTGGATATACGAATATGAAGTGACCATTCAATTGGACTTAGGATACATCTCAGCAAAGATAGGACATCGAGAGGTATCAGTATGCTAGGCGAACGACCAATCAAAACTGAAGAAATAGATCCGCGAGCTCACTCTCATAAATATGATGATGAATGTATGTTCACTAGCACTGTGGAAACGCCTTCCTCTAATACTTCCTGTGAGGAGACACATAATTTTGCTTGCATCCCATCTTCTAGTTTAGCAAGTCACCAGAGTGTCAGTTCCCTGAAAACAGCCCTAATGGAGAACCAAGCACAAGAGAGACTAATTCCAAGGATCATCCCAAGTCTACACCTATTAGACTATACCCTATTCCGTACACTAAACAAGCTTGGATAAGAAAGGATCAAAGGGATGCATATCTTCAACGACAGAAACATCTTCGAAATCAGAACAACCAATCAAACAAGGAGGCAAATCATTTTGGACACCAAGATCAATGATGAATTGCTAGAATATGGATTCCAAAGAAAGTAGTAGCCGCCCAACCGGATCGAGTGCAAATATGGATCCAAAATCATGTGCTCCAAAGACGCTCAACAAAAGCGATAAACCACTGCACAAGGAGAACCAATATGGTCTAAGGACAAGACGACCAAAGAAGAATAGCTACAGGAAAGAGCAAAAGTCTGCAGTTGCATCACAAGCCAGTCCAAGATTCAAAAAGCAGATAAAGCAGACGTACAACATGAGAAGCACCACATTCATCAGGAATGTTCGGGATACAATACGTCCGAACAGAGTAAAGTGGATTTGGATGCCAAAAGACAAGACAAGCTGCATGCATCATCGAAATATTTCAAGTTGCATACATTTGGAGTTATCAGGACCCAAAGAATGCATGATAGGGCCACATTACAAGGCCAAGCATTCGGCACAGTATTCTTCTATTTCAGGATAGTAAGCACATTTTCCTCTCGGGGAATAGGAGAGCACTTGTACATACATTAAGAAAATCACTCAAAAAGTAATAACCGCTTCGGCTATGACCTAACTTTTCTGTTTTTCTTTTCAGAAGAAAATATAAAAATACCTAAAATATGAAAAAATCCAGGTATTACCTTTCTCACACCCACGGAAAACGGACGACACCATTCACGTGGAGAATTGCCAATCTAATAAAGGATAAATGAAGGATGATTCTAAAAACTATTCGGTGACTAATTACTGCCCTCAATTGAGTGCAGATGGCATCTCCCAATTCTGAAGCTACGCAAGAGGAAGAGGTGCAACTTCTTCCATTGGAATCAATAACGAAAGCAAGAGGCCACTGGTTTCTTGATGACCAACCAGTATCGGAACTTATTTTCATGGCAACCATCAAAATCATGGATAAAGATCATTACTTCCCCATTATGTCACAAGACTTCAAGACTCTCGAACAAGGACTACCTCGAATCACGGATGTGTGGACACAGGCAAGAATAGAGGTATTCCTCAAATTGTCTATTTATTTGCCGGATTTCCAAAGATGTACTCAAGTGATGAACACACTACAGCCTACAGCAACGAAGATATCAGTTCCTGAAGCAAGAGTATTGGACAAAGTGGGTACCTAGAGAACCATTCAATTCACTCATGAGTTAATCAACAAAGCTTTTGGATGGAATCAAGAAGGAATCACCAATGTCAAGGAAGAGTCTCATGATCCAAAAAAGAGATCCTTTTTGGACATTAACAGAACCGATATTGAAGATGTTGTTCGCCTAGTGCACCAGCATTTCTGTTTCCCAAGTATGCATAGATACACCGCACCGCAAAAGATTGTTGTACAACTACTGTCACATGCTATGAGGCAAATTGGCAATAAAGTGAATCTGACTCCTTATGTCCAAGACAGATTATTTGAAGCAAAGAAGAAGTGGGGTCAGAAGAAGTTTCTAAATGGGAGTTCGGCTTTGACACTCCTTATATATGAGGCACTTGATATGAAAAACTGTCTGCGTGAAATGCCAACCTCAGCAGAATTAGCCAAATATGCCAAATCAGCTACGGTCCCAAAGAAAAAGAAAACAGTAATTAGAGAGGAAGAAGCCCAGGCTACACCCCAATCAAAGTGGACACATACTCTACCAAAGATTCCTGTAGTCCAAATGCCAATCACCAAGAGAGATCTCTCCGCTGCCCTAGAAGAGACACATCAGTACATGCAAGGGCAGGTAAATCTAAATGTTCAAGGTCATCATTACAGACAAGCAAGTCAAGAGAAACAATAACGGAGTAAAGAAAAGACCCCAGAACAAACCGCGAGATACAAAGAACTGGGCTTAGAAGATTCAAGCTCCAATGAAGAGTCAAGTCTTGAAAAAGACACTTTGGACACTGACATATGGACAGAGACTCACGAGGAAGAATGGATGGAGCTTAATCAAATCGAAGTCATGCCAGACAACCAACAAGAAAAGGCAAGGAACGAAGAAGAACACACCAAAACAGAGCATGTAATTCAATTAAATGATAAGTCAAAGATTAGTATCAAGGAAGCTCCAATATCGAATAAAGAAGTATGGCCACCTATCAAGGAAGAAATACAAACTCCAGTAAACGGGATTCAAACCTACACACAAATCAAGAGCAGATTGTGATCGAGGTGCCAGATGACACACCACAAGGCAAGATAGACCACATGGAGGCTGAGCCAAGGATCCAGCTTCAGATTAGGCAGCCCCATGACACTACATTACATGTGGCACAAGGGAAAGATGTGACCACCGGTAAGGAACCAAATATTCCTAAAACCTGGTTAAATGTGGATGTTACTCAGTTAAAGCCGGTTGTAAAACAAATGATCCAAACGGCCATGGATACACAACAATAGATGATGGATATAGATGCAGATTATGATAAGGCCATGAGGGAAAAGAGT
Organism: Ceratopteris richardii; assembly: GCA_020310875.1. NCBI lineage: Eukaryota > Viridiplantae > Streptophyta > Polypodiopsida > Polypodiales > Pteridaceae > Ceratopteris > Ceratopteris richardii. The sequence continues at coordinate 85,800,491 of CM035412.1, read as the reverse complement.
CAATTCCAAATCATGAGTGAACAATTGTCATCACAACTCATCGAGGCCCTGAAAGAAATGGCAACTAAAGAAACGAAGTTGCTCGAGGTAAAAACACAATGTGGTACATTGATGACCCAACATCACCAACTCCAGGCACAATTAATAGATTTACAAAGATTACATGAAGCCAGTGAAGCAGACAAGGAGAGAATAAAAGCTAGAAGCAATCTGCTTCAAACACAACTAAAGCTGTACATGGAGGAGAATGACACTTTACGAAACAGAAATAAAGAACTGATGAAGTCATTACTTTATGGTCAGCCCATTGAAAAGCAAGAGACATCAGAAACCGCACAGCAAGAATTAAGAGATGAGGTTGCAAAATATGTAGATTTGCTAAAGCAAGAGCAAGCCCGAGCAGAAGAATGGGAAAGAAAATACACCAATGAAACAAATGAATTGAAAACGTAATTACAAAATGTGAACACCAAACTGGTACGAAGTTACAGTGAAAACATGGACCATGTAGCAGAAATTGGCAATGAGTTGCTTGCAGCTAAAGAAGCACTCACAGCAACGATGCAAGAATTAAAAGAAAATACTGAGCGCATAGAACAATTAGAGACCAAAGTAAAAGAGAAAGCACCGATCGGGACACCAATAGAGCCAGCAAAGGAAAATCCTACTGACGAGGTAGAGGTACGTCCTCTATCTTCCCCGATTTATCATTCTCCAATACAAGAGCAGACGGCGGACATACATGATGATCATCCAATGCCATATACTGCAGACATAAGTCAGAAGGAACGGACACTAGTGGTGTCCCGATTGACAGAAAATTTTGAAAATGATGTAATCAAAGTAATGAAAGAAGCAAAAATCAAGAGTAAAGACTTGGAAAAGATCATGAAGCCTTTCAACATTCCGTACGGATTATTGAAAGAGAGAACAAGACAATATATAAAGAAGATTACAAAGAAAAGTCTAGATGAGCAGCTAAACTTCAAACATACGCATTCGCTTACACTCAAGAAGAATTTGAAGCTACACAACCTGTTTGGCGAAGGAAATTTTTGGAGAAACATTCCACACTAAGGGTGCATTGGCAAGCAGCACCATATTTCCTACAGGTAAACCCTTCATTTTGTCCTATACCACGCCGAAGAGATACTAGAGAATTTTTGGACTTGCAAAAACATGGTGCTATAAATAAACAGTGGCTAAATTATCCTCTACTTCCAAGCCCGCCACATAATTACCTACCTACGAAAGAGTACATGATAAAGACCATCGAATTTTGGCTGCAGAATTACGCAACAGTACGAGATTTGACTATAAAGATGACAAATAAAATACTCAGTATGATACTTACTGAATTGAAGGTCTTCAAACACGCCGCCTATACATTTTTGAATTTCATTGGTATTAATCAGGGAACAGAGATCCTCATTTTTTATCTGTCTGTTATGCCTAGCCGACCGACAATACTGGCTTATTATTCAAGGCTTATGTTTTTGCCAAGGACTTATATGCAGACATTCGAAGAAGCATTCTTCACTGGATTTTTTGAAATTGATTCAGAAGTCTTTTTAAAGATGTCATCTAATTTGAATGCCAGATTAGTGGCATATGAAGGGAGCTTCTTCGCGGACCATAGACAGCCACCAAATGAGGGTGTGAAGGCAGAACAATGGAAACAGCTAATGATACGTGAAGCGAATCTGCTTAATGACATAGAGCAAAAAGTATATAGAACATACGCCCGTCGCTTGTCAAAGCCTGTCGGGGACGATAGAGTCCAGGAGGGGGCACTGCTGAGGGAGAATCAAGAAAAAAGAAGAAAAGAAGAAGACAACGAAAAAAGCTTCATTGAAAAGATAATATTTGAAGACATATCTCTGCAGGAAGCCCCGCAGGGGCGCAACACCCATCTCTGCACAAAGCCCCGCAAGGGCACACACACCAAGGAAAAGCACGCAGCTGGAAGGAGGAAACAGGATTAGGAAAGTATCCATGAAGAAGTGCAAGAAGAGATCCAGCGGTTCCATCGCCATACGAGGGTGCTTCAACCTCTTGATCAACAGAAGGTTCAGATCAAGGCTCAAGAGCTACATCCTCATATGTCTACTAATGGCGTGCGTGGCAACTCGACTTAACAGGCAAACCAAATGCATCAGGCCTAGAGGATGTCAAGATAAATATCGAAGAGGGCCTTTAAAACAGAACGCCACTCTGACAGACAGGCAAAACTGACCAAGGGTTGCATGCGGGGAAAAGACAGTAAACAGGCCTAAGTAATACAGCAGGGTCCGAAGTGTGCAACCAGGACAAATCAGAGGACCACAAGCAAGACAGAGGTCGCTGGGTACATGTATTCAGACCTCTTAAACAAGCTAAAGCCTATCAAGGGACGACAGAGACGAAGAGGGGGAGAGTGTTGCAGAGCAAAGAGAGCACAAGGCAGAGAAAAAGAAGGGCCCCAAAATTTTTCTGATTTGGACACCCAGTTTTTGTATTATAACCATTCTTGTAATATATTTTCCGTTGTAAATGCACTAGAGGAGTCCTCTAGATGCATCTCCACAGAAGATTAGTAGCCTACCCATGTAAATTAGTAGGAAATTAGTCTTTTACTGAATAAAGTGCCGGTCTCTTATGTGAAAGGACCAATTTTAGGGCACTAGTATATAAGTCAATTTGTGACTCTTTGTAAAGGCTTTTTGCCATTGTGAGAATCAAGAGCACAAAAATTGGAATTTGTGTCTTCTCCCCTCTGTATCTTCTTCTTTGTGAGCTTGTGTGCATGTGTGTTGCTTGGAAAGAGTGTTAGGAAGTGTTGTCTATCCATGAAAGTGTTTGTTTGCTGTTGTTAAGGTGTGTGCGAAGTGTAGGAAGTGCTGAAGTGTAGGAAGGTTTTCCCGTGACTCAGTATTTTGCTCATAACTTGAAGTAGGAGCGTCATAACTGAGTGCAACTACCACCATTGGATGCATCTTCTCGAGAGCTTCGAAACGCATATCCTATTCACTATATTTGGAGTTCGGAGCTGAGAGAAAAGCTCAATTTACTGTTGGCTGCTGTTCCAAGTATCATGATACCATAACTGACAATTGAAGCTTGTTTGGATCAGTCTTTGCCTTGTTTGCACTCTTTGAGTAGTTCATTTGCATTGATCATCATTTGAATGCATGTCTTCATACACTCGGCTAGGTTTGTATACTCATCGGATTGATAATTAAAGCGTGAATCCCCACTATATGCACTTGAGGGGGATTGTGGTATAGTCTCTTTCTCCACAAGTCCCTAAGTTGGTTCTTAGGTACACAGAGATCCATTTTGGAATTCATATTCCTCAATCCTTTTGAAGTCTCAATTAGGAAAAGAAGGTTATTTGAGTCCTCTTCTTCATAGTCCAGCTTGAACACAAGGCCATATTGAAAAGTGTGCATGGTGGTAATCTTTTCCCTCCCATAGGCACCAACAAACACAAGCAGGGTGGCATTTTTCTACTCTATTTATTGAAGGCACCACTCTAGATTTCTCATGTCTAGAAGTGGTCTATCTTTCCTATTGACTTCAGTCTTTTTGGATTTATCTTTTCTGCCTGGCTCTTCCTTAACGGGATTGAAACTACTATGATCACCTAACGATATGGACATTCGATTACTCGCATGATAAGAGGACAAAGACAAGATTCTCTTCTTTGGCTTTAGAGGATGTCCAACCCTTTTGTCTAGAGCACCCTCTCTTGAGTACCTTACGATCAACTCCATCTTCTTAAGGGATTTCTCCTCTTTCTTCTCAATGTCCCTAAATTGATACAATTTATGTTAGCCAAGGTATGAAATTGTCCTAGCGATAAGATTTATTTCAATGTTTGAGGGCCAAGTCCATGCAAGGCATCAAGCTTGTGCTGCAACTCCATGCTTGGCATCACATTTTGCATATAAGTCGATAGCAGGCATCGATCTTAATGCCCAAGGCAATCTTACGCATCGAATTGGGGGGTCATGCCTATGCAAAACATGAACCCCTTGGGTCCAAATTGATGCCAAGCATCCAATTTTGGGGCCAAGTCAATGCTAAGCATCAACTTTATGTGGAGCAACTTGATGCCAAGCATCAAATTGGGCGAGAAAGTCGATGCGAGACATGGACCTGGCCTACAAACTCTATGTTAGGCATCAAGTTGAGCAAGGAGGTCGATGCCAAGCATGAACTTGAACCACTGGGTCAATGCCACACATCGAACTTAGTGCTTCAAGTTGATCCATGCCATCCACTTCCTCCCCCAATTCGATGCCTGACATCGAGTTTGGAGGCCAAGTTGATACCTCACATCAACCTTGTCACCCAATTTGATGCTTCACATCATGTTCCTCACCCAACTCGATGCTTGGCATCAAGCTTGCCCAAAATTTGATGCCTGACATCAAATTTCACCCAAAAGTTCATGCCTCGCATCAACTTTTCCTTCAATCTCGATGCTTGGCATCAAATTCCATCACTCTAAACTAGGACAAAAATGTGAATTACTTCAAACAAAGTACTCTGATTTCTAGGGTTTTAAAAAAGGAATCTTTTTGGAATCTCTAATTGTTGGGTAAATTTAGGTTACTTCTGAGATTTTTCTCTAGCTCCCTTCTTCTCCATTGCTGATTTCTTTCTTTGCTTAGGCTTTTTTTGCTCTTTTTCTTTCTGTCCTCTTTTGCTATTTATGCTTATCTTCACTCACACATATGTGAAATGATCCTCTAGTCTTGTGATCTATTTATAGACATTTGACTGAATTGAACCAGGAACTTTGCTATAACTGAGTCAAACTAGGTGTAACTTGATGGCACAACTAGACTATAGAATTGAAGCAAGAAGCAAATAATTTTACCCAAACCAAATTTGGTTATATGATATTTAGTTATCTATGGGATTCCAAGCTTATGGCTTTCATGAATCTTCATAAACAGTGGGTAGCTGCAGAGCAATGTTGGCCATCGAATCCATGGAGATTGTGGCAACCAAAAAAGTAAGAAATTAAAGAAGAAAAACATAATGTTTCTCTAGCCCCATTCATTCATTGCACATTCTACAAGGAAGTTGAGACCCCTTTAGAGTGAAAGGGATGGGGAGAAAAGATTATGTCCCATACCATGTGGTGTTTCCAAGATCTATAGTTGACCAAAGAAAACAAATGAGTGTTCCTTTTCATCATGCAAACCTGTTGGTGCAAGTCGACCACCAATTGATGTTTTGGATAAAGACATGAAGTCAAATGATGAAGAAAAGATCAACAATTGAAGATTGAAGATAGAGCATATTCAGGAAATGAAGACTTGTATACATATGTACATTTACTTATAGTTAGCTCACATATACCTTTGTTATGGTCATGAGCTTGTACATATATGCCTATATATACAAGTAGAAAGTAGAGGCAATTATGAGAGAGCATGAGATGTGATGAATTAGATGTTGTAAGATTCATTAGACACTTTAGAAGTGAGGAAGATCTTTCTTATCATTTAGATGTAAAGTTTTCTGAATAGAAGAAAAAGTTGCACCCTATATTTTGTTGTGTTCTCCTTCTGTGCTTGATCATTTCAAGAATCCTTTTGTAGATATCTAATTCCATAGTTCATACTTCTATGGTTAAGATTTGAGAGCCTAATTGTAAACAAGCTGAGAGAATTATGTGTAGGAACATTTGTATGTGAAGAAGTGATGAGTGTCTAATGAAATAGGTGCAAGCTCGATGGTCAAAGAATGGATTAATACTCAGTGTACAATGTAAAGTTTTACACAAATGAGGAGTCAAAATCTAATTTGGAAGGTAAGCCATCTATGGCTAAAAACATTTGATTGAATGGGTTGTAGTTTGGGAGAATCATGCATTAGAAGTTGCAGGTTCCAAAGTCGACTATTTAGGAGAACAGTTTGAGACATATGTAAATTGTGTGGATCATTTCTCACGATCTACTGAATATTTTGAGATAATTGAACTTGGAGAAGGTGCACAATCTATAGAAAAGACCTTGTACAAAGTTTTATAAAAAATGTTACACATTTGATCAGTCAGTGAGTGAGTTATGTGCAACAGACTTTTCTAAGTAGTGGCTCTCTTCACAGTTAGTGGTATTGATCCTCCAAATTGGTAAAGAGGTTCTTGACTTGGTCCCCATATATTCATATGTACTAAGTCCAATAAGTTGTTGTGGATCATTTCCTTTGTGGTTGAATGGTTGTCTTTTTGCCTTCCCAATCTGACATGCATCTCATTTGTTGATCATGTGTTGCTTTGATATGTTTGGCAATCCAAGAAAAATTTGATACCTGTATATATATTTCAAGGTTCTTTCATTCACGTGAGCTAGCCTCTTATGCCACACTTCAAGATCACTTAGGGTTTGAGACCTAGAGTTGAATAGAGCTATCTTTTTGGTTTCTCCTACTTCAAAAGTAAAGAGCCTACCATGCTTCTCACCTCTGGCTATCTTTTTGAAGCCTTGACATGGATCTTCTACAAAGCTCCATGTTGGGTGAACGTAACTTACAAGCCGTTCTCAACAATTTTGCCTACACTTATTAGGTTTTGTGTAATAGTGGGAACATAGAGTACCTTGCTCAAAATATTTGTCTTGCCATCCAAAGCTTTGACATTACAAATCTTCTCCACACTATGCTTTATATCATTCCCTGTTTGAACTTCATGTCTATTCTTTGGACATTCCAAATCAGATAGAAGAGCAATGTTGCCAGCACCATGATTTGAGCATCTTGAATCTATGTAGAATAAACAATCATCTTCTTTACCTTCCTTGTGGCTTAGATTCATCAAGAGTAATGAGTCTTGCTGTTCTTGATCTTTCGAATAATTGTTGTAGTCCCTCATCTTACGGCCTCTATTTTTGTTGTTGAAGTTATGACCATCTCTCCCTCTATTGCTGCCATATCCACCTCTTTCACTTCCTTTCTGGGTCTTCCCATAGAGCCAACAATTTTGAGTGATATGGTTGTTCTTATCGTAGATGGCCCAAGGTTGAACATTTTGACCGAGCAAAACCCACTAAAGGTAGCAACTATAACCAATGGCCTATGAGTAATTTTGGAAATGGGCCTAGAAGCCCAATTATTTGTTTTCGGTGTGGAGAATGGGGGCATTATGAGAGTAAATGTACTCTACAAGAAAATGCCCCCTTGCTGGAATTGCCCAGAGGCCAAGTACCATTATACTAATTGTTATCCTAAGAACCAGCCATCTTCATCTAGGCCACACATTTAAATTATTTTTGTGTGCAAAGAAGAAGTTGTAGAACAAGTTAATGTGCCATCACCATCTACTAGAGTGGTGCAGCTAGAAGAAACTGAATCTTTTGTAGTGCAAAAGCAAGGGGAAGGCTCAATTAGAAATAGACAATGAGACATCTGAAGACAAAGCCAACACATGTGTTGATACAAGGCAAAAAGAAGATCTCATAGGTACTAGTAATGCCATCGGGCAGGCATTCAACAGAGTTCATTGGGAGTTTGATAAGACAAATAGAGCCCATGCTCTTAAGGAACCTGAAGCTTCAAGACTACTCAAGTCCATGAAAAAGGAGGTCATTTTGATTTAATAAAGATGGATGTGAAATTCAAGTCAGAGCTCTTGTAGATAATTGTTGAGGCTTCCACAACAAGTTTAGTGGCAAAGACTGCTATTATGCATAAAGTTAGATTGTAGGGAAAGCTCCCCTCATAGATTATAAGAGCCCTCAACTAATAGTCACTATCGAAAGACACAATTTTTAAGGACTATTGTGGATGACGGTTCTGGCATTAAATTAATGCTTGAACATACCATGAAAAAGATTGGACTACAACCTTCAGGCCTTTCCAACTTCACTGTAACATTGGCAAAACAAAGCATATTAAGGCCTATGGAGTGGTCTCTAGAGTCCCAATCGAGATACAAGGCACCATCTTTAACTTGGACTTTGTTGTCTTAAGGTTGCCATAGGTAGAAGGAAGTTTCCCTGTATTGATTGGGAGACCTTGGTTAAGACATGCCAATGTGCTACATGACTAGGGTAAGGACACAATGGGGGTAAAGCAAGAGGGAAAAGAGTTGCATCAGATATTTTTAGAAGAAAGAACAGACAACCAAAGACATACCAGCACCATGCAGACAATTAGTATTTGTATGGAAGAAGAACTTTTGAACAGCCCAAAGGCATTTCTATATGAAGAAGCAAATTTATGTGAAGAAGAAAAGCTATTGGCTTGGCTCCATGTAGAAGACCCATCTTTCTGCTATGGAATTTTTCCAAACCACACAAGGAGAGAGGTAGTCTATCAAGGAAAAGAGGACATCATTTAGGTTACTAATTCGAGTGAAACAGTCTTAGCTAATGGCCATAGAAGAGAGAAGAAAAGAAAAGCATTTAAGTGCAACACTGATGAAGCTACTTTAAATCCTATATCACTAGACACTTTGTTAGGGATACTGGTTTGGATATCATCTCTTATGTTGATTTTTATGAAAGTACATGCAGAGCTTTACAACGATGTGGAAGAAGTACCTACAAGTGTTTGGAAATAGAGGATTCCATTAGTTGAAGAAGCTGGAATAGAAAAAATGAAATTTTGCAGATTAATTCACATGGTAGCTAAATTAGAGATACAAAAGATGGAGTATGGGGGAGATATTATTCCAATGAAGGATGTAGGGTGGCCCTATCAAATGGTCAGTGTGCTCGAAAGAGGATAGATCAAATGAAGTGCTGTACCAATTGGATATTATGGAGGGAAAAGAGTTTCAATTAGTCATCATATTAGGGCTCAAGGCCTATCATCAGCATAAGTGAATATTTTTGGATCACCTCGAACTTGCAAAATCATTCTAGGTTGTACATGGCCTTCTCGAACCATTTTTTTGCTTGAGTTTCTTAGTTTTTATGCATTTTCATGCGTGTTCTTTCGGCTTTTATGCAAATTAGAAGCCATTTCACAGCCCTTTGTATGAACAATTTTCTCGAATTTGTTGTGGAATTTCTTAAGCATTTTTAGAAAAGTTTTTAGATTTTTTTCTAGAATTTTTCATCTTTTCTCAAATATCATTTTCTTGATAAAATGGATGAGAAAAAAGGAAGCTCTCTATGGTTTTGAGTGGGATAAAAACTTAGAGAATTTTTTGAGAATTCTTTCTGATTTGTTTTTGGATTTTTTTTTTTTGGATTTTATTTGTATTTTTATCTATTTTTGGTATTTCCCAAAAGAAATGCCCTTGATGGCTGATTTCTTTTTATCTATTCCAAAAAAAACCTCTCTCTACCTCTCTCTACTCTCACTCTATTCTCTCTCTATCCTCTCTCTAGCCTCTCCCTCCTGTCTCTAATCTCTCTCTTTCCTCTCTCTCTTTCTGCCCCCTCCCCCCTTCCTTTCCCCCCCCCCCCCCACCCCCCCACCATAGGATAAAATTTATCCTATGGTGGTTAACTTTTTGTTTTCTCGAAAACATACTTTTAGCTCTAGATTGTGCCTCAGATGGCCTTTTTTTCAAATTTGGGGTGATTTTCATGTTTCTTGATTGTGTTGGCCTCAATATTTTCATTAGTTTTGCCAAATGCCAAAGTTTACTTCTCTTTCTGGTCTGAATCCACATGTTTTATGCACATTTTTCATGTGTTTTGTATTTGGTACATGGTCCACATGGTCTATTTTCACCTAATTTTACCATATGTTTCACATTTTTCCCTATGCACCCCCTATAGCTTTTCATGTTTTATCCTTTTGGCCCTTTCTAGAGCCCCAAACCCTACTTCCTTTCCCTTCTTTTATCCTTCTACCTAGCCCCACCATTACCCCTCCTTACCCTATCCCTCTCAGCCCTTGCTAAACTTTCCTCTTAACCTCCATTCTCCATCATCTTCTCTTCAATGCACAATTTCCACTTTTGGTTCTTCTTTGGTGCTTGTTCTTTATTGCTCCTCATGGACTTCGTAGTTGCTCAAGTGTCCTTTTGAATATTTTGGAGAACAAGAATCATGGTGACATCTCTCTCCTTAGAGTTTTGACTGTTAGCTCTCCAGGATGGAGAGCCCATTAGGTGCTGGGCAATTGTTGAGCCCATCAAAGTCATATCTATCAAATTCAACATGGTCAAAGTCAAATTTTTCAAAGTCAATAGGATCAAAGTGAGCATTGTCAAAGTCAAAGCATTCAAAGTTCATTGTCAAGGTGCACAAGTAGTGCCCAATCAGTTTGTTCACAAAGGTTATGTTTTGGAGAAAGTGGATGTAGGTTGCAGATTGTCTTCCTATAATTTCTCTAAGGTTCAAAGGGTTTATAAAGTGTTTGGAAGATTTAGGTGAACCCTCCCTTAGGTAGACATTTTAAGACTTGAAGGGCAAAAAGTGAACGTATGTGAAGTGGAAGCGGTATGCAAAAGTGAAAGTATGACCCCCATTTAAATTTTTATTTTCTGTCCTAAAGTCACTACAAGACATAACAGGGATTCATTGACTGTGCACATTTTGAGACAATCTTCGGACGTAAAAGTGAGCTCCAAGATACTTTATCAATTAGGATCATATATGCATGAACCGACACTCAACTAAAGGCATGCATTATTCTTGGGTAGACTAAGCAAGGTGGGCATAGTCTACACTAAGAGGGAGAAGAGCAAGAGACATTCAGTGATTGTGCAACATAGAGAAGGAGGTGCAAAGTGTGCAAGAAGTGTGACATAGGTGTGTGTAGAGGAGTGCTAAGCAAGGCAGTCAAGGGTGAGAAGGTCCCATTGAAGTTGTGTAAGCATCGACAGATGGTGTCCATCCCTACTCCGCTATTGGAAGCTTGAGCGCAAGGTGTGCACAAGTGCAAGCTCTTGGAGAAGGTGGAGTCTGATGGAGAGAAGGTTGGTAGCAGAAAGAACCTTAGGTATTTAGTAACCTTGTTTGATTGTGTACTATTTGGGATTATGCTTTATGCATAGAGAGCATTTGGCTTTGTTCTCTACATCATCATTGTACTTTTCTCTTCATAATCAATCTTTAGAAGCTTTCAGTGTTTGTATTTCTCTTCTTCTCCTTCTTCCTTCTCCCACGAACACTCAAGTCCATTTCTGCACAAGAATCCCCCAACAAAAGGTCACATTTTTCAACGTGCGTCGGGTGGTGAAGCTATCATATGGTTGGTGTTTTATCTGAATCCTCTTTTCTATTTATGATCCTCAAACGAGTTAGACTATTGCAGACTATGCTTCTTTGCTTCATGCAGTAGATCCAGGAAAAAGAATGTCTAGTTGGTTCATTATTGGACTCAGCCCTATGCTCAAAGAAATGATTTCCCTTTATCGATTAGATGATATGCAAAAGTTGGATCACATCATCAATGTTATAGATCAACTTGAGCGAGACATAAAGGTGGATAACCAGCTATGCACAACACTTTGGATGCTACAAATCTTACTCTAATACCACGTACTGTAGTAATAGATTGTTTTAAGAAATCTTATTATAGTAAATGTTAGAATGCACAACCTATTGGATCAAATTATTTGCTAAATCAATGATATTATGTTGTTTAAGTGACCATATCATATAGCATTGTATGTTTAATGAACAAAAATGATTTGTTGCAGTCAATCATGTATAACCTGAAATTGTGTAATTCGGTCCTTGTAACAAGAAACCATATGTAAATAGGGTTCATTCTACAAAAGCTAGTAATAAAAAAGAAGCTAGCACTACTAGAAGTTCACCTCCATCTAGAACCATGTGGGAGAAATTATGAACGCTACTGTAGAGGATAGAAAACTTTCAAAAGAAAATCAAAGAAAAGGAGCTAATTACAAGAAGGATTCTAATGGACCATGATTTTTATTATGTATTGAGTTTGGAGTAATTGTAAAGAAGAATAGGATTTTGATCAAGCAAAAAAAGAAGCTAAATTAAAAGAAACAATGAGAAATATGGTCAGGATTTTGCTATGAGAAATCATTGGCAATAGTTACTACTCGGTCTAAAAGTAACATTAATTTGAGAGCCTCGTTTCACATCCTAATATTTGGGAGTAGTATACTATGTAAAACCAAGCATTTGTCTAGGCATCTCAGGTACCTCCACCCTTTCCAATTCTAGAGAAACTTGCTTCAACTAGTGCAAAGCATCTAGCCTGAATGTACAATGCAATCCAATTTGAAGGATCCATGGATCAAATGATAGTTCCAAACAAACATGGTCTTGAGTGTTCTATTGTGAAATTGATGAAATCAACAACTCAATAGCACTCTTGTTAGAAACTCTATTTAGAATCTACAACTTTTGTTGCTCTTCAAAATTCTTAGAAGGTAGTATAAATGTATTCGTATGGAATAAGTTGAAATCTTACCTCAAGTTCAAGTTTTTAACCAACCACTAGCAAAATTTTAGTTGGAAGTGTAGAATCTAGTGTTGAATTTCACAACATCTCTCACTATGGTTCTAATCAATCAAGTGGAAATGGTTGATGAAAAATGGTTGACTATGATGTTACATTGATACTAATTTTGTACATTGATGACCACTTTTGAGAGTTCTAATTGAAGGGGACTCTAGAATCAACACTACTACTTTTGCATTCTATCATTAGATGGGGTGGAGAGATTTCAAACGTACATTGCTAATTAGTCCTCCGTTTAGTCTATTTTCCTCCTAAAATGTATCCCTACTTGGATATAGGAACTAACACTTCATAATACTTTTTGGGTGAGTAGTTTACGTGGGAAGCAAGAAGATTATATTTTTGTATGCCCTTGTTTGAAACATGATTAGGTAGAATATGGCATGGACTATAAGGAAACGTTTGCACCTACTTTGTGATAGAACTTGGAGAAGCTTGTAGGAGGTACAAAAGTGAGCATCAAAGCGAGGAAACTTGGTCCAGCCAACTGGCACAAGACCAGCCTTTGAGCTTATGGAGAATCAAATAGACCTTATAGTCATGCAATAAGTGCAATAAAATGCGTTATGTACTTTGAAGCATCAAGGAGAAGGATTCCATACAAGATAGATATGTTTGCACATTGGCTACCTTAAAAAACTTACTATCTATGGATGAGACAATGCACTTCAAATGCTCATAGCAACGAGCATGATTACAATTGGAAAAACGCCTTTTATTGGAGTGATACACATAGTCTTGAGTGTATATAATGCATAGGAGTCCATGTAATAAGCAGAATATTATTCTGGAATGAACGAGACACTCAACCATGGTACCTCCTATTTTTCAAGAATATGTAGAGATTGACCCTGAGACAGGAAAACTATGATTTGTCTTGATCTACCAAACCAGATATTTTAATAATTTTTAGGCATACATTAGATGCTAATACCTTTATCTTTCCAATGATCCATCTCTCATCCAATTTAGAGCTCTATAAAGAGAGAAACCGCCTCTGCAAGCTTACTATTGTCGAAGAAGATGATGCAAAAAAATGAAGGAGCAAGACAATGATGATCAAAAGTGTATGTGTATTGCTTCCATGTATTGTACAAGTTTTTTGAAGTCTTTATATAGACTTGGGAAGTCCTCCATGACTTCTAAAAGTGGATTTTGAATTCAAATGAAGGCGGTAAGAGTTGTTGGAGGGATTCAATTCACTTTCCTACAATGTAGGAAAAGTCAAGATCTAGTTTGATCTACTTTTAGGTGATTGATTGATTGATTTGATTGCAAATCAACCACCACAAATTCGTGGAATTGTAGCTATCTCTTTCTACTTTTACATGTCTTTAGGTTTTTACAATGGTAAAAGATCCACGAGAAATCTTTTAAAAAAATACAGTAAGTGAGCATAAGAAAAATAAGTCTCCAACATATATTCGTTCAATGTAATCCAAGCGATAGCTTTTGATGTAGATAAAATACAATTCAAGTATAGTGTAAGCTTGATGTTCCAAGAGCTCACCATTAAACTAAAGTATGCTTGAGTCTTCATTCTCTAATAGGTTGAATACCTACAATATCTTTGAATCTACAAAGCTTTATTCCATCAAGTGCCTTCGTCATCATATCTGGTACTTGCTTTTTAGTAGGAATAAAAGAAATGTCAATCTCCTTTGCCATGAGCTTTTCCTTGATGAAGTGGTAATGCACCTCTATGTGTTTCCAGGTTCTTGCATGGAAAATTGGGTTTGTTGCTAGCTGCATGGAACTTAAATTATCTCCAAATCTGTGAGGCTTGGAAGTCACAAGCTCCAAATCTATATAAAATGTCTTTAACCATATTGCCTCTTGAGTTACTATGGTCACACCTTTGTACTCTGCTTCAGTTGAGGATAAAGCAACTATTGGTTGCTTCTTGGAACTGCATGATACTAGCTCTGAACCTGCAAATGCTAAGTAACCAGAGGTACTTCTTCTATCATCCTTGGCTCTTGCCCAATCTACATCTGAATGGATTTTGATATCCAAATCTAAACAGTAAGGATAGAATATACCTTCATTGATTGTACCTTTGCAATACTTAAGTATTCTCTTAGCTACATCCATGTGTGGTCTTCTTGGCGAGTGCATGAACTGACTTAGCACTCCCACACTATATGAGATGTCTACCCTTGTATGAGTAGCATATATCAAATTAACTACCAAGCTTTGATATTCTTTAATGTCTTCAATTTGCTCATCTTCATAAACACTAAGTTTATGATTCATCTCCAAAGATGTACCTACAGGTTTAGTGTCCTCTATTCTGAACTTGAGAAGAATATCTTGAATGTATCTTCTCTGAGTCAAATACATTCCTTCATGTGTATATTATCACGAGGAAGGAGATAAGGAAGAGAGCTCACACACACAGTCTCACTCTCAAGGAGAAGCACACACACAGATTGAGGTGAGGAAGAATGATCTTCTTCTTCTTCTTCTTCTTCTACTACATAAAAGGAATGTACAAGAATGACCTAAAAACAAGAATACAACAAGTGTAGTATATAAAGATCAGTACATAAGGAAAAACGTAATGTCCGCGAATGAGTGAACTGGCAAGAAACAAATGTGCCATCAATCTCGGTAGATAAATCTAATAAAGCTCAATGAAGTATCCCTAACATATACCGGCATGACCACTATACATTTCAGAGAAACAAAAAATTGGTACGTGTCATCTTGGATCATCACATGTTGAGCTTGATATCTCAACACTCCCCCTCAAGCTTAACGCCATATCGTGTAATCCAAGCATCTCCCAAAACTTCTTCAACTTCTCAGCTCCAAGTGCTTTGGCGAAAATATCAGCAACCTGCTCATCTGTTCTCACATAAACAAGATCAATATCACCTGCTAATACCTTCTCTCTGATGAAGTGATAATGTACCTTGATATGCTTTGTTCTAGCATGGAAAAAGAAAATAGGGTCCCGTGCTAACTGTATGCTAAGATTATCACAATAGAGAGTGATAGGCTTTCGCATTTCCACACCTAAATCTGCAAGTAACATCTCCAGCCATGATGCCTCACATGCTTCCATTGCAGCACCTCTATACTCAGCCTCTGTACTCGACAAAGCAACAGTGGGTTGCTTCTTACTACTCCATGTAATAGCTGCATCTCCAAGTGAGAAAAGAAAGCCACTAGTAGATCTTCTATCTGGAGTACTACCAACCCAATCTGCATCGGTGTATCCATGAACCTACAAATCTACACTAGCTTCATAAAGCAATGCATAATCCAAAGTAGCACTTACATAACCTAGAGTGCACCTTAGAGCATCCAAATGTGGCTTCTTGGGAACCTGCATAAACTGACTTTCAAGTCCAATAGTGTAGCTTAAATCAAGCCTTGTAATTATAAGATATATAAGACTTCCCACAAGTTTCTTGTACATAGTAGCATTTTCCAATGCTTCACCTGATGTAGTATCCAACTTCAAATTCTGATCTAATGGCATAGAAATTGGCTTACAACCAACCATACCATACTTTTGCAGCATATTCAAGGCATATTGCCTTTGCGACATCCATATACCTGTTTCCGTATGTATAAACTCAATGCCCAAGAAATAGCACAACACACCAAGATCTTTCATGTCAAATTCCTGCATAAGAAGTTGCTTTACCTCTTTGATGCTTTCTTCATTATCGCCACCTACAATCAAGTCATCAACATCAATGGTCACAATCGTGATGCCATCATCAACATTCCTTGCATATAGTGAATGATCTGCATGACACATAGAAAACCCAATCCTTGCATGCCATGCACGTGGAGCCTGCTTCAGCCCATACAAAGCCTTTTGCAACCTGCAAACATATTCTGGATGCTTTGAATCTTCATATCCTTGTGGATGGGCTATATATACTTCTTCCTATAACTCACCATGTAGGAAAGCATTCTTCATATCCATCTGATGCAAAGTCCATCCTTTTGTTGTAGCTAATGCAACAAGTGTCCTAACAGTAGACATTTTAGCTACAGGGCTGAATGTTTCCTCATAATCAATGCCATATGTTTGTGCATATCCTTTAGCTACCAATCGTGCTTTATACATGCTTATGCTACCATCAACATTATGCTTTACCTTGTAAACCCATTTACAGCCTATGGGTTTCTTTCCTTGCGGCAATGGAACCAGCTTCCATGTATCATTTCCATAAAGTGCATCCATCTCCTCATCCATAGCTTTTTCCCAACCTGCAATTCCAATTGCATCTTCAAAGCAAGAAGGTTCAGCATCTTGTATTACCTTTGTCATGTAGGCATAATGACGAGCCATGTAACTATCATATGTCAATCGTTGCATTGAATTCCTCATCCTCCTAGATCTTTTTGGTCCTAGGTCACTTCTCCTCGTATCATCTGCATGTGCCCTTCTTACTCTTGCAGTCTTCAGAGAGGGCAATCCAAGTTCCTCATCAAGACTCTTTTTTGAACCGCTTGAATCTCCATCAATGTCTTCAAAACCTGCAGATGTTTTATGTCCAACAGAAAGCTTTTCTTTACCTTTCTTGGATGTATTTGATGAATTTGCTGGACTGAAA
Organism: Ceratopteris richardii; assembly: GCA_020310875.1. Taxonomy (NCBI): domain Eukaryota; kingdom Viridiplantae; phylum Streptophyta; class Polypodiopsida; order Polypodiales; family Pteridaceae; genus Ceratopteris; species Ceratopteris richardii. Next base: position 85,783,512 of record CM035412.1, on the reverse strand, counting down.
TTTCCACGTAATCTTCCACTCCATGGATTTGAGTTGGAACTATTGCTTGGTGATGCATCTAGTCCACTCAAAAACTGAAGATTCTACACTTGATTTTTCTGCATTTTCTTTGTCATTTGGTTCAAGACTCAGTCCTTCTTTGGCATCTGCATAGAAGCTTGAAATTTCATCAAATACCACATCTCTGCTCACCTTTACCTGTCGTGTGAGTGGGCTATAACATTTATATCCCTTTTGCTCAAGGGAGTATCCAATGAAGACACACTTTTCTGCTTTTGGATCAAGCTTAGTCCTCAATTCATCTAGGACATGTACATATGTGATAGAGCAAAAAATGTTCAGATGTGATAAGTTTGGCTTTTTACCTGTAAACTTCTCTTCAGGTGTAACTTGATATACAGAAGCATTGAGAGTTCTGTTCATGATGTATACAACAGTATGCACAGCTTCTGCCCAATAACAATGAGGCATATTCTTCTCAGCCATTAAGGCTCTTGCTATTTCTGCAATATGTCTATTTTTGCATTCAACAACGCCATTCTGTTGTGGTGTGTACCTGCATGAAAACTGATCCCGAATTCCATTATTTTTTAGAAAACTGCTGAACTCATTTGACATGTATTCACCTCCTCCATCAGATCTTAATGTCTGAATGTACTTCCCTGTCTACTTTTCCACCATAGCTTTAAAATTCTGGAAGTGAGTGAACACCTCGCTCTTCTCTTTCATGAAATATACCCATACTTTGCATGTATGGTCATCAATTAAAGTAACATAAAACCTGCAACCACCCATAGATGTGGTATTTGCTGGATCCCAAACATCTGTATGTACTACTCCTTGTACATTCTCACTAACATGCTTGTCATGTGGAAATGATGCTCTTGATTGTCTACCAAATTTACATGCTGCACATACCTTTTGCATTTCTGCAACTTTGAAATTTGATAGTCCATGGACAATCTCCTTTGACTACATCAGTGTCAACCTTTGCAAGTTTGCATGTCCAATCTGTTTGTACCATATCTCTATATCTGCAATAACTCCTGCACCTTTTGCAAACATGGCTGCATTCATTTCAGGAATCTTCACATTTAAGGTGAACATCCTTCCCACTTTGTTTCCTTTGTCAACCAATCGTCCATCCTGCTTGTACTCTTCTACATATAATCCATCAGCATTGAACCTTACTTGTAATCCCTGGTCAACCATTTGTCCAACAAAAACCAGATTCTTTGTTATATTTGAACATGCAACATATCAGCAAGCTGTTTTACCTTCCCGTCCTCCATAGACAATGCTATGTTTCCTGTATGCTCAATAGGATGCAATGTATCATCACCTGCTTCAATATATCTAGGAAGTGGAATTTTCTACAAACTACTAAATCATTCTGCATGACTGGTCATGTGATTTGAAGCACCTGAATCAACATACCAGACATTATCATTCGATTTTGAAACACCAGCAAACATCGTATTCATCATGTGATGTAGAACCATAAACAGCTTCTCAGAATCATCTGCATTTGTGAATGCATAATTATTTTGTTGCCTTCCCTTATTTTGATTCTTCAAACGTGCAATCACGTTCAAAGTGTCCAGGTTTACCACAATTCCACCATCCTTTACTATCATTACCTAAATCATTTCTTTGGAAATTTCTGCGATCTTTGGATCCCCCTGCCTCGAAACTGTTCTCTTCCTCTTGCATGATTCTGTTGTTGACCTTGGTCTTGGTTACTATTTCCTCTTCCACTTCCAAAAACTCTACCTCTGCCTCTTCCTTTGCCAGAGTAGAATACCTGCTCAGAACTGGGCTTTCCTTGGGATTTTGAATCCTCACCAAGATTTTTTTCTTCAATAATGAGCATAGATACCAGATCAGCAAAATTCAGAATGTTTTCCCTAGTCTGTATGGAAGTTCTGAAGTGCTTATATGCAGCTCCTAAACCACGAAGGCACACTTCCACCTTATCATCATCATCTACATTCACGCCAATAGATGCAAGTAACTCACATATGCTTTTGATTTTTAGAGTGTAGCCACTTACCGACATGCTCTTCTTTTTTTCCAATGTATGCAGCTTGTTCTTGAGTTGCAATTTCCGTGCCTTTGTATTAGTCTCATACAAAGTGACCAAACTGTTCCAAGCCTCTTTTGGAGTCTTGGCATCCTGTATGTGTCCAATCATGCCATCTTGTATGCTAAAAGATAGCCAATACATTACCTTTAATGCTCCTTGATTCCATTCCTCATATGCTCTTAACTGTTCTGCAGTCCGATTCCTTTCTCGTAACTGCAAAGGATTTTCATTCTCTCCTTCGATGTCCTTCCAGTAGCCTTTTCCCATCAAGAAATTCCTCATTCTGAATCTCCAAGCATTGAAGTTCTTCTTGTCTAGCTTATCGCTCATAAGTTGACTCATTCCATTTGGTTTTTCTGTGGGCCCCACCTTTCAGGCTCAAAACGGAGGTCGAGATGGCTCCGAAAATGTTTTGAGGTCTTCTACCTTCACGCCGATTTTCGTAGCAAACGAAGGCCGTTTGTGAAGTTGTGTTTTCTCCATGCCTTGCCGCATAGTCTTCATCGTCGCCTTCTCCACGAGCTCTCTACAGCCATGCTGGCTCTGATACCATGTCACAAGGAAGGAGCTAAGGAAGAGAGCTCACACACACACTCTCACTCTCAAGGAGAAGCACACACACAGATTGAGGCAAGGAAGAATGATCTTCTTCTTCTTCTTCTATTACATAAAGGGAATGTACAAGAATGACTTAAAAACAAGAATACAACAAGTGCAATATATAAACATCAGTACATAAGGAAAAACCTAATGTCTGCGAATGAGTGAGCTGGCAAGAAACAAATGTGCCATCACTCTCGGTAGATAAATCTAACAAAGCTCAATGAAGTATCCCTCACAGATACCGGCGTGACCACTATACATGTTAGAGAAACGAAAAACTGGTACGTGTCATGCTGGATCATCACATGTTGAGCTTGATATCTCAACATATATATCACCCGCATACCTACAAAATATGTGAGCTCACCTAAGTCACTGATTTTGAACTCTTCTTGCATGTGTCTCTTAATCCTTTGAATGCCATTCAAATCATCACGTGTCACAATAATACTTGATCTTGAAGGTATGTAACCAACCTATAATTCCATGCTCTAGGAGCTTTTTTCAATCCATACAATGCTTGTTAAGTCCCCAAACATAAGATGTATGATTAGGGTTTTCAAAGCCTATTGGTTGTGACATGTATACCTCTTCACTTATCCAACCATTTAATAATGCATTTTTGACATCAAGTTGGAGGAGTCTCCAATTCCTTGCAATGTCTACACTTATCAATGTTCTAATTGTAGTCATATTTGCAACTGGTAAGAATGTCCCTTCATAGTATATATCATGAGTTTGAGAGCATCCTTTGGCAACTAATCGTTCCTAATACCTACAAACTGATCCATTTGAATTTCCTTTAACTTTATATACCCGTTTGCAATAAATTACCTTTTCATTTAGTAACATTGGAACCAAATCCCAAGTGTCCATCTCCTTCAAATAACCTATTTCTTCTTTCATGGCCTTTTCCAATCTAGGGTTTCCCTTTGCCTCCTCATAGGTTGAGGGTTCCTCTGAAATTGAGTCTTTTGCCAAGTAGATTGAATGCTTGGTAAAAATGTGGAATCATATACATACCTTTCTGTTTGTTTCTTCTCTCTTGCTGATCTTCTATGTGCTTGTTTGGAGCATTATCCAACCTCTTTCATCTTTCCTTTGCCTCTTCACTTCCATAGTTTGTAATCCTTTTCCCTTTCATCGTTTTCATCATCTATATCACTTCTTGGATCTTGGACCTGTGTATCATGCTTGCTTCCTAATTGATGAGAGTCAAAATCAAGATCATAAGGTTGAGTTACCTTTTGTTTGTATTCATCATATCAAGACTTGTGTTCTTCAAACACAACATCTCTAGTTTTAGTGAATTGCTTGGTTGAAGGAGTATAGAACCTCTTACCCATCTGAGTTGTGTCATACCCAATAAACATTGCCTTTGTTGCCCTTTCATCTAGCTTACCTCTTATTTGTGATGGTACATGAACGTAAGCTAAGCAAGCAAACACCTTGGAATGCCCAAGACTATGTTTTCTTCCATGCCATGCTTCATAAGGAGTCATATCTTGAAGTGATTTGGATAGTACTCTATTGAAAAGGTAGACAATAGTTGAAATAGCTTCTACCCATAGATAATGTGGCAAATTCTTCTCTTCAAGCATTGATCTGGCTGATCCAACCAATGTCTTGTTTCTCGTCTTTACAATTACATTTAGTTTAGGAGAGTACCTAGTAGTCACTTCCCTTTTGATACCTTTGTCCTCCAAGAACTCATCAAACATTTTGGAGAAGTATTCTCCCCTCCACTAGATCTGAGCTTCTTGAGTGATCTACCTATATAATTCTTCACTTCATTCTTACTTTTGATGGAGTACAGAATAGTCCATCTACTATGGTCATCAATAAATGAGACATAATACCTTGATCCTACCAATGAAAGTTTTTGACTTGGTCCCATACATCTATATGTACTAAGTCCAATACGTTATTGTGGATGTAGCCTTTGTGGTTGAATGGTTGTCTTTGTGCCTTCCCAATTTGACATGCATTGCACCTATTGATCATGTGTTGCTCTGATATGTTTGGCAGTCCAAGCACACTTTGATCCCTACATTTATCCTTCAAGGTTCTTTAAATCACATGAGCAAGTATCCTATGCCACACTTCAAGCTCACTTAGGGTTTGAGATCCAAAAGTGAATAGAGCTATGTTTCTGATTTTTCCTACTTCAAAAGTAAAGAGCCTACCATGCTTCTCACCTCTTGCTATCTTCTTGAATCCTTGACATGGATCTTCCACAAAAGGTCCATGTTAGGTGAACCTAACTTGCAAGCCTGTTTTAACTATTTAGCCTACCCTTATTAGGTTTTTAGTGATAGTGGGTACATACAGAACCTTACTTAGAATGTTTGTCCTAGCATTGGAAGCTTTGACATTACCAATCTTCTTCACATTGTGCTTTGTAGGATCCCTTGTTTGTACTTCATATCTATGCTTTGGACTTTCCAAATCAGATAGAAGAGCAATGTTGCCTACAAAATGATTTGAACATCTTAAATCTATGTAGAACAAATGATCATCATCTTTACATTTTTTGTGCTTAGATTGATTAGAAACAATGAGTCTTTGTGTGATTGATCTTTTGAATAATTATTGAAGTCCCTTCTTTTATAGCCTCTATTGTTATTGTTGAACTTGTGTCCACCTCTACCTCTATTGCTGCCATATCCACCTCTTCCACTTCCTTTCTAGGTGTTCCCATTGAACCAACAATTTTGAGTGGTGTGGTTGGTCTTATCGTAGATCACACAAGGTTGAACATTCTAACTTTTGGCTTTGTCATGATTTGGTCCTTTCTTCTTCCCTTTCCACTTGCTCTTGCTTGCGAAGTTGGCTTGGGAAGTCTCCTCTTCATCTTCTTCCTTCTTCCTGCCTTTTAGCTTCTTATCCTTCTTCTCTACATATAGAGCACTAATTGAATTACCATGATACGAGTTACCTTCCTTTATGCTATTGTTTATCTCTTGGTTGAAGACTTGTCCAAGAAAGATGTTGACGTCGAGAGTTTGCACATTCATGATGAGATCATAAGGTGTGGTGAAATATAGCCATTGCTTAGCACTTCTAATCCCATTGAGAATTTGCCTCATACTAGCCTCTTCTTCAATCATCTCTCCAATGGATGCTAACTGATATGCAACCTCCTTTTTCTTGTTAAGAAACTGTGTGATGGTTTGTTTAGGTCTCTTCTTCATTTGGTTGAACTCGTTCCAAAAATAATTCTTTCTCGCTTTGGTACTAGCAGATTAGAAAGTCTCTAGGGCATCCCAAATCTCTTGAGATGTCTTGCATCCTCTAATATGAGGTAATAGAAAGTCAAAGATAGAGTTTAGTATGTACAACCTTGCTTGAGCATCCCTTGCACACCAAAGTGTGAGCTTATCTATCTCCTCTTGTGTAGGTCCTCCTTTGGATCTTGCAATAGGCATAGCTTCATCACCTGCTATGATTCCATAAGGATTTCTACCTTTCCAATAGACCTCCATTATGATTTTTCAAGCCACATAGTTGTGTGGATCAAGCTTCTTGAGCGTTGAGGGAAAGTTGCCACCCATCTTGATCTAGCTCTAATAGCATGGAAAGAACTTGGAGAAGCTTGTCGGAGGTAGAAAAGTGAGTTTCAAAGCGACAAAGTTTGGTCTAGCCAACCGACACAATACCAACCCTTGTTCTTATGGACACTCAAATAAGTGCAATAAAATTCATTATGTACTTTGGAGCATCAAGGAGAAGGATTCGATACAAGATAGATAGGTTTTTACATCGACTAGCTCAAAAAACTTATTATTTATGGATGAGAATGAACTTCAAATGCTCATAGCACCTAGCCTGATTACAATTAGAAAAACCCCTTTTATGGGAGTGATACACATAGGGTTGCATGTATATAATGCTCAAGGGTACAAGGAATAAGAAAAATATGCTTTTGGAATGAGCAAGACACTCAATGGTGGTACCTCCTATGTTTCAGGAATAAATAAAAATTGACCCTGAGATAGAAAAACTATGATTTCTCCCCCTCTACAAAACTAAATGCTATGATACTTTACAGGCATAAATTAGACACTAATATCTTTCAAATGATCTATTGGTCATCCAATTTGAGGCTCTATGTAGACAACAACCACCTCTGCAAGCTTACAGTTGTCGAAGGAGATGATGCAAAAAAAAATAAGGAGCAAGACAATGATGGTCACAAGTGTATGTATATTGCTTCCATGTATCGTGCAAGTGATTTTAATTCTTTTAATAGACTTGTCAAGTGCTACATGAATTCTACAAGGGGATTTTGAATTCAAATGAAGGTGGTAAGAATTGTTGGAGGGAATCAACTCACTTTCCAAACAAAGCAAGCAAGATCAAACGCACCTCAAGCATAGTGTAAGCTTGATGTTCCAACACCTTAAGCATGAGAACCATTTGTATGGTGGGTGCATTGGCTTCCCAACAACTTTGGAAAGTACATCAATTGGACGTAAAAACAACTTTCATGAATGGTAATTTGGAAGAAGAGGTTTGTGTGAAGCAAGCTCTTGGATTTTCCATGAAAGGGCAAGAGCATATGGTTTGTTGCTTGCATTAAAGCCTTTTATGGTCTCAAGCAAGCTCCACCTACATGGTATGACACAATCCATAAGCACTTGGGTGCTCTTGGCTTTACATGTAGTCCAAGTGAAAGCACACTCTATGTATGCAAAGATGCGGCTAATCTTACAATGCTTGCTCTTTATGGTGATAACATACTCTTGACTAGGACATGTGATGGAAAATTTGACATTCTTATGGCTGATTTGCAGCATACTTTTGATGTCACTTATCTTGGTCTCTTGAGGTAGTGCCTTGGCACCCATAGTGTATCCATTGAGGGGGGAATTATTGTGCATCAAGCAAATTTAGTGAAAAACTACTTCAATGTTTTGACTTTGAGAATTGCAAGCTAGATTCTACACCAACTAAGACATGATTTAGGTTCTCTATCGAGGATTTTGATGATGCATTTGAAACTTATCTTTATCAGCAAGTTGTTTGATGTCTTATATGTACATGCAACACAAGGTCGGATATATAGGATGAAATTTCCTAGTTGCATTGACTCATGCATAGTCCCAGAACTGAGCATTTGCCAGCAGTGAAACATGTGCTTAGATATTTCAAAGGCACTTTGAGTTTAGATCTCTTATATGGTAGGTATATTCAACAATGCTTGCATGCTTTTACAAATAGTGATTAGGGAGGTTGTTATAGTACTCACATGTCCACTAGTGGTTATTGCTTTTTCCTTGGATACTCATGCATATCTTCGTTGAGTAAGAAGCAACCTACAATGGTGACATTGAGTTGTGAAACTGAGTATAGGGTAGTTTTCATAGCAACAATGGAGTGTATATGGCTGAGATGTTGATATGTCCATCTTTGCATGCACATAGCTAGAGTTAATTGGTTTTTGCATGAAACCAAGTGTTTCATGCACAGAACAAAATTATTGAGGTGTATTATCACTATGTCAGGGAGCCCTTTCATGTAGGAGATATTGATTTGGTATATGTGTCTAAACAATATAATGTGGCAGACATATCCACCAGATATCTTCCATGGGTAATTTGCAAGTTTACACATCTTTAGACTTATTGCTTAGTGGGGGTTGATCTGTCACTCCCTATATGTGTTCACATCATTTTCTCCAAAGGAATTTGTTACACATGTGTTCCTCTTGTACCTTTGATGTGAACCTTTTCCCTATACATGGGCACTGTTTACTCTAGTGTTGGCTACATGTTATTTCTCCACATTAACACATACATGATTCATTCATATATGGTGTTACTTTGTCCTTAGGGATATTCCTTAGCTCTTACTTTAGTTTTAAACATCATCAATAGAGTTAGCTAATCTAGCTAGCCATCTTGTCCATGTGTCTTGCTGCATTTTTGCTTCTTATGTGTGATTCTTGTGTGTCTCGCATACTTGTACACACACCCAATTGTTTCTAGATACCAAACAATGACTTTCCAAATGGGCCATAAAAAGTATTCTATGACATTGTTTGATATGCATACCTATTCCAAACATTACTTACTAATGATTACAAAGCCTCCATACATGTTGGGAGGACTAGAAGATGATGAGGAGCTAATAAAGATCTTTCATACATAGGAACTGTTTACATTCCACAATTTCTATCTTAATATTGCACGAATGGTCCAATCATAGCTAATGTCCACCCTTAAGTAGTTTTTGATAATATTTTTGCAAATGAATAATTGTCACTTGTGGATTATCAATAAGAACAAAATATTATTCATGTTCTTATTGATACTCCACTAGTACATTCACTCCAATTAAGTACCCTTTATCACTTTTCAATGCAATCACTATTCTCTAGATTTCATGCTTAATCTGAGGGTAGCCTCTTTGGCAAACATCTAGCATCTTAGTTCCAAACCGGGTGGCATATCTTTTTCCTTGTTGATCGTCTTGGCCAATTGCCCTACCTACACATATTAGACTTGTATCTATAGTAATGTTAATTGTGTTTGTTGTCATTATAATTAGCATTTATGAAAAGTGGAGCCTCTAAGAGTGCTTCTTTCAATTTTCTGATGGCTTGCGTATGGATATTCTTCGAGTGAAATCTTTGCCCCCCTCATAGAAGTTGACAGAGTAGATCTGCTTCATGTGCAAAATGTGGAATCCATACTCCAAAAAGAACACATGCACCAAGAAATCTTCTCGCCTTGGTGATTGAGGAACAGACTTCTTTCATATTTTGAATAGCATCAACTTTCTTTGGATATGGTTTTCTTCCCTTTGGACTACATAACCTTTCTACAATTCACACTTCATTCATTCAAAATAATGTTTTCTCTACAAATAATGTCAATGCACCTCTTCCAATTGACTAAGAATGGACTCACAATCATTTATATGAACTTAAATAAAATTTTTACATCCATTTTCATAAAGAGTTGCATCTTTATTCTTCGCTTCACATCCTTTGATTGAAACATCATGGATGGATGGCATGGTGAGGTGTGGAATAAAATCCCTAAGTACCTTATGCATACGATTCATCATATGTACCACTGAGTTTGTGGCTGCTTGTGGTAAGATACACATGTGCATGAGCCCAAGTGGCATCCTCATGGTTGTCAAATTGCGACTCTCGAGACCTAACTAGAATTGATCATAACCAGAATGCAATTCCCCCATTGAATAAATAGATCTTTCTGAGGAAGCTTTCGGATATTCATCTATGATGGGTCCAGTTCCCATATTCCTAATAGTCACATTACTAACTCGTTGTAGATCTTGTATAAACCTTAGTGATCCATTCTTTCTCAGAACAATAAACCAATGATTAGAATAGGGTGAACTTGATGGCTCAAGAATCCCCACTCTAATATTTCAGTGAAAAAGTTAGTTAGCTCTATAATATGGGCCTTTTGTAATTTATGGTATTTTAAAAATATCATCGTTGATACCACAAATTGTTCAACACACCCAATTTCTTGGGAATCAAAGGAAAAATCTTTCCTATGTCTAAAACTCATGTAGGAGAGAATTTTCTTTTCTTCTTCATTCAGGAAGTCATCTTTCCCTAATTGAATTTTTTTAAGGGTTTCCTTAGTGAAATTATGAACTATCTTTTTGTTGTCCTTGAGTGGCGATTGATTCTTTGATCCATCCATAAATTGATTGCTATTATTGGAAATCCAACTTGAAATTGGTTTAATCTTTTTATCAACAGTGTTATACTTTGTTTCAATAAAAACTTTTCTTCACTCTTTATTCTATTCAAATTTTGCTAGTTTATTATACATGGAAATAGGGTGAACATGAATCTATTGGTTACTTCTCCTCCCATAAGTCAAATATTGTATCAACAAATGATATCTCCTCAAAAAGCCCAAAAACTTCTTTTCAAACCCAAGTACGCTACATCCATATAAGTTCATTTGAAGATCTATTATATATTGTTTTTCCAGTTTCTTTAATTTTGAAAAAATAGGAAACTGGAAAGAATTAGTCAAAGAAAGCGCTATAAAGCTTGTTATGAACATATTTACACTTAGGAACCTTCCATCATCTAATATTTGATAGTCTTGAACTATTAAAGCTTCCTTCAAAAACTTTGGTCATTAAGTTCATGAAGAATAGCTCTTGTCCTAAGAGAGGTCCTTATCGTGACGTGATCTAGACATACTATCATGAATATGAACCAACTTCTTGCCAACTTTACTTTGGGTTTGCACATAAGCCAAGCCATCTTTGAAAACTCTTATTTCCATTCTAAAAGTGGTAATATATGGTTTCACTAATATCAGTTTATAACCAAAATGATCTTGGAGAAAGAAGTTTTGATAGTCACTTACATCACCAATCCTCACCTGTACTTATGGACATGCATCAAAAAGCTGTCCTAGCATTATGTAAGCAGTGCGAATTCTCCATCTCCATCGCATGTCAATCGGCCACTTTCCCTTCTTATAGAGGTCCTTGGACATAAGATTAATTTTGGATTCGTAACCAATAAGAGCGACCACAAGAGAAGTAATATTATCCAACCTCACTAACTTCTCCATCATGGCTTAAACCCAATGGCCCTTGGTATAGTGACTTGAAGGAATTGCTTCTTGAGAGCTTGGTTCCAAATACATTTCATCATGTGCACACGGATGCACATTACTCTCAATTTGTTCAAAAACATTTTTGTCTTCTTGTGCTTATGATTGCAAGACTTGAACAGGTGATTCCTCATCCATCCTCTCAAATTCCTAAGCATCAAAGCATTTGATTTGGTTGATTTATTCTTGCTAGGGATGGTGGAACAATCTCAATAGGTTGATTTATTTGTGTCCATTGATTTTGATTTGGTATTTGGGTTTGGTCTCATGATGCTTGCACTTGTCACCTAGATCTCCTCTTCTATTTCTCACCTTCATTAACCCTTCTTCTTTTCTCTTCAAGTATTGTTTCATGCTCCATTGAAGAGCATAAATATTCAACATTGAGATCATATCCACTGAATCCTTCCACCCAATTACTCCAATTTCATTGCTTCCCAATTTTAAAATTTCTTGATGCATTTTTCCTCGGTCTAGAGATATCATTACCCTATACCAAGCCTCTAGATCGTCATTACCATCAACTATCTGACGTGCATACGTAGACATATGAGAAGTTAAAGCAAAGTTATTGAAAGTGCCAAGGAAGAACACTTTCATGCCTCCTTGACGAAAGTTTATATTCAACTTCTACCCAATTTTTGTATCATGGATCATATTTTCTTTTATAAAGACCGAATTCTTAGCGAATGCATTTGTAAAGCTTTCACATGAGTACCTGTTGTGCTCCAAAGAGTCACACAAGATATATCTCTTTGTTTTTGGAGTCTTTGGAGCTTTGTTTACTAATGCTTGTGAAGATTAGGATGCTATTATCTACTAAACGCTTTGAACCGTAAGATTGCTAAACTTCTTGAACATTTCCTCAACAATATTAGGACTCACAAAATCTTTCATATCCGAATGATTAGGTTAAGGAATTGGAGTAGGCTAATATGCTGCCTGCATTTGTTTATCTTGCAAATCTTCATGGAAATCTTTAATAAACTTTGCCATTGTTCTTTGCTTCTCTACATACCTCTTTACTGCACCTTCAACATCATCCCTTTCTTCTATAAGTCTAGATTCAATTTTCAAGTCTTGTAATTGCAAAAGAAGTTCCTCACAAGATTTCATATCTATTGCTCGTAGGAATAAGGACACTTTTTTATGCTCTATAGCTTTCTTATCATATTCTTAGGGGTCATCAACTTGGCAATAAAATTCCCTCTTAATTTCTAAGATGGATTGAAATTTGATCTTTAGCCTTATGAACTCATTTTAAGAATGCCATTCAAGTTACCTTGTCAACATCTTCAAGTGCAAACATCTTTGTGAGTTCCGATTTGTATTGCATCCATTTTCTTTGACCTTCCATTGTTAGTTGGTCATCTAAGTGCAAACTGAACACATACACAAAATTCTCTATAAGCTCTAAGTCAGTCATAGGTGTAAGCCCAATCCCAAGGTATCAAGCTTCTAGCTCATACTCCTTACAAAATTGTGTGATATTTTTATCGTTAAAATATCTGATTCCCTTAACAACACGATCATGAAATGTTGGAATGAAACCCCACCTCTTTGCGTTGTTTATATATTTAGCTAATGATGTGTGTGAGCACGGTAGGAGTGCAGGAGCACTTTTTCCCTCTTTTTAGAGGATTTTCCCCCCAGATTGTACATATGGCTATAACCCTAATGGGTCATATATCTTTGTACATTCTCTTCATAATACATTCAGTATTGTGTGTTGTGCTCCAAGCTTCTTCTTCTTCTTCTTCCTTGTGTTGTGTGGGTGCTTCTATAAACCCCAAACTCCAACGATTGGTATCAAAGCAGGTCGCTTCTTCATCTAGGGCATCATTGTCACCTCTTTGGTCATAGTCTCAAAATTGCATGAAATTTAGTGAGCATACTCAAGCCGATTAGGAGTTCAAAATATCTTTGCTATGTGGTGTCGAAATTGTGATCTAAGTCTTTTTGGCCTCCAAACACACTATTGTAGTGCCTGTGGAGGAAATTTTATCTTTTTTGTGCAAATGATATATACAGGTTTTGGTTCACGAGTATAAGCACCTCAAAGTCTTCTACACGCTTAGCAAAACACGATAGTGTAGTTCTGTTCAGCTTTTTGAGGTACAATCATTTTTCTACATCAAGGTATTTTGGTCGATGGCCATGGCTGAAAGCAGTGATGTATTCTGTATGTTGGCTATTGAGGATAACCTGGATGGTACCAATTACCCATTATGGGCTTATATGATGCATCATGTATTGGTTGCAAAAGGACTATGAAATATTATGTAGTGTTTTGTAAAACATCCTATTTCACCTGCAAAGACAATTGTCGAAGGTGATATAGATGGCATTGAAGATAATGATATTCTTCAGGTTCCTATTTGTGCTATGCTTCCTACTGCACCTACTATAGAGCAACTTTGATGGGATGGCAGAGATGCTCACACAGATGCATTGATAGCCTTGTTTGCTAAATGCACCACTATTCCCCACATTCACTCTTGCAAAATAGAAAAGGATGATTGTGATACACTAACTACTTTATATCTCAAAAGGAATGAGGATTGTGTTACTCACGTCAAAAAACACTTGAAGAGTGAGCACATGAATGAAGGAGATTCCAACGATTATTTTCTGACAAAGATCAAATATTTGAAGGACCAATTGATTTTTGTTGATGAAGTCTTGGCTCATAGTTCACCTGTGTAGACTATTCTAAATGGTTTTCTAGATTCATATCAGAGTTTTTCTCCTACTCTTTAATTGATGTTGAAAGGAAACCTAGATGCCTTAACATTTGAGGAGTTATTCTCTTACCTATTGTAGGAAGATGAGTCTAGGCAAAACATGTCCATTATGCATGTTGTATATCATGCTTTCCTAGCTAGACAGAAGGGCAAAGGTAAACGGAGATATCTACTAGTAAGCAGAAATCTACTAATTCAGCACCATCAAAGAAGGATGACATAGATGAGAAGAAAACAAAAAAGTAGAAATTGTTTTGCAAATAATGTAAAGGAATTGATCATGTCATAAAGAGTTGTCCAAAACTGGCTGCAAAAGCGATAAAGAAGAAAGAGGCTCGAATGGTTGTTGTAGAGGCCTCCACACCCAAAACAAAGTTTGCTAATCTTGTGCAGAATGAAGAATGGGCATTTACTACTGTTTGCAGTTAGGACACATCTTCTCATGAAAAGTGTATGTCTCTAGTAGATTCAGATGTTTGGTAGTTTGATAGTGGGGCAGCCAAACAAATTGTAGCACATTTTCTTTTCATTGATGATTTTTCTAGGCATGTAAAATGGGCAAATATTAAACCCAAGCTACAATCCAATTAAATGTAATCAAAAGACCAATTGAGGAGGTCTTGAGGAGATGGAGGTTGTCGTGATTTAAAATGAACCTTTAGCACAAAGTCATAATTGGGTGATCTCTACTCTTAATTGTGTTTCTTATTGCACATCGATACATGACTGATTGCTACCTATGTGAATGTGAACATATGCTTGAATGCGTGTATGTGAATACACAAGTGTTTATATGCATTGACATTTGCTTGCTTGTGTGTGTATATATGTATCACATGAACATCATGTGTGTACACCCAATTCAGTGTGTTAATATGTGCATATGACCTTAGGTTCTGTGTGTAAGTGTGGACATGGGATTTGGTAACCAAAGCGTGTATACTCTTTCGTGTTTATGTATGTTCGTATACTTCTATGGGTGAATAATATGCATTTGCAATGTGTTTGTATGTTAATAATTGCGTGCATGTGAACCTTGACATGTATATGAATGAAACCATATTATTCTAGAAAAAAGTAATAAACTAGAATAAGAAAATAAAAGAATTAAACAAAATAAAATATAATGATAATAATAATAATACGCGTGTGCATATTGGGAGTAAGCATGCGTATATGGCAAGCATATGTGTAATGTGTCAAAAAGGTGGTTACTAAAGAGGAGGTCAATTATGGCGCCTAAGGACATGGCTGGATCGTACTAGGAAAACTGGCATCGGAAGCTAGGAAGTGATAATTAAGGGCGGCAGAGAGCCTGTCAATCTAGAGAGGGCCAGACAACCAATTTTGTTGGAGGGCTATCACCTAGTGGAGAAGCTTGCACAGTTAGACAAGGAGAGAATTCCTGATCGTGTTGTTCATGCTAGTGGTACTTTCTTCATGCTCCTGGTGTCCAGACCCCTCTGATTTTCAGATTTTCAACAGTTATCCAAGAGTGTGGCAGTCCAAAGACTATTCCTGATCCTCGTGGATTGTTGTTAAATTCTACACTAGAGGAGGTGCGCTCGAATCTTTAGGACCTATTAGTGACCATGTACAGTTGAAGGAAAGAGTGCCAGGTGACTCATCACGAGGAGTTCCTCGCTTCGAAGGACTCTTAATTTAACAATTGTGGGTGAAGGAACCAATGATCACTTACCGCCTCTCTATGTTATGACTTCTGCAAGACTCAAATCACTTGTGTGAAGAACATTGCTGAAGACAACTGATCCATACAGAGGAGATTCGCATGGACCTACATCCAAACGTAGAAGGGCTCTTTCAAAAATTGGAGGCTCTCGACATTTTATGAGCTCAAACTCTGAAAATCGAGGTTTATAATCTTTGTTTACATTCTCTCATGCAGTATTAGAACATCCAAACCAGGTCTTTTTTTCATAGTTTAACTTGTGCGTTGGAATTATATTGCGCATAGTTTGGAACATACGTGGTTTCCATTTTCTTGCTCAAAAGATACATGAATTGTTTGATTGGACTCTGATCTTTTCCATTACAGATTTGATGTCGAATCCAACTCACATCTCTTAGTGCTCATCGTTAAAGTGTTGTGTCAGCGTCTTAGTTTCATAAGACACTCCCTACTGCAAGTTTGCAAATGTGTTCATTTTTTATTTCTCTTCTCTTTGTTTTTTTTTCGAAGTGTTCTTGAATGAGAGGAGATTGCATCCAATCTTGTGTACTGTCTCATCTATTCACATATTTATTTTTTTGTGTGTTTTCAGCACCGTATTCTCTATGTGCATGTGAATTAAGATCCTTGCAACAGTGGTATGAGAGCTTGCTTGTGTCACTAGAGAGGGGTATGACATCATTCGTTTTGGCATTCAATCTCAGTTTTGCTATTCATTTTTGCGTTTTTATCGGATTTTGACTCCGATC
Source organism: Ceratopteris richardii (assembly GCA_020310875.1). Classification (NCBI taxonomy): domain Eukaryota; kingdom Viridiplantae; phylum Streptophyta; class Polypodiopsida; order Polypodiales; family Pteridaceae; genus Ceratopteris; species Ceratopteris richardii. The sequence goes on along the minus strand of CM035412.1, from coordinate 85,767,016 downwards.
TCTGTGTTTGTCTTCGTTTTGGTTTCCTTTTTGTCTTTCGTTTCTTGTTCCTGTTTTTGTTTCTGTTCCTCAACTTGAACCTATGTTAACTGCTACATTTACTACTATCTATACACCTACATTTACACCTTTGTTTAGTCCTTCGAATTACTCTTCTATATTTACATCTACATTTACACCTACATTTACTCCTTTGGAGTAACTACATTTACACCTATCTTTACTCCTTCAGCTTACTCCAAAGCATCAACTAAGGCATTGACATGATGTTTAAGGGATAAATTTAGAATTTTTGGCTTCCCTAGCACTCATTGCTTCCTTATTTATCATTGGTAGTAGTTTGATATGTGTGAACACCTTTTAATTAAGGAGTGGAAATACGGAGTATTTAACTCACCAAGGAGGGCTGAGTTGAACCAAAAACCTCACTTTCACAAGTGAAGGTTTTTACTGCTACACTATTCCCTTTTGTTCTCATTCTACACTTTTTTACTTATATTTAACATAGGTTGTATCTCTCTTACTTTTTCAATTCCCAAAAATCACCCTTCCCTTTTCCATTCTAATTCAAACAATCTCAAAATTGTTTTCACATATACAACAAGGGGCTTTCTTTGTCTACATACCCATAGATCCTACAAATACCATGGAGGATTTTTGTGAGTCACCTCTACCAAATGTACTGCTGGGAAAGATGGATGGACACTCCAGAAAATGAGTTGGTAATGCTAATCCCTACTATGTACCAGCCCTCTTTGACTTCAGAGTTGCATTGTAGGCCCTCTTAGCTTTCCAATGACACTAAACAAGTGTCTATGTACTTTGGAAACGATGCAAGTAATGATTAATTCAAAACACACTACTTGCTGCTTCACAATCCAATGAAAACATTCTATTTTGGTTCAAACACCTGCTGCTTGTTAAGCTCAATGCTTCCAATACAATAGGAATTAGAAACATTCATTTTAGAGATAATAAATTAGCTTAATAAGTTAATGACTTCAAGTGGAATCACTTAAAATGATTGATAATACTGAGAGCAATCAATTTAGCAAGTGTAGCATTACCCTCGATGTTTTAGGACCTCTGCAGAGCATGACCAGTGACCACTTCGATGCATTTTTCTCCTAATCCAGTGAATGGAATGTCTTCAAAATTTGTCAGCATGTAGTAGACTTAGAGCTAATTCTAATGCGCTATATAACATTAAAAATGGTGGCGTAATGAGTGAGATATGATGCAATACAAAATGATTGTTCTGAGTGACAATGATAGAGAGATCAACAAATATAAGAAATTATCTATTGTATTATATGAAAATGTTGTACATGATCATTGGCATGATAATCAATGCCCAATGATAATGAGAAGTGTAGGCTATGAATTGAGCCTCACTCTTTTAGAATGTGATCAACCAAAGCTTAGAATTGGAATGGTCTTTTTGTGAGATTTTACATTCATATTTTATAGATGCTTCATTCAAAATTTGAATTTGAATTCAACTTCGGCTCTCACTAAAACATGATCCACTAATCTAGGAGATATTCTCTCTAAGAAACATATAACTTTTCAATCCATGTAACTCCACACGTTTTGGGGATTTACAAAAATTCTTTTAGATGTAGATTCCTTTAACAAAGGATAAAAGGTAACTATTCTCCAGCAATAGTTCTCATGGGTCTTCAATCATTCACATGAAGTCTTCTCATGCCTATCCAAGAGTGTAGGCTTGGCACTTGCACCAACAACTCTCCCTCAAGCCAAACATCTTGGCTTGGTCTTCTTCATCAATCTTCTTGAATATCCTACTATCCAAACATAGCTTTAAATCTGCAAAGTTTAGTACTATCAAGTGCTTTGGTTAATAAGTCTGCACATTGCATATTAGGTGATACATATGCCAATTGAATTTCCTTGCTCAATAGCTTCTCTCTCACATAATGATAGTGGACCTCTATATGCTTGGTCCTAGCATGATAAATAGGATTTGCTGCAAGATGTAAAGAACTTGTATTATCTCCAAAAATCATTGGAGATATAGTGTGCAATCCAAAATCTACATATAGGAATCTGATCCATATGGCCTCATGAGCCACGCAAAAGATAGATAGCATGAGGTACTCCCTCTATCATCCTTGCAACCTGCCTAATCTACATCTGAGTATATCTTGATATCCAAATCTGAAGTAGGAAAATATAAACCTTGATTTTGAGTGCCCTTAAGGTTTTTTAAAATCCTCTTGGTAGCTTCTAAGTGAGGTGCTCTAGGTTTGTGCATAAATTGGCTTAAGACACTTACTCCATAAGCAATATCAATCCTTGCCAATGTAGCATAGTTTAGGCTTGCCACTATGATTTGGTATCCTATAATGTTTTCAAGCATATCACCTTCATGAGCACTTAGTTTTTGGTTTACCTCCATAGGAGTGTTTGCTACCTTGGCATCGTACAAATAAAACTTCTTTAACATGTCTTGTACATACTTTCTTTGAGTAATGTAAATTCGAGAGTCAGTATAGACTAACTTAAGTCCAAGAAAATACTTTAGTAATCCTAGATCACTAAATTTGAACTCCGTCATCATTTGACTCTTAATCTGCTTAATGCCATTAGCATCATTACTGGTAATTATGATATCATCAACATATACACATAGATATATCATCTCTGAATTACTTCTCTTAACAAACAAAGAAGTATTTGCTTTGCTCATGATGAATCCTTGATCTTGAAGATATGTTCTCAACCTATGGTTCCATGCCCTAGGTGCGTGCTTCAATCCATAAAGAGCTTTGTTCAGTTTACACACATGATTTAACTTACTTGGATCCTCATATCCACGAGGTTGAGACATGTACACCTCCTCTGAAATCCAGCCATTTAGAAATGCATTTTTTACATCTAATTGGTACATGTTCCAATTCTTTGATGCAGCCACACTTACCAATACTCTGATGGTTGGCATTTTGGCCATATGTGAGAAGGTTTCTTCATAATCAACTGCTTGGGTTTGTGCAAAACCCTTAGCCACAAGTCTAGCCTTGTACCTGCTTATTGATCCATCAAAATTTCTCTTGATCTTAGAGATCCATCTAGAACCAATTACCTTCATAGACTCCTTCTTTGGAACTAGATCCCAAGTATCATTCTCCTTGAGTGCTTCAATTTCTTCATCCATACCTTCCTTCCATTCTGCCTCGGTCTTTGCCTCTTCATATGATGATGGCTCTTCAAGTGAAAAATCTTTTGCAAGATAAATAGAATGCTTAGTAACTAAAGAAGTGTCATACCCACATCTAATTGGCTTCTTGCTCTCCCTTTGTGATCTTGTGATTGCTTGGTTGGATGATTCAGGTATATCCTCCAACTTCTTAATCTTGAATTTGCCTTTGAATTTCCATGCTTTGAATTCTTCTAGGTTGATGATGTCCTTATCATCTGATTTTATGTCTTCAATCTGGTTTGGGTCCTCCTTGGTGAGGCTTGGAAATTCCTCTTCCAAGTCATAAGGCAACTTTACTTTCTAGCATTCACTTTCAAACCAAGAATCATTCTCATCAAAGACAACATCTCTACTAATTATAAATCCTTTATTTGAAGGATTGTAAAACATGTATCCTTTCTTATTCAAGTCATACCCTATGAAGATGCACTTCTCTGCCTTAGGGTCTAGCTTACCTCTGATTTGAGATGGTATATGCACATAAGAAACACATCCAAAGATCTTGCAATGATCAAGTGAAGGTCTTCTACCATGCCATGCTTCATCAGGGGTCATCCCATCAAGAGATTTTGATGACAACCTTTTAACAAGATAAGTGGCAGTAGATGCAGTTTCTGTCCATAAGTAATTAGGTAATTTTTTCTCAGTTAGCATTGACCTAGCGATTTCAACAATTAATCTATTTCTCCTCTCGGCGAGCCCATTTTTCTCAGGGGTATACCTTTTTGTAATTTCTCTTTTGGATTCCTCTATCCTCCAAGAATGGATCAAACTCATTTAAGAAGTACTCACCTCCTCCAACTGACCTTAGACTCTTTAGGCTTCTTCCTGTTTGATTTTCAACAAGTGCAAGATACTTCTTAAAGGAACTGAATACTTCATCTTTGCGCTTCATAAAATATAAGATAATCCACCTACTGAAGTCATCAATGAAAGATACAAAATACCTTGATCCAGAAATTGAGGGATCCTTACTTGGTCCCCATACATCTGTATGGACAAGCTCCAAGTAGTCCTCATGATGTAGCCTTTCTTTGAGAAGAGTAATAACCTGTGAGATTTTCCAACCTGACAAGCACCACATTTATAGATCATGTGTTGCTTGGATACATTGGGTATCCCAAGCATAGATTGATCTCTACAAATTTTCTCTAAGGTTCTCTCACCAATATGTCCTAATCTCTTATGCCAAATTTCAAGATCTGACAATGTTTGATCCATGTAGCTATAAAGTGCAATATTCCTTGTATCTTTGATAGAGTGTCCAAACTGGATGGCGCAAAGCTCTCGTATGCGTGCACGCATTGCTTTGCCAGCCGCATCCATCACCAGAGCTCCATCTCGGATACTATTCACCTTGGAGTCATCATGGTCATGAGCACTCCAAGGTGTACGCGGTGTTCCACGTGGTGTACTGTGTGGCGTACCTACATCTGAGGTACTCGTCCTAGGAGTAGAAGCGAGCGACACAACGTCCATCGCACTGCCTCCACAACAACCGCCTCCTCCGCCTCCTCCGCCTTCAGCCGCCTTCATACCTACCTACCTGTATATATCCATGTTTTTTACCTTATACTTACCTGGTACAATAAGAGCTAATAATAAATGACCTTTCTTTGTGGCCAACCATGATGGAATATTATAACTGACCAAACATACAGGCCATGTGCTCCATGAAGAACTGCGTAATCCAAATGGATTCACTCCATCCATAGCTAGGCCTAGATGTATGGACCGAGGCTCACTAGCAAACTCTCGCCATTTACTATCTATGTGCTTCCAAGCATCAGAGTCAGCAGGCACTCCCATTACATTATTTGTAGACCTGCTCTTTGTATGCCATGACATTAACTCAACTATTGATTTGCATCTAAACATGTTCTTAATTCATGGAATGATAGGAAAGTGGCAAACAACCTTTGCGGGGATTGCCTCGCCTACAACGTCTTCTCTAAATCTATTTGCTCCACACTTTGGACATACGTGGAGATGCTCATACTCATTCCAAAAGAGAATGCAATCATTCGGACAAGCATGAATTTTAGTATAATCCATTCCAATGGACTGTAAAAGTTTTTTCGCATCTCCACGTGTTGGAGGCATGTCATTGCCCTCTAGCAAAAATTGATCTTTAAGAAGCCTGCAATAAGCAATTAAAATGATATTAGTAAATGAAGTTATTGTGATACAACAATGAAAGCCAATTTGTTCTCCACTTACATGAACAATTCAGTGACACTACTGTCTTACCATCCATAAATGGATTTCAGATTCAGCATCGCGAGTGAAGCACGTAATACAGATATCTTTGCTCCATTGTAAAGTGGTAAATGAGCTAATCTTCGCATGTTTTCATATTCTTCATCAACTTCTGATCGTGGAAGTTTTGTTGTGTCCATGAAACTCTCGAAACCTTCTTCACCATCATGATCTTCGTCCATCTCATAAAATGCTTCAAGCATCTCTTCCATATGTTCATTCTGTGTAATATTATTAGTGCTTGCTTGTACGTCTAAGTCCTCTTTTTCTCTCTTTTGTCCACGAGAGGTTACCGGTGCAATGTCGTTTGGGTCCATCTACCCACCTCTGGGACCATGCAAATGATAGCGTAGGTTTTGGAGTTGACGCCTATCAAAGGATCCATACTCTCTGACATGTGCAGTACAAATCCGTCGTTTTCGATAAATTTGATACTTGCACTGTGTGCAAGGACATGTCATTCTCTCTTTAGGATCCAAAGAAGCCATCTACTACAATATGGACATTTTAGAACAATTGTTTTCTTATTAAACCTAAAAATCTAACTTTGAAGACTTAAATCTGAAATACTAAACCTAAATTCTTAAATACCTGAAAAAACTTAAAACCCTAACTTTAAAACCCTAATCTATATAACTATCCTATTTTATCTATATATTCGGATTTTTTCTTGATTGATCCTATATTATATATATATTTATTTATTTATTCAGATTTTTGTCCTCTTAATTGAGTTATATGTATGCCTAAACCCTAAAACCCTAATTTAAAAGATCCAGACCTAAATTATGTATATTTCTATACACGTGTATATACATGTATATATGTATTATATGTGTATGTGTATGTGTGTATATATGTTATGTAGGTGTTAAAACCCTAAAACCCTAATCCAAATGACTTAGACCTAAAACATGTATAATTATCCCACTTTATATATATATATATATATATATATATATATATATATATATATATATATATATATATATATATATATATATATATATATATATATATATATATATATATTTATATATATATATATATATAGATATATATATATATTATACAAGCCGATTTGTTTCTTAATTAATCCTATTTTTATATATATTATTATATATATTTAATTAAATTATTTAAAACACTAATCCTTTTTATATTTATTTATGTATAGAATTATCTTAGTTTAAATATATATTTATTTATATATTCAAATTTTTTCCTTACTTAATCCTATTTTTATATATTTAATTATAAATATTTAATTATAAATATTTAGTTAAATTTTTTAAAACACTAATTCTTTTTATTAAAACACTAAAACCCTAATCAGAAAGACTTAGACTTAAATTTGAAATACTAAAACCTAAATACTTAAAAACCTATAAAAATCTAAACCCCTAATCCTAAAACCCTAATCATATTTTATATATATATATTTATTTATATATTCTGATTTTTTTTCTTATTTTTCTCTATATTTTTTCTTAATATTAATATAATTGAGTTATATGTATGCCTAAACCCTAAAACCCTAATCTTAAATATCTAGACCTATAAAAATCTAAACCCCTAATCCTAAAACCCTAATCATATTTTATATATATATTTATTTATATATTCGGATTTTTTTTCTTATTTATTTCTATATTTTTTCTTAATGTAAATATAATTGAGTTATATATATGTCTAAACCCTAAAACCCTAATCTTAAAGATCTAGACCTAAAATATGTATATTTCTGTATACATGTGTATATACATGTATATATGTATTATATGTGCATGTGTATGTGTGCATATATGTTATGTAGGTGTTAAAACCCTAAAACCCTAATCTTAAAGATTTAAATCTAAAATATGTATATTTTTGTATGCATGTGTATTTACATGTATGTATGTATTATATGTATATGTGTGTTTGTGTATATATGTTATCTACGTATTAAAACACTAAAACCCTAATCAGAAAGACTTAGACTTAAATATGAAATACTAAAACCTAAATACTTAAACACTTATAAAAATCTAAACCCCTAATCCTAAAATCCTAATCATATTATATATATATATATATATATATATATATATATATATATATATATATATATATATATATATATATATATATATATATATATATATATATATATATATATATATATATATATATATATATATATATATTTTTTTTTTTTTTTTTTTTTTTTTTTTATTTTCATATTTTCTTCTTATTTTTCTCTATATTTTTTCTTAATATTAATATAATTGAGTTATATGTATGCCTAAACCCTAAAACCCTAATCTTAAATATCTAGACCTATAAAAATCTAAACCCCTAATCATATTATATATATACATTTATTTATATATTCAGATCTTTTTGCTTATTTATTTCTATATTTTTCTTAATGTAAATATAATTGAGTTATATATATGTCTAAACCCTAAAACCCTAATCTTAAAGGTCTAGACCTAAAATATGTATATTTCTGTATACATGTGTATATACATGTATCTATGTATTATATGTACATGTGTATGTGTGCATATATGTTATGCAGGTGTTAAAACCCTAAAACCCTAATCTTAAAGATTTAAATCTAAAATATGTATATTTTTGTATGCATGTGTATCTACATGTATGTATGTATTATATGTATATGTGTGTTTGTGTGTATATGTTATCTACGTATTAAAACCCTAAAACCCTAATCAAAAAGAATTAGACTTAAATCTAAAATACTAAAACCTAAATACTTAAACACCTATAAAAAACTAAACCCCTAATCCTAATACGCCAATCATATTTTTTATATATATTTATTTATATATTCAGATTTTTTTTTCTTACTTTTCTCTATATTTTTTCTTAATATAAATATAATTGAGTTATATGTATGCCTAAACCCTAAAACCCTAATCTTAAATATCTAGACCTAAAATATATATATTTTTGTATACATGTGTATATACATGTATATATATATTATATGTGTATGTGTATGTATGTGTAAATAGCGTACAAACCCTAATCCTATTTTTATATATTTGATGTAAAAAAAAGCTTCAAAATAAACAGTTTATATATTTAATTATATATATTTAATTAAAACACTAGCTTAGGTGTGTATGTGTGTGTGAATGTATGCATGTGTGTATGTATGTGTGTGTGTGAATGTATGCATGTGTGTATATGTGTATGTGTGTCTATGTATGCATGTGTGAGTATGTGAGTATGTATGTACATGTGTGTGTATGTATGTATGTGTGTACATACGTGTGTATGTATACATGCATGTGTGTATATGTGTGTATGTATGCATGTGTGTATATATGTGTGTGTATGTATGCATGTGTACATGTGTGTGTGTATGTATCCATGTGTATACATGTGTGTGTATGTGTATGTGTGTATGTATGCATGCATGTGTGTGCATGTGTGTGTATGTGTGTGTATGTATGCATGCATGTGTGTGTATGTGTGTGTATGTGTGTATGTGTATGCATGTGTATACATGTGTGTGTATGTGTATGTGTGTGTATGTATACATGCATGTGTGTATATGTGTGTATGTATGCATGTGTGTATATATGTGTGTATGTATAGTGCATGTCTACATGTGTGTATGTATGTATGCATCTGTATACATGTGTGTGTATGTGTATGTGTGTGTATGTATGCATGCATGTGTGTGTATGTGTATGTGTGTATATATTGTATGCATGCATGTGTGTATATATGTGTGTGTATGTATGTGTGTATGCATGTGTGTGTATGTATTCATGTGTGTATATGTGTATATGTGTGTATGCATGCATGTGTGTATATGTGTGTGTATGTATGCATGCATGTGTGTATATATGTGTGTGTATGTATGTGTGTATATGTGTGTGTGTATGTGTATGTATGCATGTGTATATATGTGTGTGTATGTATGTGTGTATGCATGTGTGTGTATGTATGCATGTGTGTAAATTTATATGTGTGTGTATGCATGTATGTGTGTATATGTGTGTGTATGTAAGCATGCATGTGTGTATAGGTGTGTGTATGTAAGCATGCATGTGTGTACATGTATGTGTGTATGTATGCATGTGTAAATGTGTGTGTATGTGTGTGTGTATGTATGCTCTATTTTCCTATCTCTATCTTCCTTTCTTTCATTATTCTTTATCTCTCACTCTCTCTCTCTTCTCTCTCTCTCTCTCTCTCTCTCTCTCTCTCTTTCTCTCTCTCTCTTTCTCTCTCTCTCCTTCTCTCTCTATCAATAGAGAATAAAACAATCACTTACAAGTATGTCCCTCTTTTGAATCGTTGTCGTCAAAGCGTAATGTATGTCGTCTATCGTCCAATTCGAAACAATCGACACCAAAGAACTTCTGCAAAATCAAAGAAAAGAGAAATTATAAAACCTAAAGCATAGAGAAACACAAATGCTAACAGTACGCACAACACTTACCAAGATGTGAGATCTAAGCCGAGAGAGAGTGTATGTGTGTAGAGAGAGAGATCTGTGTGTGTGTGTGCATACGACTATGAAGGTCGCAATTGGTTCGCGTGCGCAAGTTCCACAAAAGATCAATAGTACTCAAACACGTGCAAAAATGTGAAGTTTTGCTCTCGAGTTCGCGGTATGTTTAAAACTCGCCGCCGGTATATGCGTCGATATGGGCGTCGGTATATGCATTGGTAATTCCCAGTAAATTACCGACGCTTATAACGGCGCCCATACCAACGCATATACCGATGCATATACCGACGCTGATAGCGAAGGCTGTGGGCTACACCGACAATCTGTTTAAAACAGTCATACCGACGGTCACTTGACCGTCGGTATCTCTAAGTGACATTTCTCGAAGCCCATACCGACGGCGAGTGTGACCGTCGGTATATACAGTGTCGGTATGCTCCTCATATGTTGTAGTGCTATGGAAGCTCAAGAGGTAGAGTCAACAACAACAATGGCTACAACAACAATAATAATTATCAAGGAGGATATAGAGGAAGTAGAGACTACAAAAACTATGCATATGATCAATCCTAAGAGGATTCGTTACTTTTGATGATCATGAACATGCAACAAGGTAAATCAAATGAACATGTATTCTATACAGACTAAGGTTGCTCAAATCATCTAGTAGGAAATGTGCTCTAATCTGACTTGGAGGATCCAAGGATTAGATATGAATTCCAAATTAGAGATGACACAAGGCATCCACTAGAGAAGATAGGCAATATGAAAACTCCAAATGTTAATATGAACCTACTGAGCCAGGGATTCTTTATGCCAATCATTACCAAAAGTCTCGTAAGTGTTGGTTAGACTGTTGAAAAGGAGTTGGAGGTGAGATTCACAAACAATGGAACATTTGTTGAGGATCCCAATCAAGGATTGAAGAGGATAGAAAGAGTCGAAAAGTGAGCTAGATTATTTACATTTGAGCTCCAAGATACTAGAAATATTGCATTGTTCGATTATGGTAGCCAAAATCTATTAGAGCTGGAAATTTGGCACAATAGATTAACTCATATGTGTGAAAGGGATCTAAAGAAAATCAATAGGAATCAGAAAATTATCAATATGGCTAAGGTCAGATGGAGGGGGCGAATTTTTCTCCCATGACTTTTTTTCTTATCTCAAAGAGAGGGGAATCAAAAGAGAGATTACAACTAGGTATAATCGAAAGTGAAATGGAGTGGCACAGAGAAGAAATAGAACCATAGTGTAGGCTCCAAGGACAATGCTAAACGAGAAGAAGTCTCCCAACTACTTATGGGCAAAGGATCTATCTATAGCCACTTATCTTATCAATAGACTCCCATTAAAAGCATTGGATGGGATCAAACCTTTTGAAGAATGAAATGGAAGAAGACGGAGGTGGAGACTTGGCGGCGCCGGCGGAGGAGGAGGACAGATGTCAGCGGAGGGCGGAGGCGGAGAAGGGGCAGCAGAGGGCGGATGTCGGATGGCGGGCGGCGGCGGCGACGGTAGTGCGGCTCCAGCGGGCGGCGGGATGACGGCGCTGCGGAGGCGGGGTGGCTCCAGTGGAGGCGGCGGGGCAGGTTTTCCAGTCGGTAGGAGGGTGTCGGAGGTCGAGGGTGGCGGAGACGGGGGTGGAGGGATTTGGCGGAGAGGGCGGAGAGGGGTGGATGGAGGTGTATGCGGAGTATGGAGGGGTTTGTGGCGGCGGAGTCGGCGGAGTGAAGCGACTGAGGGGCGGAGTCGGGGCTGCGGAGGCGGATTTCGGAGGCGGACTGGCGGGGTGGAGGCGGGGTGGCTCCAGCGTGTGGCTCCAGCGGAGGTCGTCGGAGGCGGGGCGGAGTCGGGGCTGCAGAGGCGGATGGCGGAGGCGGACCGGCCGGGCGGAGGCGGGGTGGCTCCAGCGGATGGCTTCAGCGGAGGTCGGCGGAGGCCGGGGCGAGCTCCAACGGAGGTCGGCGAAGGCGGGGGCGGGCTAATGCGGAGCGGCGGCTGCGGAGTCGGAGGCGGCGGCGGGCGGCTCCAGCGGGTAGGTTTGGGGTTGGAGGCGGCGCGGAAAGGTGTGGGGCGGCGGAGGCGGTCGGCGGCCAAGGAGCAAGAGTGCTGCAGAGTGCGGGTGGAGACGATCGGATACCGGCGGAGGCGAAGGGAGTCGGGCGGCGGAGGCGGTCTGCGGCCAGGGAGTAAGAGGACTGCAGAGGGCGGCGGAGGCTGTCGGAGACCGGCGGAGGCGGAGGGAGTCGGGCGGAGCCGTCGGATTGAGGCAGATGGATGGCGGAGCGTGTGGATGGCGGAGATGTAGGCGGACTGGCGGAGATGGCTGCGGACCGGCGGGGTAGGGTGCTTGCGTGGTGAATTGCGGAGGGAGGCGGGTCCGATGGTTGGGGTCGGGTTGCGGTTATAGGGGCGGGTGGCGGTTAGAGGGGCGGCGGGGGCATAGGTCGGTTGTGTGCCTGCGGAGGGGTTGGTTGAGGGCTGCGAAGGCGGAAGTTGGGAGGGATTACCGCGGGGGTCGGAGGCAGGTTGAGGCGGTTGAGGGCGGAGGCTGGAGGTTGGAGGGGTGTGGCGAGGGCGGGTGAGGGCGGATGAGGGGGGTTGGCGAATGGGGACGATGGTGGAAGAGGGAGGGGGAGTGGATGGCGGGGGGATTGCGGGGGCGCGGAGGTGGGTGCGGAGGTGGGCTGAGGGGGATTATGGTGGAAGAGGGAGGGGTGGTGGAGGGGTTGGGCGGGTTAATCCGAGGGGAGGGGAAGGTTGGTGTGTAGGCGGGGGGCGCTCAAGGGGTTGGATGGGTGTAAGAGGGGGATGCTTGTGAGAGTTGGGGAGGGAGGGCCGCCGGGTTGGAGGGGAGTTGGGGTGGAGGAGAGGGGTGGAGGTGCGCGAGGGAGGCTTGGAGGGCAGGAAGGGGAAGGTAGTCGAGGGGGTAGAAGGGCTTGGAAAGCGTTCTCGTGAGGGGGTAGGTTGCTTCTTCTTGTTTCCACAACGGATTCCTGGACCAAGGCTGAGCCAGGGTTCATTCAATCGATCAGAGAGCACTTTCGCAAACAGCTGAACTCTTCCAGCAATGATGAGGATGCAGGATTGCAGATACGCGGGGAGCAATGGTGAAGGAGAAAACACATTATATAGCAAGGGGGAACGAAGAATGACCTCTCAGAAGGGAATGGATCAGCATAAAAGAGTTTCCAAAAGAGTGGAGAAGCAAACTTTAATTACCTCCATTCAAGAGATTAACAAAGTAAAGGGCCTTATTGAAAGTGATTTTGCAAACATAGGAGCCATCAAAACTAGACGCCTAATTTTTATTTAACCATGAATTTTAATTGTTAAATTGATGAAATAACAACAGGAAAAGAAAATTGGCGCCTCAAAATGTGTGGGCATTTTGCATATTATTGCTACCTATTAAAGCAATCCAAACAAATAGGAAACAAAAAATAAATGAAAAGGCAAAGGTTATGACTTTTGGTGGTACCCCTTGAGTCTGGAGATGTTTACCAAGGGTAGGGTGTCGCCATCCAGTGTTTCCAATTGCACAACACCCCATTGCAATATTTTCAGAACTTGAAAAGGTCCTTCCCAATGAGGGATCCATTTTCCTTTTGCAGTCGTATGAGGGTTAGGTTTATGGAGTAGAACTAACATGCCCGCTTCAATGTTGTTTTTCCACAGATGTCGATCATGTGCCTCTTTCCGTTTCATCTGAGTCTGTATCAATTGTTTGGTCGCTAGTAGACGAATCTCCTCCACTTTATGTAGTGCTCCTAGCCTCTAAGAGCCATCACAATCCTTCTTTCCCTGCATGAATGCTATCTTAGGCGATCCATGTAAAAATTCAAAGGGCTCGATAGGTAAGATGCCATAGACCAGTTGGAATGGGGAATAGCCAGTGGCCTCTTTGTAGGCTAACCTGTATGCCCAAAGTGTACCTAGGTACGCAATGCCCCATGAAGTGGGTTGCAACATACACTCCTTTCTTAACATTGCAATTAAAACCTTATTTGTCGACTCAGCCTGTCCATTTGCTCGTGGATAGTAAGCACAAGAGGTCCTATGAAGAATTTTATACCTGTTGAAGATTTCTTGCAGGACTTTATTGACAAAATGGGTACCTTGATCAGTAAAAATTTCAAGTGGACAACCAAACCTGCAAATGATGTTACTATAAATGAGATCAGCAACAGTTTGGGCAGTGCAATCGGAGGAGGCAATAGCTTCAGCCCACTTTGTGGCATAATCAGTAGCTATCAGGAGATATTTTTCTCTTTTTGGAAACGCGGGAGGGTAGATTGGCCCTACAAAATCTAACCCCCACTTCTCAAATGCTTGCCAGGAGGTGGAAATAACCAAGGGGTTATGTCTCTGCTTTGTTGGCTTAGGTCCACACCTCTGGCAAATGTCACATGCTTTTCCCCATTCATCTGCATCCCTAAATAGTGTAGGCCACCATAGACCCGCATCCAGTATTCTCTGACTCATAATATGTCCTGGGAGGTGCCCACCACCTGTACCTTCATGTGCAGAGTGAAGGACTTCCCTCACTTCTTCTTCTTCCAAACACTTCTTGAACCGGTCATCTTTGCCCTCTCTGTACAATTTATCTTTGATGAAGGTATATGGTCTACTCTTGATTAGCAGGTTCTTCTTTTGTACAGCACTAGCCTTTTCTGGATACAATCTACTTTTAATGAAATTTTTAATGTCGTAATACCAGCCTTGAGCTTTTACAGCAAACAGATGAGCATCTGGAAAGTCATCATTGATTCCACTAGATTGATTCATCATATTTATTCTAGATAAGTGATCCGCCATAACATTGTCTTTTCCTGGTTTATGGACTACAGAAAAATCAAACTCTTGGAACAACAATAGCCACCTCCATATTCTCCCGGTGGCCTGGGGTTTGTTGAGTAGGTATTTTAGTGGTTGGTGATCTGATATAATAATAAATTTTACCCCCAGTAAGTAATGGCGGAATTTTTGGACGGCAAAGACCATTGCTAGTGCTTCCCTTTCAGTAGTACTGTAATTCCTTTCAGCCTTGGTCAAGGTTCTACTGGCATATTGAATTGGTCTGTCCATTTTAAATTCTTCACTAGGTTGGGTCAGAACTGCCCCCACTGCATATGCACTGGCATCGACATGTATATGAAAGATTTTTGACCACTCCGGTGTGACCAAGATAGGAGCACACACCAACCTTGACCGTAATGTCTGATATGCTTTTTCCTCCTCTTCTTCCCATTTAAAAGGTACTTCCTTACCTGTAAGTCTAGTCAGAGGTCTAGCTATCTCTGCATACATTTTTATAAACCTTCTATGATAACCCGTATGCCCCAAGAAACTCTGGATCTCTTTAGGAGATTTAGGTTTAGGTAACTTTAATATAGAAAGAATTTTGTCAAGATCTGGGGCCATACCTTTAGCCAACACCACATGTCCTAAAAGGGTTCCTTCTGTCACAAGGAAATGACATTTATTTGGATTGAGCTTTAACTTAGTTTCTCTGCATCTTTGGAAAATATTCTGCAGCTGCCTCAAGTGCTGGTCCAAACAATCTAGATGATTTTCCTTGTGAGATCCTGAAAACGAAGAGAAGTCATCCATGAAGATTCTAAGTGATTCCAGCAATAGGGGGCCAAAAATGAGATTGACCGTTCTGTTAAAGGTGGCTGGAGCATTTCTCAGCCCAAATGGCATTTTTACATACACATATGTTCCCCAAGGTGTGATAAAAGCAGTCTTTTCACGATCCTCTGGATGTATTGATATTTGATTATAGCCACTGAATCCATCCATAAAACTATATAATGCATGCCCAGCCACTTCTTCAATGACCTGTTCTGCAAAAGGCATAGGGAACCCATCTGGAATGGTCACCTTGTTGAGAGCTCTAAAGTCAACACAAATTCTGATTTTATTTGTATTCTTCTTCGGTACTATAACCATAGGTGAGAGCCACTCTCAGTGCTCCACAGGAATGATGATTCCTGCATCCTCCATCTTTTGGATTTCCACATAGACGGCTTCGGCATACTTTGGATTGAGTCTATAGTTCCTTCCTTTGATGGGTCTGGCTCCATCAACCAAAGGGATTCTGTGCTCTCCATAAGATGCAGGCACTCCTTCTAAGTCTTTATAATGCCAGGCAAAAACATCTGCATACTGGGTCAAGAATGATTTTACCTTTTCCAGGAGCTCTGGGTGGCTCCCCAACCAAGTGGCCACCAGAACTAGTTGAGTATTGTTTTGAGTGCCTAAGTGTATTTCTTGGACCGGATTTCTTGTTACCATATTATCTCCCTGTGCATCTGCTTCCTTGTCTTCTTCTACTAGCTTTTCGTGCATTGCTTCATAAGCAGGTGTATTTTGGACTTCGATGTGTTCCTCCTTGTCCTGCATCCATCCTGCAGGGATTTCTTGAATTGGGAAAGAACATTCAACCTCAGAATTTTTTACCTTGTTTTTAGCTTTAGAAACTTCGTTATCTGTGGTTGACACATCCTCCTCTAATTTGTGTTTGAGGGGTATCTTCCTGCCCCTTCTGTGGTCAGCGATGGGCTCTCCCAATCCATCAACTTGGACCTTTTCCTTGTCTTCATCATAATCTTCAGTCGTGCTAGGATTATCAAGGAAAATTCCAAAACAAGAGGAAGAGTTGCCCGCTTGGAGCCAATAGAATATCCTCTTCTTCCTCAAAATCTATTTGGGGTTGATCCTCCGCTTCGGTTTCCATGCAAATGCTCACTGTTTGCATCATACTAGTGTTTCCTTGATTGTCTGGGCCTTCTTCTAAATGAATTTGTGTCAGCTCCTGCCCTTTCTTTTGAACCCACATAGTGTCCTTACCCCAATCATGAATGACACTGGCATGCCTCAGCCAAGGTCTTCCAATTAAGAGAGGAAATCCTCCTTCAACCTGGGGCAATCTTAAAACCACAAAATCCAGAATGAATGGATTACCTTGTACTTCAAGTGGAACTTTTGGGATTACCCCCAAGGGCCTTACTTTGCTCTGATCTGCCAGCGTAACCGTGAAATTTGCAGGTCTTGAAGGGTGGAGTCCAATCTTTTTCATGGTATGTTCAGGCATCAAGTTAATACCAGAACCACCATCTACAATAACACCTTGAAATTCATGACCCTTGATTGATATTGTAAGCCGAGGACTTTTATAATCCGTAAGGGGTGCTTCCCCCCTAATTATCCCTTTATGTAAAATAGCAGTCTTGGCCACTAAGCTTGTAGTAGAAGCCTCATCAATTATCTGCAATAATTCTGACCTGAATTTCCCATCCATCTTTATTAATTCAAAAATACTAACCTCCTTCTTCATTGACTTGAGTAGTTTTGAAGCCTCTGACTCTTTAAGAGAGTGAGCTTCATTTGCTTTGCCAAACTCTTCTTGAGCCCTGTTGAAGGCATGCCCACAAGGAAGGTTATGTACTTGTTGACCACTTTTGTCGCTAATTTCTTCTCTCTGATAAACTCATCACAAATCTTTATGTGCTTACTTTCATGGAAGATGGTGTTTCTTTCTAGATCAATGCTTGAGATATTATCTCCAAACAATGTAAGCTCTTTGACCTCCACATCTAAGTCCTTCATGTTCTTCTTGATCCATATGATCTCACATGTAGCAAGTAATACAAACTTCTATTCAGCCTCAATAGATTATAATGCACATGCATGTTGCTTCTTGGACATCCAAGAGATGACTCTTTGACCTAGAATGAAAGCATAACTAGATGTGGTGCTCTTGTACTTCTTTCTTCCATCCAAATTAGCATCACAAACGCCTTGCGGAGGTAATCCATCTCCATAATTCTAGTAGAACCCATGGTCGATTGTATGCTTGAGCTATCTTAGCAATCTCTTGGTTGCATTCATATGTACATCACTTGGAACATTCACAAATTGGGAAAGAACTCCTAGGACTTAACTCAAGATAGGTCCTGTGATAGTAGCATAGTTGAGGCTTCAAATTATGCTTATATATGATAAAACACCTTCAAGGTTTTGCCCTTCACATACATCTAACTTAGTTTTTGGATCCAATGGTTTCCTGCAAGTGATACATGCAACAATGTCATACATAAAAATCATATCTTGAAACTATTTTTCCTAATCTAATTAAACACTGTTTCCTACATAAGTAATTTCTCTTCGATGAAAATATTTCAAAAACCCAAGATCTAAAATCTTGAAAACCTTCTGGAGCTTGGACTTGACCCATTTGATACATATATAATCTCTTCTTATTATAATTAAGTCATCCGCATATATGCATATGTAGAAAACCAATCCTCCTTCCTTCTTGAAATATACGAAAGGGTCTGCAAATTTGGTTTTTATCCACACCTGCACAATTACTACAAAAACCCCTTGATTTGAAGCCTTGGGGGCTTTCTTTAAACTATATGATGTTGTCCCACATTTACAAACAAAATCTTAATGTTTAGAGGTTCCAAAACCTGAAGGTTACTAACTCCTACAAGTCGCCATTTACAGAAGAATTCTTTATAACCACATGATATATTATCCACCTCGTAAATGTGTCTAATCCATTGATTTTTGTAATGGTGGTCACCTCTCTTAGAAGACTAAATGTTTCTTTGTAGCTATTCCCATAATATTGAGCCAAATCTCTTTGCTACAAGCCCTGCTTTGTACCCACCAATTGAAGCATCAGAATTCCTCTTCACTTTATAGAAATATTCTTTGCAAAATACCATCCTTACTTCTTTTCTTTGAACTAGAATCTTTCACGATAAAGAAGATCATGTAGATATCTCTCAAACACTTGCACATATAGAGAGGAGCACACATAGATTGAGGCAAGGAAGAATGATCATCATCATCATCATCTTCTTCTTCTTCTTCTTCTTCTTCTTCTTGTATTACATAAAGAGAATATAGAAGAATGACCTAATACAACAATACAATCATTATAATAGATAAACAGAAATACATGAAGAAAACCCTAATGCTCACCAATAAATGAATTAGCAAGAAAAACAAATGTGGCATCACTCTTGGTAGATAAATGGAGTACAACACACTAAAAGCTTTCATGACATATATCAGCATAACCACTTTATGTTGGAGAGATGAAAAATTGATACGTGTCATCCTAGATCATCACAATTTGGTCTTGATATCTCAACACTCCCCCTAAAGCTCAACATCATGTCTTGTAATCCAAGCATGATTTGTATTTCTTCAGGTTTTTTGCTACACGTAAATTAGCAAAAATATTAACAACTTGCACATGTGTCCTCACATAAACAAGATCAATATCACTAGTTAATATGTTTTCTATGAAGAACTGATAATGTATCTTGATGTCCTTTGTTCTAACATGAAATACAAGATTTCATGCTATCTTGATGATACTAAGATTATCACAATAAATGATGATAGGCGTTTGTACTTTCACACCTAAATCAACAAGTAGAATCTCTATCGATGATGCTTCACATGCTCCCATTTCAACACATATATACTCAACCTTTTTACTTGAGAAGGAAATAGCGGGTTGCTTCTTGCTACTCAGTACAACAATTAGAATCCCAAGTAAGAATAGAAACCGACACGTAGATCTTCTATCTAGAATAATATGATCCCAATCTACATTGATGTGTACATGAGCCTACAGTTCTACACCAACTTCATAAAACAATGTATAATGTGAAGTAGCACTCACATAATTTAGAGTGCCTCTCAAAGCATCTAAATGTGCTTTCATGGGAACGTGCAGAAATTGACTTTGAAGTGCTATAGTGTAACTTAGATCAGGCCTTGTAATTGTGGATATACCAAAATTGACACAATTTTCATGTACATAGTAGCATTTCCAATGCTTCACCTAGTGTAGTATCAAAGTTAAAATTCTTATCTAATGGAATAAATTGGCTTACAATCCTCCATACCAAACTTTTGTAGCATACTCAAGTCATTTTGTCTTTGGGACATCCATATACTTGTTTCTGTATGTATAAACTCAATTCCCCAAAAAAAAAAGAATAGCATACCAAGATCTTTCATGTCCATTTCATGCATAATTATTTGCTTTATCTCTTAAATGTTTTTGTCATTATCACCATCCATAATCAAGTCATCAACATAAATAGCCCCATTTGTGATGCTATCATCACCCCTGCTTGCATATGGTAATTGATCTACATCACACATAAGAAATCCAATAGTGGTTCAATAATCTGCAATCCTTGCATGCCAAGCACAAGAATCTTGTTTCACCCAGTACAAAGCCTTTGCAACCTACAAACATATTTTTGGTTATTTTTATCCTCATATCCTTGTGGGTTTTCCATATATACTTCCTCCTACAACTCCCCATGCAAGAAGGCATTCTTCACATCTATCCCATGTAAAACCCATCCTTTTATGGTAGCAAATGCAACAAGTTCTCTAGCACAACCATTTTAGCTACATGGCTAGAGGATTCCTCATAATCAATGCCATATGATTGTGCATATCCTTTTTCTATCAATGGTTCTTTATGCATGCTTATAAAGTCATCAACATTGTGCTTTTTCTTGTAAACCCACTTGCACTTGATGGGTTTCTTTCCTCCCAATATGCATTTCCAATTACACCTTCAAAACAAGAAGGTTAAACATCTTGTATTACCTTGGACATGTAGGCTCAATGATGAGCCATGGAAGTAACATACATTAATTGTTGCATTGAATTCCACATTATCTTAGATCTCCTTGCTTATCGATTACTTCTTCTTTTAGTATGATTTTCATATCCCTTTCCTACTCCTAGACTCTTCATAGATGGCAATCCAAGTTCCTCATCAAGGCTCGGTTTTAAAACGCTTGATTCTCCATCAATGTCTTCAAAAAATGTTGATCTTTTAATAACATCAAAGAGCATTTCTTTACCTTTCTTGGATGTATTTGATGATATTTTTACATTCAAATTTCTGTGCAATCTTCCACTCTGTAGGTTTGAGTTGGAACTATTTCTTGATGACATATTATTTCCACTCAAAACTTGAGATTCTGCACTCGTGTTCTCAACATTTCCTTTTTCATTTCAGTAAGGAGTAAGTCCTTCATTGGCCTCTCTAGAAGATTGAAATTTCATCAAACATGACATCTCTACTTACCTTAACCAATCGTGTGAGTGGGTTGTTAGATTTATATCCCTTTTCCTCAAGGGAATACCCAATGAAGATACACTTTAATGCTTTTGGATCCAATTTTGTCCTCAAATCATCTGCACCATGTACAAATGTAATATAATCGAATACTTTGATATGCAATAATTTTGGTTTTATTTTTTTAAAAAGGAAGATCCATAATAGCCTACTCTTCGAAACTTTAATTAATAGAAATAACAATTGTACAAGAGAGTGGGACTAACACCCATGGGACCTCCCAAATCCCACAAAGTAGGGGTTGCATAAAACTTGCTAGAAAACATTACAAAGAAGGTTGATAATCCTTTCCCCCCTCATGGGAGTCCCACTTCCTTTTAATCTTGTTTCTGTCTAGCAAAAACACTTTGTAATGCCTAAAATGTGAGGATATCTTACAATTAGAATTGTTTTTCCGAAAAGGAAAAGAGATGTTATGATTGAACATTCTTTAGGAGTACTACTAAAGTTGGCAGAACATCTCTCTTTTGAGATCTTCCATAGGGTATCTCCTCTTATAGCATTCCACAATGTTGAAATAGTTGATCACTTCACCCAACATTGCTTGTTTCTAGTTGATTTGTCCCTATAGAAACATGATTTTCCGAAGGGCACACCAAACAACATGGACTTGGGACAAGAAAAGAAGAGGTGTCCAAAGTCCTCATCTCCATGAAGGATGGGTTTACACCATGGAGGGGTTCTACACATTTTTTTGTCTTCTACATTAGTCAAAATTCCCTCATGGAGGATTTCCCACATTAGAATTGGTTATTTAACCTCGATGAGGGGATGCCAACGGGATTGGAAATTAATATCCAATCTAAAACATGACCAACCCAAAAATCATTTGCTATTCAACATGACATGAAGGTCCACATTCCTTGTGTTTCTCGAAATTTTATCAAGACCATTGTCATTATTCTGACTAACATCCTCAAGGTGAGGGGATTCATAGACAATAAAGAGGTCAGTATTGGATCACTCCCAGACATTGAATGTGTGTTGATCGGATCTTGCAAATGCACATAGATAGAGATAGTAGAGAGAGGAAGTCTCACAAAAGCATAATTTACAGAATAGATAGAGACAAGAGACTAGACACAAGATTGGGTACAATCTCCCCCCACATACTCTGATGGAGGAGTCTATTAGATTATATGTATTTCTAGGTATTTCGTATTATGTCTTGAATAGAAGGTACATGAGGGCAACACTTCAAGAAGCATGTGTTTACGAAAATCTGTTTTATTTACAAAATCATCGCTTTTCAAGCGATCTACTATTTTTACAAATGACATCGCTTTCTAAACAATTTATTACTTTTACAAAACATATCCAAAATAATATCTTTTAACTATCTTCAAAATAATCTAAATAATTCCATGCATTTTCACACCCTTATGAGTGTTGACCTACTAAATCAAAACACAATTGCACTAAAACCCTGAAGACATTAGAATCCATATAACATTCCATTATTCCATAAAGTATAACATGCCTCTGAAATGACAAACAACTGACCTCAATTGATAAGAATAAAACAGACATGGATGGGCAATCACATTTCCCATCACTAAACAATCATAAGCATGTTCCGTGTAAAAGCACATGCATGGAAATGAAAAACTAGAAATTATTCTTACTATGAATGATATGCAGAAATCAAATGATCATAATCAGGAGTTAATGATGTCTTATGAATCCATTGAGATTCTTCAAGTGAGTGATTTTTATATTTAACTAAATATCTATGATATCGGTTACATGTGCATGTAGTAGTAACATCATCATCAAGTATTTTCTCTAGAACTAAAATTTCAGCATCCTCTTTAAGTAACGGAGGATCATCTACAATAGGAATGAGTGGTAAAGTTCCTTTAAATGATTTCACTAAACTAATATGAAAAGAATTATGTATATTCCAATGTGAAGGTATGTCTAGTGTAAAATTATTCTCATTAATCTTTTGAATAATATGAAAAGGTCCATAATAACATGGTCCAAGTTTAACCTTAGGATGTTGTCAAATATTTTTCAAACGTCTTTTAATTATTTGTAAGCATAAGAAGTCATTTTCTTTAGATTGTTTAGCTACTCGTTTCTTATTAACTATTGGAGTTAGACATCTCTGGAAGCACGTGAACAACACAAGGAAGAAGAAAAAGCTTTGAGCACAACACACAATACTGAGTGTATTACCACTAGAATGTACAAACATAGGTAATCCATTATGGCTATAGGCATATATACAAGACAGGGGAAAAAACCTCCTAAACAGGGAAAAAAGTGCCCCGGTGGTCCTAGTGTGTAAACACACATCACTGCCTAAATTATCAACAAATCCCCTTGCGAGTGATGCGGTGAACAAGGAGCTGGCACTCAGCACACAGGTACTACTTAGAGTTTATGGAGGCAGTGGCATCCATATTAGGAGGAGTCCTATTCGGCATATCTAAAGGAGAATCAATACATTGATGCTACATGCATTCAGATGAGGTTTTAGAGAAGATGTGTTCTCATGAGTATGAGGATTTCTAACAACAACATGTTAGCATTCTTTGCTAATTTTCTAAGTATGTGATCTTTCACACACACATCGGATTTAGGGTCTTCCATAGCGTAAAATCATATTAGGGTTTGTTGATTATATGTTTCCAACTAATCTTTCCTCTTTCTATCACTCGTATTCAATCTTCTACAACCTATCAGGTCATACATCTCATACATATTCAGATTTCTATCCATACATCTGAATAATCTTGTAAATTTTGTACATACACTCTTCCATCTATTTTTGCTCATATAGAGTGGTTGAGAGTTTTGCTCCCATATTGTAAATTGACTTTTGTATATATGATACTGTGAGTAAGCAGAGGCTTACATAACACTTTACACATGTTGTCTAATCTTTCTTTATCTTTGTCTCATCATTTGTGTGATTAAGTGTAGTATATTCATGTTTTGTCAATATTTCAAGATTGCTGAAATTTTTGTTGTAGATCTTGGACCTATGGAACTATGGACCTGTGGTATTAGTTATGGGCCTACTAAATTTCCACCATTTGGTATTAGAGCATCAAGGCTGTCAGATTCCCAGGCTCCCAGACTTCCAGGTTTACAATATATGATTTAAGAGCATCTTCTAACATTTGACATTTGACATACACACTTAATCTAGATGAGTAGAGATTTGAGAATTAGACAATTCAGTCACATGTTTATTCATTAGTGTGGAGTATGAAGTTGATGATCTGTTAGTAGTCGAATACTTTTGGAAGAGTATGAAAATACTTTACAGAGGTATTGCATGAAGACCAAGACTTGATGAAGAGAAGGCTACTTCAAATTCAAGGAAAAACAATGGTTTGGAGAAGATGAAGGAACATGATCAACATCAAATCACAGGTATTAGTTTGTTCTATCAGATTATCATTTGCAGGTCATATCTTAGAAGAGCAGTTATGAAGAGATTTGAAGGATTGAAGAAGTTCTTTCAAACACTTTCATTACTTTGAAAGTTAAAGCATTAGCTAGATCAAAACTATCAAGAACAAGGAGATTAGATGAGTTTTCATAGAACTCTTTCATGGAAAGAAAGCTTATCTAAGAAGACAAATTTGAAGATCAAATGAGTTTTGTTTTCAGCCAATCTTGTGTTGTAAGTTGGTTGGAAGTTTTTTATGTAGGTACAAAATTTGATCACATTGTGTACCTAGAGTGGTAATTCAGCATTTAGCCAAAAGGTTGGTAAATTCAACCATATCAGTCACATTTGAAGTAGAGTTTTGATTTAGAGATATGAGGAGATGGTAAAACATGATTCTACATTCACTTCCATTTGTATACCATGTTTGTTTTGTCTCTTACTCTTAGCACTAGAGGAAGAGAAAAATTCATTCAAATAAGTTAAGAATGCTTGCTACTTCAAGATCAAGAAAACAAAAGGTATGGAAGAGAAGTTTGAAGATGTTGACATCATAAGGTGGAAGAAAGATGCAGAAGGAGAAAGTTCAACATTTCCAAAGGGAAAGTAAAACTTCCTTTTCTCTTATATTTTCCATATAACTTTCCTACTTTATCCTCTACATCCAAAGACAAGTCTACGAGAACATCTTGTGTGAAGAAGAAGAAGAAGCAGTTTCTTGTTTTGCATTATACTTGGTCATGTTTTAGTAGGTTTTGACAAAGAATTGCATTGAGGGAAAGAAAGGCAGCTTATATGTTTTGACTCATATGTGTATGAGTAATGTATAAGTTGACGATTATGAGCAAGCAGCTATATGTTCCCTCAAAGAATTCTTGGAGTGTCAATTCAGAGCTACTTGGTATATGAAAAGTTGCACAGATTCTTCTTGACCTAACTTCTTGAGGTATAAGAGTATTTGTAGCAGATGTTGGAGACTTGAAGTGAGGTTTTTGTTTGGAAAAGGCACCTCATATTCTGTATATTCAGTATCTCTAGAAAATTTAGACTTTTAGAATTTGCAAGAAAATTATGAAATCTCAATATTTTTAGAAAATTCAGTATTTTCAAAAAATGCTACAATTTCAGTATTTTGAAAAAATTTAGAAAATTCAGGAAAATTCTGATTTTTGTGAAGCACAAGTCAGATGAAGAATCTAATTTCTATGATTGTCTAGATTTTTCTATACATGCTTGTATTCAAGAAAAGTGTATCAAATCCTATCACTTGATTGAGAAGTGGAGTTACCCAAAAGAAAGTCAAGCAGATACTATCACATTTCTCTCGGGTAGAATATGAAGATATGAAGTATCAACTTTCAACTTTTGGATTTTTTTTTTTAAATGGAGGTTCAGCCGAGGCCTACTCCTCCAGGCTTTAACTTTGAAATTGCAACTGTACAAGGAAGGGCATAGTACCCATGGGAAAGGGTTTACATAGTTGGGTTAGACTACGGTCACATCTACCGCAAAGCGGGACAAAAGGTGGCACATCAGCCACAAGATACAAGGTTTCCATGATAACATGTCAATTACATGTTGCCGGTGGAGGTTGAACCCTCGCCCTCGCCTCAAGAGGCGAAAGGCCCAACCACCCAACCAAGCAGCTTGGGACAACTTTTGGAGTTATCAAGGTGAGAGTTTGTCCATTTATGTTTCAAGTAGGAGTTGCAGATTCTTGGGAAGGATTTGGTTAAAGAAACGTTTTACAACTTTATGTGAGAAGCATGGACACTTAGAGACATTCATGTAGCAAATAAACATTCAGTCATGAAGGTTTGATGAGAGGAGATTCTACACAGGTATTTTTTTAGCGAGATCTTGATAGATCTTAAATGATCTTGAAGATCTTGAGTATTTATGAGTCAATTGTATATCCTTTGTTTGAAAAGTTCATTGGAAGAGGTAAGTCAAAGATTCAAATTCTATCAGATTTGTGTTGCAAAGAAAAAGAAGAAGATACTTGTTATGTTATAGAAGATTATGAATCCTAAAGTTTTGTTTTTGATATAGGTATTCATCACTGAAGATCAGATTTATTGAAAGAAGAAAGACGTTCGAGTTTTCATAAAGATTGATATAATTTGAAGAATTCTAGATACTAGTGTTAAATCATCTAGGGGGGTGATGAAACATGAAGACTTATTTTTAGCCATATGTAAAAGAATGCAGAGTCACACCTATAGGTGTATTCCTATAGACTATATCAGGTATTCCTATATTTCCTTTGTAAGTTTCTCTTTATGTTCCAGCTTTGAAAGAAGAAGGAAAAAGGAGAATGTCTAGAGAAAGTTCCTGTTAGGGTGTTCCTATTGAGGAGAAAGTTCTAGAGTTCTATTGCAGAGAAGCTTGATATTTCATATAGGTATGCTACTTATGAGGTGCGCACATATATGTTTATACTAGACTCTGAAGGAAGGAAACAGGTATGAAAGAGGTATGAAGGACTTATAGATAGAACAAGGATGTAGATAAGATGACATCATAGATATGATATTTTGAGACTCATGAGTTGAGTTGAGTTGAGTATAGCCAGAGATGAGCTAGCTAGTGTTCATAATACACTAAGTTGTGATTTGTTAGTCACAAGTCCTAGGATTCAGTCCCTAATTTTGTTTAGTGTATTTACATGACATAGAAGAAGTACATTGAGAAACCTTCCTTAAGGTAAATGCAAATATCTGGATCATAGTATATGCTTACAGGTTTGAGAAGACATATTACAGGAGATAGCAGAGTTAGTTCATGCTAGATATGTAGTCAAGCAGTGATTTCTTGATGTATACACTATTGGATATCTATTTTGCATATTTTCTCAGCTATTATGCTTCATATTCAGCAAGTTCAATTTTTTGAAGTTTGAAGAAAGTCAAATTCAGTTTTGAAGAAAACTTTTGAAGAAAAGGTTTGAAGGTCGATTCAGGAGTACAAGTTTGAAGTTTATGATAGTTTGCAGATGGAAGAAGTTACATACCCTATTCAGTTTGTACCAATATGACATTGCAAGGGGGATTGTTGGAAAACAATGTCACATCACTCCAAAATCCATTTAGGGCAGAAACCCTAATTTTAGTACTTAGTCATTTTTGGCACAAGAATAGAGTTTTGACCTCATTTGATAGCTCTCGGCATGAGGATCAGAAAAATGTTGTTAGATCATTCATCAAGTAGCCAGAAGTATGAAAAAGCAGGTCAAGAAGTTATTTTTAAAGTTAGCTAAAAGCAACTTTAAAAATAAAGCAAACTCACTTAAAATAAAGTAAAAGCAATTTGAAAAGCAATGTGATTAAAATAAAGAGCTTTTTTGTGAGTTTTTTTCATGGAGCTTTGAGAGTCTTGGGTCACTTTGTTAGACATCCTACACTAATTGGCAACACCAATTTCTGGTCCCTTAATAGAGGTGGTGCTCTAGCACACATGGGGCAGCCATGGTGCACTCTAGGAGCATGTTGCGGAGCAGCTATGGAGTTCTCCTTGGAGAAGAGTGTGCTCACACTCTTGCTTATGGAGATGACTTACCTATCAATAGCTTGGTGGTGTGGATCAACCATCTACATAATGTATTTGAAGATTGTCTTCTACATGAAGATTTTGGAGTACTTCAAAGACATTGGATGGAGCTTAACATAAGATTTGCATCTTATGTTAGGAATTCAGGTACATATTCTCTTTATGCACAGAGGTACGACTTGGAGATTATGGAGGCAGTGGCATCCATATCAGGAGGAGTCCTATTCGCCATATCTAAAGGAGAATGAGTACATGCATGCTACATGCATTCAGATGAGGTGCTAGAGAAGATGTGTTCTCATGAGTATGAGAATTTCTGATAGCAACAAGTTAGCATTCTTTGCTAATTCTGTAAGTATGTGACCTTTCACACACACATCTCATTTATGGTCTTCCATAGCCTATAATCAGATTAGGGTTTGCTGATTATCAGTTTCCAACTCATCTTTCCTCTTTTTGTCACTCATATTCACTCTTCTACAACCTATGAGGTCATACATCTCATACGTATTCAGATTTCTGTCCATACATCTGAATATTCTTGTAAATTCCGTACATACACTCTTCCATCTATTTTTGTTCACATAGAGTGGTTGAGAGTTTTGCTCCCACATTGTAAATTGACATTTGTATATATGATAGTGTGAGTAAGCAGAGGCTTACGTAACACTTTACACATGTTGTCTAATCTTTCTCTATCTTTGTCTCATCATTTGTATGATTAAGTGTGGTATGTTCATGTTTTGTCATTATTGGAAGATTGCTGAAATTTGTGTTGTAGATCATGGACCTATGGAACTATGGACCTGTGGTATTAGTTATGGGCGTACTAAATTTCCAACACATATGCCATGCTGATCTCCCCAACAGAGAACCTCTCCCTCGCATAATGATAATGCACCTCAATGTGCTTAGTGGGAGCATGGAACACGAGGTTCCTTGCAACCATCAATGCACTCTGATTGTCAGTGGAGATGGTGGTGGCAGAAGTCTCACCAACACCCAAATCAACCATAAGGCATCTGAGCCACACAAACACAATAGTCATTGTGAAAGCTACCTTATACTCAGCCTCACAACTAGAAGTCGGCATAGTAGGCTGCTTCTTGCTCAACCAAAATACGCATGAGCTACCAAGCATGAAGCAAAATCCACTAGTGGAGACACGAGTGTCATAGCAACCATCCGAGTCAGAGTCCAAAAAGGCATGCAAATCTAGCATGAAAGTGAGAAAAAGAATGCAAATATGGCGGTAGTAATCCCCCCTTTGGATAAAACAACCCAAGTAGTTGGGTACCACTCAAGTAGCAAAAGATGTGCTTAACCGCATCCCATTGCTTAACACCTAGGCAATGCATAAATGTGATCATCTATGAGACAACAAATTGAATATCTAGCCCAGTAATTCATAAGTAAATCAAGCATCCAACAACCTAGTGATAGAGAACAACATCAAATGCATCTACAACATCATGAAGACTCAATCGTAAGCCTATCTCCATAGGAGTGGCAATAGGTTTACGGACTTCAAGGAAAAAATGTTGCAATAATGTGTCAATATATTTTGTTTGACATAAATCTATTCATCCATCAACTTGCATAAATTGAATGCCCAAATAATGATGCAAATGTTGCAAATCACACATCTCAAATGAGCATGCAAATCAGCCTTGAAATTAGCAATCTGCTTCTCATGAGGACCAATGATGAGCATATCATCAACATACACAACAATGATGAGAAGCTCATCATTAGCACGCTTAACATATAAGATCCTTTCAGTTGGAATGTTCTGAAAACCATGTGCAATCACATAGGCATGTATCTTTTCGTACCAAGCACGTGGTGCTTGTTTTAAACTATATAATGCCTTCTTTAGCCTACACACCTGGTTTACTACCCTTTCTACACAAAGCCTCGAGGCTAAAAAATATACACTTCTTCATGCAAGTCACCATTCATATATGTTGCTTTAATGTCCAACTGATGTACATTCCTAACATGATGAGCTGCAAGTGCATAGATGCTACGAACAGTAGTCATTTGGCAAGTAGGAACAAAGGTTTCATCAAAATCAATGCCTCTTTCCTACGCATAACCCTTTGCAACAAGCCTAGCCTTATACCTATCAACTATTACACCATGTTTACACTTTAGCTTGTATACCCTCTTAGTGCCAATGGCCTTCTTTCCAAGAGGCAATTCACATAAAGACTAGGTATCATTTTTCATGATATCATCATATTCAAATCGCATTGCAGCAATCCAATGTTCATAATTTTGTGCTTCATCAAACAAAACAGGCTGAGTCTCATCATAGAGAGTAGAGGAAGCCATAGCATAGAAATCTGATGCAAAAGAGGCACTATGAGAGCCTGAACGAGTATGATATGACAGAGGTGCATCTAATTGGTTATCATGTAAAGTCTGCACCAGCCATTTTGTCTCTCATCAGCAAGTGCATCATGTAAATCTGCATGAAAAATATAATGGTTTGCATCATCACATGAAACCTATAAAGTCTACAAAATGGCCTGTTTAGGACTAGCACTAGACTCTCCACCTGTAAATAGAGGCAGGGAAGTATCATACATGAATTTGGAGATAACAGATGTCTCCTTCATACACGAAAGTAAAGGCTGCATAGAATGTTCCACAAAAACAACATCACGGCTAACCAAAATGTGTTTAGTCTATGGATGATACAAATGATATCCTTTGCTTTCAGAACTTTACCCCGCAAAAATACATTTCACAGCTTTATCATCCGATTTATTGCGATGTTGTTCAAGAACTAATGCATATGCCAAACAACTTAAAACATGTAGATGAGCAATAGATGGCTTGCAACCATGCCAAGCCTCATATGGACTCATAGAATGTAGTGATTTAGTGGGACAATTAAGTACGTACGCTGCACACATGACAACCTCAAGCCAGAATCTATATGGTAAAGCCTGACTCTTAACCATACACCTCGCCATCTCCATGAGTGACCTATTCTTCCATTCAGTAACTCCATTCTTTTGAGGTGTATATGGCACTGCACACGGATGTTTTATCCCACATTGAGCCAAAAATGTAGTCAAGTCAGAAAAGAAATATATTTGCCCCCTCGATCAGAACGGAGGGTGCCCATTTTGCATGTTGATAGATTTTCAGCGAAAACCAAAAACTATTTGAAGCACATGAACACTTCGGACTTTTCTTTCAATGCATATACACATGCATGCTAGAAAAAACATCAATCAAAGACACAAAATAAAGATAGTTTTCAAAAGAGGGTGTCTGCATAGGACCATAGACATCACTGTGAACAAGCTGCAGTTTTTGAGTAGCTCGAACTAAACCATCTTTTGGAAAGGAGAAGTGCTACATTTTGCCCAAAATACAGCCTTCAAAGACATGTTTTCCAGGTGCCTCAAGTTTGGAAAAAGAGGATACCATTTCAGGTTTTTGCAGGCATAGAAAACTAGGAAAATTCATATGACCAAAGCATGCATGCTCTAGCTTTGCATCTAGCATAGCCTGAGAATCATGTACTACACATTTTAAATCATTCATAGACGTTTCATAGTCTATGAGCATATATAGCCCATGACATTAAGTGCTAGAAACAATAATAATGTCTCCATTTGATAGATCATGAATTGTATATCTGTCATCAACAAATTTCACAACCAAGCTAATCTTGGCTAATGTAGAAACCGATAACATATTTTTCTTGATCTTTGGCATAAATAAAGCATCCGACAAAGTGAGAGAACTACCATCAGTAATAGTGAGAATGATCTTACCGACTCCCACAATAGGAAAAGAGGAGTTGTGATGCATGTGATATTATTTCCTATAGGGGAAGGCTCGAGTGAAGTGAAGAAACTGTGTTGGGAGTTAATATGTTTGGTTGCCCCACTATCAAAGTACCAAACATCTGAGTCTACTACATACATACACTATTCAGGAGAAGATGGGTCAAAACTGCAAATAGTAGTAAAAAGCCTTTCTTCATTCTACACAAGATTAGCAGACTCTGTTTTCGGTGTAGAGGCCTTTGCAACAACCATTCCATCCTCTTTTTTCTTTGCCTCTTTTGCAGCTAGTTTTGAATAGTTCTTTATCACATGATCATTTCCTTTATAGTACTTACAAAAGAATTTTTGCTTTTCTGATTTCTTCTCATCTCTGTCTTCGTTCTTTGAATGTGCAGCAATTGCATATTTTTTCTTACTAGTGATTGAGCTCCATTTACGTTTGCCCTTCTGACTAGAAAGGAAAGCTTGATCTACAACACACATAATGGACCTGTTCTACCTAGACAGATCTTCATGCAATAGAACAGACACTAATTCCTCAAATGACAAGGCATTTTGATTGCCTTTCACCATCAAACGAAGAGTAGAAGAAAAACTCATATATGAATCAGGAAGACCATTCAGAAGGATCTACACAAGTGAGCTATCAACTATAACTTCATGAGCAAAAATCAATTGCTCCTTCAACTCTTTGATCTTTGTAAAAAAAATGTCCGTAGAATCACCTTTATTCATATGCTCACTCTCTAGTTGTTTTCAGAGGTAAGCAACATGAGCCTCATTCCTAGCCTGGTACAATGTCATATGTGTATCCCAAGCATCCTTAGCTATTCTACAAGAGTGAATGTGAGGAATAATGCCATGTTTAACATACAAGGCTATCAATGCATGTTCTTGAGCAACTCCACCATCCCAATGAATTTTCTCTACAATAGGTGCAACAAAAACTGCATCACGAACAAGAATCTGAAGAATATCACCAACTTCTATGCCATCTACATCAACTTCAATACTTGTATTTGTAGGTGTAATAGGAAATTTTTCAACACCCTACATAATGTTCCATAGTCCTTTTGCAACCAATACATGTCGCATCATATAAGCCCACAATGGGTAATTGGTATCATCCAACATATCCTCAACAACCAACATATGGAATACAATGGGTAATTGGTATC
Source organism: Ceratopteris richardii (assembly GCA_020310875.1). Lineage (NCBI taxonomy): Eukaryota > Viridiplantae > Streptophyta > Polypodiopsida > Polypodiales > Pteridaceae > Ceratopteris > Ceratopteris richardii. The sequence continues at coordinate 85,733,912 of CM035412.1, read as the reverse complement.
ATCCAACATATCCTCAACAACCAACATATGGGTAATTGGTAATGGGTAATTGCTATCATCACTACTTTTAGCCATGGCCATGGACTAAAATACCCTGATGCAGAACAATGATTGTACGTGGAAAAGTTGAATAGAACTAACCCTTCGAAGTTTTGCTAGACATGTAGCAGACTTCGAGGTGCTTATATTGGCAAACCAAAACCTGTATATATCTTTGGCATAGAAACATGAAATAACCTATACAAGCGCTCTGATAGTGCATTTCGGAGCTAGAAACGACATCAGATGGCGATTTCAACAGGAGGGAGCAAAGCCATTATGATCTCCTAATCACGCTTAGTACGCTCACTGAATTTTGTATGATTCTGAGACTATGACTAGAGGGGTCTCAACAATGCCCTAGATGAAGGGACGACTTTCTCTAATACCAATTGTTCGAGTTAGATATCTGCGGAAGCATGCAAATAACACAACGAAGAAGAAGAAGCTTGGATCAGGACACACAATACTGAATGTATTACCACTAGAATGTACAAAGATAAGTAACCCATTAGGGCTATAGGCCTATATACAAGTCGGGAAAAAAAACCTCCTAAAGAGGGAAAAAAGTACCCCGAGGATCCTAGTGTGTTGACACACATCACTACCTAAATATATCAACATTAACATTATGCATGTAATGTTCTTGACTCTTCTTAATGTGCTAATGAACCTCATGAAGTGTAGAAATATGATCTTTTCCAAAAGAGTCAGCCATATTACATGAGTTTGAGTGATAGACTTGCACGTGGGAAGTTTTTCTACCATATGCAATTTCATACGGTGCATGTAGAGTAGTGGTATGTGTTGTATTATCATATGCAAACAAAAGTAAATGAATTTTCGCATCCCAATTCTTTTGATTATATAAAGAATAACTACATAAAATATCCAATATGGTAGTATTCATAGCTTCACATTTCCCATTACTTTCAAGATGAAATGTAGAGCCAAATTCTATTTTGGAACCTATATTTTGAAATAATGCAACACAAAGATGATTACAAAAACAAACATCACGACAATATCTAAGAGCTCCTTATTATATGCACTATAGTTCTTTTCTGAAGGTTTAACTTTCCTAGTTTCAAATGAAATGGGATGATCCTTTTGCATTAGTACAACACCTATACCTAACCAGTAGGATCACTAACTACTTGGAAAGGTTGTGCAAATGCTGGTAATTGCAAAATAGGTGCATGAGAAAGTGCATATTCGAGTTTTTAAAAGATTGTTGTTGTGATAATCCCCATGCAAATTCTAACTTGTTCTTCAATAATAATGTGATTGGAAGTGCTAGATAAGAAAAATCTTCTACAAACTTTGTATAAAAACTAGCTTACCCTATAAAATAGTGCACATAATTCACAAATTGAGGTACAACTCATTCTACAATTAGTTTGATTTTCTTTGGATCTACGTGAATGCCTTGACTAGAAAGAATATGGCCTTAATACTCTAATTGTTTGTTGAAGAAATAACTCTTTTTAGGATTGGTATAAAAGTTTTTTTTTTTGCATAACAAATCACAAACCGTTGCTAAATGTTTTTCATGGTCATTATCATTCTCACTACAGAAAAGTATATCATCAACTAAAACAAGAACAAAAGCTTGTTAACCAAGAAAAATATAATTCATCATACATCAAATGTAGCAATTGCATTGATGAGTCCAAAAGGCATTACCATGAATTCAAAGTGTCCAATTTGAGCTCAAAAGGAATTCTTCTAAATATCATTTTGTGTCTTTTTTCTTTGTATCTAATGATACCCAAATTTAATTTCAAATTTGCATAAGACACGTGCTCCATGAAGTTCATATAGCAAATCATCTGTCCTAGGAATAGGATATCTATTTTTAATTGTGATCTTATTGAGTGCTCTATAGTCAATGCACATCCTATAAGTCTTGTTCTTCTCCACTAAGAGAACACGTGCTCCAAAGGGAGAAGAACTAGGCTTTATAATTCCTTTGTGGAGTAAATCCTTAACTTCATTAGCTATTTCTTTTTTATGTAAAGGTCTATGCCTATAAGGTTCTTTATAGGGAGGAGAAATACAAGGATTTAAGTCTATACTATGGTCAAGAGTTCCCCTACAAGGTGGTAATTTAGAAGGAAAATCAATGATAAAGAAATCCTAATAGGTCCATAAATGATTTATGTGCATTAGGAAGTGTATGTGCATAATCAACTATGTTATTGGCAAAAATAATACATGAATTGTAGCCTCTCCTAAATATGCGTTTGACTCTAGTATGACTAATTAATTGAAATGGTTGGAAGTCATGCATTGTAGACAAAGAAATATCTTGATTGTTAAACTTCAAATCAATTGTGTGTCTATGATATTCAATGCATGGACGCTAACAATAATGAAAAGGCGTACAAAGTATAACATCATAGGACTACAAAGGGGCACTTAAGAATGTGTGTTCATCTATGCATGGACCTATGCAATTCTGAACATTATGCACTTCACTTGTAACATTATATTGATTTCTTTGAAATGCAGCCTTAAGTTTATACATAGAAGGGATTGGATGTAATTGGAGATCTTATACTAGTATAAAAGAATAAAATCATCCGAACTATCCCCATCATGTAAAATATTAACAACTTTAGGAGTAATATCACTTTGCATACAAAGTAAGGAATGAATAGAAATTTTGTTACCCAAGGTACTTTGATTCTTTTCCAATGCTTCTTTAGTCCAATCACGGTGAGTGCCTTCATGAAACACCTCCATGTTGTGTACTTGAGCTCAAACAGCTCTCATATTGCTAGTTTACAACGTACATTTAGACTTTGTATGACCAAACTTACCACATTTGTTGAAAGTGATATGAGGCCTCTTTTCTTGAGCACCCATCATCGTACTTTGAAGGGTTGAAGGTTTTGTAGCTTGTAAAGGGATTGTCTTGCATACAAGTGAGAAATTCGATTGAGGAAGGTGCTAAAAAGTAGGTGGGCAATGAAACATAGGGAAAGAAAATGCAGTAAAAGGAAGCCTGAAGGGAAAACAAGGCTTGATTGGTTGTTTTCATTGACACATTTGTTGTAAGTGAATGGAATTTGGTGATGGATGGAAACTCCTCAACATCATGTTCAAAAGAAATAGCTTCATAGAGGGTGGTAGGATGTAGTGTGTTGAGCTTGGCTTGGATTCCCATCTCCAAACCATCTTCATATTCCCATTGCAAGGTATCTTCACGAACCATTTCAAGCAAACAAATAAGTAGTAGTAATTAGCAAAAAGGTTTAGTGTACATAGACATAGTATCTACATCTTTCCATCCAAAAGTTATCCATGATTGACCAGCATGTAAGTGGATCTAGCGAGGAAGGAAGGACTCCTTGATCTTTTATTGAAATGCAATCCATGTAGTGGGGCAGTCAATGCTATGCTGCAACACATTCCACCATATATGGGCCTTACCCACCAAATAGTTAGTAACAAGTTTCACGTCCTAAATTTAGAATATGATTTGCCAGAATAAAAATCATAAAATGGGGATAGCCATGAAAGAAAGAATTGGCCATCCTTTTGCCCATGGAATCACAGAAGTTGGAAATTTTTGGCACGAATATTGGACTATGTGCCTTGTTCTTCAACGGTGATAATGTCCTACACCACCTTGACTAGGTTGTTGTCATCACTTTGCATTTGTTGGAGTGCAGTGTCGCGTTCTTTTTTTTTTTTTTGAGCATCCTGGAGTTCATGCCACAAAAGCTCTAATTGTTGCTCAATCGGTACCCTAGGTAGGGGTGATGCACCAAACTCCTCGATATTATGGGTAGCATACATGACCTTATATAGAACCAAAACCTAGGAGTAAGCATGTGAAAATAATTTTAAGAATAGTGTATATAAAAATAATAATAATTAATTAATTAATTGAAAAAATAGATAAGAGTGTTGATAACTAAATAAATAAATAAATAAATAAATAAAGGGAAGAGAGAGTCTTAAATAAATAAATAAATAAACAATTAAAATAATAAGGTGAAGATAGTGTTAGAAGTTATGTTAACAATCAACTAAAAGGAATGGGCTATCAATACGTAAATAAATAAATAAATAAATAAATAAATAAAGGGAAGAGAGTCTTACGTAAATAAATAAATAAATAATTAAAATAATAAGGTGAAGATAGTGTTAGAAGTTATGTTAAGAATCAACTAAAAGGAATGGGCTCAAGTCCCCTACATGCTAAATAAGGAACTAAATAAGCTAACTAGAGAAATAGTTAAGCTCTTAGTGCCACTCGTAAGTTAGAATTTTTGTTTCATGTAGCCAATGAGTGCAAGAAAAGCCAAAGATGCTAAAATTATGCCATAGTTCTATGCCTTAGTCTATGCCTTGAAGTAAGCCAAAGCTGTAACTGAATGGATAACCAAATTGAGAAACCAACTTGATGAACTAATTTGGTAGCCGAACCGAACTCGAATAGTGAACAATGCATAGGGGGTATAGGAGTATAGGGAGCACAATGAGTATAGTGAGTACAACAAGCACAATGAGTAGGAATTTGATAAACAAACTTGATAACGGAACCAAGCTTGAATAGCAAATAGAGCATAGGGAGCATAGGAAGTACAATGAGCCTAGTGAACAAAGTGATTACAATGAGTATAGTGAGCATAGTGAGTATACTAAGTACAATGAGCACAATGCATAGTGTGACAAGAGCTCAAGGCATAGTAAGAAATTCGAAAAAATTCCAAAAAACACATTGGCAAACCAAAAACAAACAAACTTAATAAACAAAAACCTAGACTAAATGATCAAGATAGATGCCAAATCACAAACAGATGCCGTGAATTACAACCAAAAACTGAGAAGTTACATCTGTAGACACGCCTTGGCTCTAATATCGATGTTGATCGGATCTTAATGTCGCACGTATGCACAGATAGTACAGAAATGAAATCACATAAAAGCATAAACAAAATAGATAGAGAAAAGAGACTAGACACAAGATTGGGTACAATCTCCCCCTACATACTCTCATGGATGAGTCTATTAGAGTATGTGTGTTTATAGGTATTTCTCATTACATCTTGAATAGAAGATACATGAGGGTTGTGCTTTAAGAAGCATGCATTTATTAAAATTTGCTTTATTTATAAAATCATCACTTCTCAAGCGATCTACTAATTTTTATTAAAAACATCGCTTTCTAAAGTGATCTATTATTTTTAAAAAAATATCTAAAACACTATGTTTTAACTATCTTCAAAGATATCTGAATAAGTTCATGTGTGTTCACACACTCATGATTATTCACCTGCTAAATCAAAACACAATCACATCAAAACCCTCAAGACATTAAAATCCATATAACATTTCATTATTCCATAAAGTATAACAATCTACTCCACAACAGGCACCATTCTTCATAGTCCACTCTCCTAGCCTAGTCAATTTCCTCAAATATAATCCACTCATATGTTTCTTGTTTCCAGAGGTATTTTCATAAGCAAAAACCTTTGTTCCAACATTTCCTAGCTTTAGGAAATTCCAAGTCTCAACACCTCTAATGCTCTTGATAGGGACCGAGCTTGAGTCATTTTGTCTAATATTGGTAGCCCAGTCCACTCCAAAAGTTTTATTTGGAACTATTTCTTGGTGACATATTAGGTCCACCCAAAACTTGCATTTCTACACTCCTGTTCTCAAGATTTCTTTTTTTATTTGAGTCAAAATTAAGTCCTTCTTTGCCCTCCATAGAAGTTTCACATTTCATCAAACATCACATCTCTACTTACCTTCACATATCACAAGAGTGGTGTTGATATATTTAGGTAGTTATGTGTGTGAATACACTAGGACTCTACTTCCAAAATAGAGTCTACTAATCTAATGCATAATGAAGATGTTGGAGTTGAGCTCTGTGGAAGCACATGAATAGTACAAGGAGGAAGAAGAAGCTTGGAGCACAACACACAATATCGAATCTATTACCACTGGAATGTACAAAAGATAAGTGACCCATTAAGGCTTTAGGTGTATATATACAACTGAGGCAAAAACACCTTCTAAAAAGGGAAAAATGTGCCATGATGGTCCTAGTGTGTTCACACACATCGCTACCTAAATATATCAAAAAATCCCCTTGAGAGTGATGCGGTGAACAAGAAGCTAGCCCTCATGTATAAGGAAGTGCTAAGCTATGTGGAATCAATCCACAAAAGGAAGGGCATTGATGTTCATGAGACCTTTGCACCTACATGCCGAATGACTACTACTCGTAGCATCTCTGCACTTGCAGCACATCATGGTTGAAATGTACATTCTTTGGACACTAAAACTACAATTGTGAATGGTGACTTGCATGAAGAAGTCTCTGTTTTTCATCCTTGTGGCTTTTTGTAGAAAGGGCATGAAAACCAAGTGTGTAGATTGAAAAAGGTAGTATATGCTTTGAAGCAAGCACCACGTGCTTGGTATGAAAAGATACATACCTATCTGATTGCACATTGTTTCTGGAGCAGTCCAATTGAGAAAACATTATATGTTAAGCATGCAAAATGATGTGTTCCTTATCATTGTTGTGCATGTTGATGACATCCTTCTCAATGGTCCTCATGAGAAGCATATTGCTGATTTTTAGGCTGATTTGCATGCCTCATTTGAGATGTGAGATTTGGGGCATTTGCATCATTACTTAGTCATTCGGTTAATGCAAGTTGATGGCGGAATAGCCTTGTGTCAAATGAAATATATTGACACATTATTCCAGTGTTTTGGCCCTCAAGATAGTAGACTATTTCCATTCCTATGGAGATTGGTTTACGGTTGAGTCTTCATGATGTTGGAGATGCATTTGATGTTGTTCTCTATCACTAATCTATTCGATGCTTTATTTACTTATGCATTACTCGGCCATATACTCAATTTTCTATCTCAAAGATGAGTAGGTTTATGCATTGCCCAAGTGTCAAGCATTGGCATGCGGTTAAGTGCATCTTTCACTACTTGAGTGGTACCCAGATACTTGGATTGTTTTATCACAAGGGGGGATCACTACCGCTACATTTATATGCTTTTTTCTTTGAATCTAAATGGGCTGCTTACTATGACACTTGTGTGTCCATTAGTGGTTCTTGCTTCATGCTTTGTAACTCATACATATCTTGGTTGAACAAGAAGCAAGCTACTATGGCCACTTCTAGTTGTGAGGCTAAGTATAGGGCAGCTTCTAGAGCGACTTTTAAGTGTGTGTGGCCAAGACACTATCGGAATGATTTTATCCTTTGAACTACCATAGAGAAAAATTCAAAAATTTGTTTCCACAGTGGTTCTCTCTAAACTCTCAAAAACACCTTTCATATGATTTTTTGATTTGACCAATCTCTCTCTCTAGTACCTATAGTTAGCAAATAATGAAGATGTCCATTGCTTAGGCCATGTGAACCTTTATGAGTATTCAAACCCTCTATATAAACCCCAAAATAAGTGAATATCCTATGTGTGGATGTATTTGTGTGTAGGGTACTCTATGAAATTGTAAGGACTATCATCTCTTTAAGTGTATTTAAACTTATATGTATGCATGGCTACAATTAAGAATGTGCCTAAGTGTAGATATATGAATTGATGATTGGATACCTAGGAAAGAGTTATTGTGATGTGCTTATGCATGTATGATACCATGTGTATGTGAGGATATGTATGTATCTGTTTTATATCTAAATATGCTCGTGACCTTGTCTACCTATGTTTGCTTGCCCAATTGTACTCATCCATGCTTATGTATGTATTTTTGTGTATACATTCTAATGTTTCTCTAAGTAGGAATAGTATTGAAAGAATATGTTTTTATTTATAGGCTTATATCAACAGAAAATTATATATTGATTTTAAGATAAAAGTAAAATTAATATATGAACACATTCATAACCATAATATTAAATATGAATATATAGTAATATAATCTATATAATTGATTTCAATATAACCTAAAATATTGAATTTAATAAATATGTTACCTTGAAAGTAAAGAAAAATACAAACAAAATAAATAAAAGTCCATACGTGAGTATAGAGAAGTGTATGCTAACTATTGAATGCATGCGTTAAAGAGTGGTGTGTGTGAATTGTGAGTTATTGTGTGTGTGTGTGTGTTAACTATTGAATGCATGAGTTAAAGAGTGGTGTGTGTGAATTGTGAGTTATTGTGTGTGTGTGTGTTAACTAGTGAATCCATGAATTAAATTGTTGTGTGTGTGAATTGTGAGTTAAGGAACATTAATGCGTGCGCATGTATGTGTGAGTATATATATACACACACACACACACACACACACACACACATATATATATATATATATATATATATATATATATATATATATATATATATATATATATATATATATATATATATATATATATATATATATATATGTGTGTGTGTGTGTGTGTGTGTGTGTGCATTCTGTCCTATTTTCTAATGTTTACTTGCACGTATTTCTCTTTCCTTCTTTCCCCTCCTCCTCCTGGCTGCACGCTCAGATGATATTGAGAGAGAGAGTGTCTGTGAGACAGAGAGAGGGCCACTGGTGTCATGCTTTCTTCTCCGCCTTCTCCCGATAGGGTCCTTGATGTTTGACTACCGTGATGCACAAAGAGATTGGGGAGAGAGAGAGAGAGAGAGAGAGAGAGAGAGAGAGAGATGGAGAGAGAAAGAAAGAGAGAGAGAGGGAGAGATGATGAAGTAGAGCTTGGCTCAGACATAAGTTGCTTGCGAAGATATTAGGGGAGAGAGAGAGAGAGAGAGGGAGAGAGAAAGAGAGAGAGAGAGAGGCTTTGCTCCTTCTCCTCCTGTTGGCTGCTATGCTCACACATAGAGGTTACTACAAATTGAAGAACGCATGAGAGAAAGAGAGATGATTTTTTCCCTATTGTGCTTTGTGCTGATCAGATAGAAACATATGAGAGAGAGAAGGAAGAAAATAGAGATGGTGATGCACACACATACACAAGCACACCCAACCATGCCTCTTGTCATTGATGATTATGCATCCAATGAGAGCTTGTGCTAGAATTCCCTATGTGGGATAGTCGAACGTGCAAAGTTTGTCTCTCCATGTGGGCACAAGCTTATGTTTTTTAGTATGCTCTTGTATAAGCATGATTTACTATGCATGTTTAAGTATAACAAAGAGAGAGAGATGGAGAGAGAGGGAGAGAGACTGACACAGATAAATCAGACATTGGAGAGGTTGTATGCATAGAAACCATGGAATTCAAAGAGAGAGAGTTCATATAACACAGAGAGAGAGATGAAAAGAAAGAGAGACAGAGAGAGAGAGAGAGATACCGATGGAGACAAATCAGACATTGGAGAGGTTGTATGTGTAGAAACAATGGAATTCGAAGAGAGAGAGAGTTCAAAGGACACACAAAGAGATAGATAGAGAGAGAGAGAGAAAGAGAATCAATACTCCCTTCCCTTTCATCAACTTGTGCAGACTCACGTTAGCCCTTGACAGAGTTTGGGTCTCGCTAAGAGCGAGAGAAAATCAATACTCCCTTCCCCTTCATTGACTTCTCCATACTTAGATCAGTGCTTGATAGAGTTTGCATAGTATTGAGAGAGAGAGAGAGAGAGAATCAATACTCCCTTCCGCTTCCTCAACTTCTGTGGACTTAGATCAGCGCTCGACAAAGTTCACATAGTGTTGTGTGTGTGTCTGTGTGTGTGTGTGAGAGAGAGAGAGAGAGAAAGAGATAATGAAGAAGAGAGAACCTTTGAGGCTACGCATAGGAATGGATAGAGAGAGAGTGAGAGAGAGAGTAAAAAAATGTTTATCCATTATTTTTGTTTGATTTTCTTTTTTTCTTATGATATAATTAGATTAATTAATTATGAAGATTCATTATATATCTTCTTGGCATAGAATATTTAGAATGCATGTATGTATAAAAGTATAGATGTATGCATGCATGTGTATGTAAGAAAGGATATGCATAAAGAATGTGTGTATACATGTGCATGAGGAGTGTGTACATGTGTATGTATGTATGAAAAATCATCAATATATGCATGCAAAATTGAATGAATACATATATGATAAGAATTGAAAGTACTTCATGAGTGTTTCATTTTTCATAGGAAAGTACTTATGATCTTTAATAATTTTTTCTTTGTAGAGCATTGTCGAGCATTTAGGAGTTGTTGAGATTGGGGGATTGAAGTTTTCTATGTGCTACTTCTTCTACTTTTCAAAATCAATTTCTTCAAGCTTAATCTTGTATTACAATTTAAAATTAGAGTATTTGTATAGGCTTTAGCGTATAGTTTGGTGATTTTATCACTTAAAAAAACTATATAAAAACATTTCTCTTTTGTATAGGATTACTTCTATCTTAAACATGTCTTTTTATTCAATTATCTTTCCTTTGTTTTTAATATATCATTCCCTTGTCTAAGTTCATAACCTGTTAATGGATGTCGGTGATCCTTATGATACATCCATTCCATTAAGTAGTATCCCTAATAGATTTGAAAATACAAATATCCTTATTGAAGAGTTCATAAAAGATCGCATTACTAGTGAAACCTTAGTCTCTCAGTCATATGAATATGGTTTGCCTAGGTATCAAGGTGCACAACCATATGGTCATAGTAATACTTCTTTAAGTGTGAATCCATATCTTGACCTAAGTGACACCGAGTACATACCCCACGATATAGTTCAATAGTTAAATAGGTTGCTCATACACATTCTATAGCTAGGCCAATAGAATTTAGATAAAAACTTCTCATAGCACTGAATCATGTCTTACATCCTAAAGCACACTAAAAAACATCCCGCATGTAATCACCTAGTGAGGCCATAACAAATTCTGTTTTGATCTGCCCACTGAACTCCAAACATGCTCCTTGAAATTTGGTGCACCTCAGATGAAAGCATGATGATTGTGTGCTTAGATTATTAAATGTGATTTAGTTTTATTACAAATTAGACCCTTGTATTTATCTTATTTTAGGTATATCGAGCTTTTACATTCGGAGATCCTATTGCCTAGTTGTTGAGGGCTGAATAGAACCTTGACACTTCTCCCCCCCCCCCATCAAGAAGAAAGTTTATATTTAGTCCTTAATTTCAAATGATTAAACTCTTGCTACAACAAATTTAAAAGTAATGGTTAGTAAAGTTCTTTTAAATGATAAAAAAAGAAAGGGCACGGACTGTGCAAGCAATTCTATGTTAAAAGGGTAAATTCACTCAATTGAATATCACTGAATACTTGGATGCATTTGAAGGGCAAGCGTAGATCCAAGGACTACCTGACGATGTACTAGTATAGTACTTCAGTCGTGATTTCTCTAGATCCATACTTGAAAGCATCCATGAGCATGCTAGTAAACCTTGGGCTGATTTTAGGAAAGAACTCATAAAGTGTTCTTTCTTGAGGATTTTAGTCAGCATAGTACAGAAGAATTTTAGACATGGGTGAATTCCACTAGGAGTAATGAGTCTCTAACTCATCTTCATGGTGAGTTTATGAGATGGTTTGCTCAACTTCCTGAGGAAAATAGGAATGCATTAAATCATGAACTTATTATCCACTTCCTCAAGATATTGAGTCTAGAGGATAGAGTTGAAGTAGAACGAAGAATCGAAGAGCCTGGTAAAAGGTATGGTTTGACAAATGATTGGCAAAATATAAAATGTGAAATAGAGGCTATTGCTTAAGTGAGACAATGACAATTTGTACTTTATGAAGAACCTATTTCTACTTAGTCCAAGGACTTACCTACAATAGGGCAATCTAGTGTTCCAATACCCGCAACTATGGCTAGAGCTAATGTTGCAATTACCCTTAAGAGTTCAATTGAATTTCAATAGGATATTTTGTGCAAAAGAAATGGAAAATGGAAGAATATGCAAGCATCTCTTTCCAAAGAGGTCTCACAATTAAACAATAAAGTGTTTTCCATGAGCTTGCATGAGCCTAGAGCTAGTAGTAGTGGCTTGGGGCAAGCAAATATGGCAACACCCATATAGTTTGCTATGCCACAATCCACTCCTCCTCAGCTAGTTTATCAATGGGTTCCTCCTACTTAGTTAGCTACTCAGCCAACTTTCCCAAGAAATACTGATAAAAGAGGAAATGGCAATAAAAGGTGTGTTTGGTGTGATAATCAAGATCATGCGATGTATGCTTGTGATGAGTTAAAGCATGTGAAAGATAGTCAATTGATAGTTGAAATTGATAGTCAATTATGTGACTTTAGAACACGACTTCGTTTGGCCGTTAATTGGGGCAAAGGATGTATGAAGCAATTATATGAAAACTTAACTATTACTAATGCGTCTGTGACTACCTCTGTAGCTAGACTAGAGCTATTAGATGAGAGGGCTCATTTTACTACAAGCCAAAATCCCTATTCTATCGAGGCATTGCTAAGAGCTCGAGATGAAATCATGTGCAAAATTACATGGCAATCTCTTGTTGACCAAGCTTCCATATATACTCATATTTCCAATATCGAGGAGAAACGAAAACAAGATGACATGCAAGATGAGGTAGAAGAGGGAGATAGAAGAGTGACAAGAAGACAACCTAAAGAAAATGAGAAGAGAAATACTAATAATGAAAAAAAGAGCAGTTTGAATATTCTACAAACCTATCTCAAGAAAAAAAAAAAGAAAATTAATCAAAGAAGGAAAGAAACCATTAGAAGAGGTTATTGAAGCAAAAGAGAATCAAAATACCTCAATTAAAGAAGAAAAGAAGAAAATTTTAAAGAGGAAAAAAACCTATAATTGAAGATAATCAAAGTAATAAAAATGAGCAAAAAGATGATCAGAAACAAGGTGAGGAAAAAGGGAAGAAGAAAGGGAGGAGGACTTCGAGAGCAATAATGATCTCAGAGCTTGATAAAAAGAATGATGCTAGAGAGATCCTTCATGATATATTACTAAAAAGCCAAATCAGTATGTCCCTTGAGCAAGTGTTTTCGATCACAAAACCCGAGTTTAAGGATAGCTTTATAAGAATTATTAGAAGAAGAGTGTTTCCACTACCTCAAGATGAGGATAGGCAAGATGTTGTAGAGGAAACCTTAGAAATGAATGAGGCTATGACATTTAGTGATAGCAACTATGATGAGGAAGATGATTTTACAACGGGAAGTGTAAACAAGAACCTTTTTAGTTCCAATTCAACCTTACAATGAAATGATGAAAGGGAAAGTCAATTTAATACAACCTTCTCGGCATGAGGAACTCCATAGGTATTCTTCCATAAATTTAGATGGTCCATTGACAAAGAACATGGTTGGAGAATGAGAAGAGCCAATAATGGGCCAGGGATCGTATTAGGTGCATGTGCACATGTGCCTATTATGATAGGAGGTGTTCTAGAAGAATTTCATTTCTTTGTACAAGACAATTGCTCTTATGAAGTAATTCTTGGACAACCATTCATAGCACAAATGAGGATGGAAACAAAAGTCATGAATTATGGGTCGGCATATGCAAGAATTTGTTCTAAATCTGGAATGGATTTCTTCCAAGTAATGACATGCTGTCCTAATCATTCAAGAAATAGGAAAAATCTACAAAGAAACCCCATTGACTCATATAATCATGTGTGTGAAGTTCCACCACCTGTAAGAGAATTTGAAATCAAAATTTCTGTTAGATTCCACTATTGAGAGAGACAATAGTGGACAATGGTTTGATGTCTCGCCTGATGATGTATATAAGTTTGGAAACTTTTTAGTTTGCACTCCTACTGCTAGTTCGCATCTTGTTAAAAAAGAAAAACTTACAAATAAATTGAGAAAAAGAAATAAATAATATTTTTAGAACTTAGGATGAATTTAATTTGGAGAAAATATTGAATGTATGATTGAGATTTCAAGAAGTTCTACTTTGATAGAAGAACTTAAAAATGCTCTTCAAGAAGAATTAAAATCAAAACTTATCATTCTTGACTCTATTAAGGAATATGAGTTGATTACTAATTTCTTTTTTGAACATGAAGTTAAGTTTAATACTAAATATAAAACTGTTGAAAAGAAAATTCATTAGGGGAAAAAGTGAACCCTACATGGGCCTTGTAAGGATCCCTAATTTTTAGGGATTAAAATTAATTTTTTGGATTAACAGCGGGATAAGAGAAACCACTAGTGGTATTTTATAGGCGGTCATTTTGGACCATTAGATCTTCTTTAATGAATGGCTATGATAAAAAATGCACTGGCAGAAAAAGACAAAATAGGCTCAGTCGTGGGAGCTTCAAAATTTAAGAGAGAGAAGATCATGGTCATTGGAAAGAATCTACACCCTTAGATGATGGCTAGATCCAATGGTATAGGACAAAAGGCGCATTTTTCCAGATTTCTGGATCACAGACGACATTGGATCCTCATTCGAATTGAATGGCTACGATGAGAGACAGTCACTGGCAGAAAACGACAAACGAACTGCAGCCGTGGGAAATTGGAAAAGGAAGAGAGAGAGTGTCTTGGTCAATGGGAATGTTGTGCACCTTTAGATGAGGAGTTAATACAACGATAGAGATCATTAGGCGCCATTTTCAAAAGCGTGGCTCATATGAAGCATTGGATCTCTGTTTTAATCCCATGGACTAGATTGAAAAGTGTCATTGCAAATGAAAGGGTCCTTTCTAGCCATTGGATCTTGGCTAGATCGAAAGGTCCAAGATTGTATGCGCCTTGAAACTTTAAATTCAAACTCATCCGTTGGATTCAAAATGCGATCGAGGGCTCAAACTGAAAGGTGCAAATCTCCTTCGCTCTCTCAAACCAGATTTTCCAGAAAACTACTATCTTATGGTGGGTTTGAGCCCTTTGACCAAGGAAAAACAAGGGAACCTTACTAGCTAGCGTATGTGATCAAGGGACTAGACTATGTCCACCACCCTCTTCTCATTGGTCCATCACTAATCACTCCTTAATCTAAAAGGCCCATGCAGGGTTCATTTTTTCCCCTAATGTAAACATGTAGCTCATCCATTGCCTAAAGATAGCTATGATATAATTAGATGACTGTCTGATGATCCTATTCTTCGACACTGATATAAGATAGGACATACATTTACAGAAGAGACTATGAAAGATATAAAGTTTGGAGAAGAATTTTCTTTAGACTATGAAAAAGATCGATGTAGAAAGATGATCGTGCATCATGGAAAGGCATTTTCTTTATTTCCACATGAAATAGAATGTGCTAATCCTAAGGTTATAGCGCCAATGGTCATATTTACTATACCGTATATTCCATGGTATCTTTGGCTGATACCAGTCCTAAAGGCTCATCTACCTGAGCTAATGAGGTTGCTAAAGGAGAAGATTGCCATGAGAATTTTAGAACCATTATTGGCATCGTACTCAAATAGGTGGTTCATAGTACCGAAAAAGAATGGAAAGCTATGGTTTATACAAGATCTGCAACATGTTAACAAAGTCACTATTAGAAATGTAGGAACAGGTTCCATTGTAGATGAGTTTGTAGAGGCATTTTCCCGACATTCCATCTATTCAATGGGAGACCTGTACTCAGGATACAATCAGTTCCAATTAGCCATTGAAAGTAGAGATACAACCCCAACGAAAACTCCTTTGGGTCTAGTATTAATGTGTACTTTACCACAAGGAGCAACAAATTTCGTGGCACACATGATGAACACTATGAACTTCGTCTTACATGACTTCATCCCCAAAGTGACTATGGCTTTTATCGATGATATTTCGATAAAAGGGTGTATGGAAAGGGAAAAATATATGACTTTAGATTCATTTGGATGTAGGAAACGTATCCTTGACCACATTTCTTATTGTGAAAGAATCTCTCAAAGGTTCGATGAGGTTGAACTAACATTTTCTTTAAAGAAATCCACTTTTGGTGTTAATGAAGTTTTGATTGTTGGACATTTACGTGGAGATTATGGCCGTAGGACATACCTAAAGAAAGTTGATACCATCACTAGAATTTCAGGGGTGTGTCAATATGTTAGTGAAGTAAGGAGACTCTTAGGAGCATGTGTCTTTTATGTAATCTGGATTCCTCACTTTTCTCATGTTGCAAGCCCATTATATTATCTATTAAAAAAGAAAAAGGAATTGTTCTAGAGAGAGGAACATAGTAAAACTATGACTGAAGCAATTGCTTATCAATGCCGCAATCTTGAAAAGAATTGATTATTCAAGAAATAAGCCTTTAATCCTAACCATTGATACTAGTCCTATTGGTATAGGCTAGGTCATTGGATAGGATGATGAGAAAGAGCAAAGATATGCACATCGCTTTGGAGAAACATTTCTGCATGAAACACAGAGAAATTATCCTCATATTAAAAGAGAGCTATGGGGATTAGTTAGTGCCTTAAAAACAGATAAGTAATATTTTATTGGAGCCAATGTAGTTCTTGAAACTGATTATCTTTCATTAATAGGATTGATTGCTAATTGTTCATCCCCTAACATTGCAATGTTAAGATAGATCGCTTTTATCAAGCCTATTAATCCACCTTCTGTACATATTGTTTGAAGCATAATACCGTTGCTGATGTGCTCTCACGAGAAAAATTTGATGATGATGAAGCAATGGATAGAGAAATAAACTTGATTAGTTATGACTCATCTACTTTTATGTATGAGTGATTTAAAGATGCGGAATATGAGGGAGAATGGAAAGAGATAGGTTATTATTATCTGAGTACATTTTAGCCTATCCCAAGTTGATCATCAAGTCGATTTCAGAACATTAGGAAGAAGTCTTTTAACTTCTTTTTGAAAGATGAATATCTTTGGCAATATGCTAACAGGAAAGTAAGAAATCCGCAAAGAGTGTTAGGAATAAGAAATTTACAGATGCAAGTTATGAGGGATATGCATGAAAGCCTATGGGCTGGTCATAAGGGTTTTGTAGCAACATAAATTTTATATAAGTAGGCTTCCTTAATTTCTAAAACATTTTGCTAATGAGATCCTAGTTCTCACTATAGCATGCCTCTAGATTCTTAGCACTGAATAGGAGTTAATCCTTTTCCCTTTAACCAAAAAGTTGGAAAGAAAAAGAGAAAAAATAAATACATAAAGTAGTACATTAATGGTTGCTGTGACCTCATAAAAACAAAAATGAGAAAAAGAAAGAAAAAAGAAAACAAAGAAAATAAAGAATAAGAAAAAATTATCGTGATTTCGTTGTGGTCGGAAAACCACTCCTGAAATGTATTTACAGGCTATATGAGGTGGGGGTCTGCTATAAAGGAATTAGTTAGATGTATCTTGTGGTAGGTGGCTAAGAGATAAAGGATGGAACACTTATATAAAATAAATATTACTTTGAACAAGGTTAATAGAATGGTAAGTAGCACGACTATCTGAATGTCTGTTATGGGATTTTCTAAACCTTGTCTTTAAACTTCATGCATTGAAAAAAAAGTAATCAAATTGAAATTTGTATAATTTTAAAGATTTTCTTTGTTATCTGAATCTTTTGTTGCATTCAAAAGCATTTTTGACATATTAATTATAGTCAATTAGTTAGTTTTTCCAAAAGAATTTGATGCTGGTTCGCATGACCTACAAGTTGGCCCATCGGGAGGATGTGCAGGTTTGGTGGAGCCAGATGTCGGAACGATTTTATCCTTCAAATTGAAATATAAAAAAATTAAAAAAATTATTTCTAGAGTGGTTCTCTCTAAACTCTCAAAAACACCTTTTGTGAGGGGAGCACTAGATTGTGCTCTCTCATACTCTCTTAGGAACTCAACGATCATTTCATACTCTTGGATAGAACTGAGCATAATGATTTCTAATTTTTTATTCCTTTTAAATACATGCTCAATCTATTCCAGAGTAATCAAACTTCTTTTCAATTGGATCACATTCTCTATCTTCATACTAGGTAGCATAATTCCTAAATCTTTATAATGTCTTCATGGATTTTTCTAAGCTTATTTGAAACATTTTGTTTTTGTAAATAGAGCTACTTAAATGCAGATGAATAAATAGAGAAACTCTCAAAGCGATGTACAAAATCACATGAGACATCAAACCGATTCCTACTGTTGTCTGATTCAGCAATGGATCCTAACAGAAATTTTGTTCAGCAGAAGCCTTATACTCTCCTAGAGGCATACAATCATCATGGTCATGAGAGTTAATGGATCTCTTTCTTATATTCTTTTTGTTTCTCTGAAATGTGGGCTAGACGCATGGTCATGCTTGTTTCTCAAATGCTCTAGTGTTTCTCTGAAATGTGGGCTAGACGCATGGTGTAGGTGTTTGGTAAGCAACAGGCTGTACTAGAGGTGCAAGCTAAGGCATTACATAACCTTGCATATTTGAGATAGGCATAGTATTTCTTGGTATCACGTCTATATAACTAGTACTCACCTTAGGAGGAGTGGGGTCCAAATACCCCCATAGAATAGACTTTATTATGTATGTTGGCAATTTCTTTAGACATGGATGCTTGCATTGACATAAGATTCTCTATTTGCCTGCTTAGGATCTCAAGCTATAATTCTACTGGTGAGCACAAAGTGGATGCAACATTAGCAGAAGGTAATGCTACACGCATATTCAAGATTTCTAGAACAGGTGCCTCCCTAGGTGGTTGTGGAGCCATTATTACCGGTCTCGCATATAATAGAGCCTGTTCTTGCCTCATTTGGGAAAATGCTTCCACTTCTCTCCTAAGTACAGCCTAGTCTTCTGTCAAACCAAACCCCTTACCAGGCTCCTCTATCTTTCTCTTCACCTCAGTCTTGTCTTCAAGACTTAAGATCTTAAGAAAGGAAATGACTAAGTCAAGCTTTAATGAATCCTAATGAACCTGTGCAAGCTATGTGTATCTTCTCAAGAACACATTCAAAAGGTGAGTAAGGGATCTAGTGGGTTTTGGCAAATCAACCCACTGTAGGAACCCGTCTCTATTATGTTGGGAAAAAACTTCTAGGCAAAATAATGTATGAAGTTCCTTTCTAAATTCAGCCCAAGACTTTGCTATGTGCATTGATATAGATGCTAGGATAGATCTTGAAACATCTTGGGTGAATTAATGGACAAATATTTCTTCACGTAGTCCATAGATCTGTGCATGGTCCTCAAACACATCTTAATATTTTGTCACATTTAGACCCATGAGCTTTCCTTTTTCTCTCAAAACCGTTTGGACTACCCAAGCCCCCTTTTTCTCTATCACTAGTTTCTTAAATACTTCCTCCATCTCTCTTCTATGGTGTGTCATACAGCTCAAAACAATGTCCAGTGTGAGTGGCTCTACTATCTCTCTTAGCTCATAGTAGAGCTTAGAGAAGAAACTCAATGGGTCAACAACCAGGAGGTGGAGGTCAGTGTAACGTTCTCTACCTAGCCAAGAATCTGGTCTTACTCACTTGATCCCTCTTAATTCGCTCTTAATTTTCCTTTCTTGCTCTTTCCTTAATACCCAAAAATTTCAATGTGTTTTCCCCTCTTTCTTATGATATTTTTTTAATGTTTTTAATGTTTTATCTAAGCTAAGAAATTTGCAACTCCCTGGTCTAAGCAAGAACAAAAAAAAGTGCACAAGCATATGGGCTAAACTAGTGCAGAATGTGAATGCTCAGAATCAAGCAGATAGAACCAGTCTTTCTATTTAAATTGCTTGGAGCAATGCCAAAAACTCAAAGAGCTTGAAATGTTGGTACCTAGAAATATCTGCCTGATGCCGAGGTTCCTATTTTCTCTTCTCAAGGAGTGGGTGGCATGTCAAGGATCATCACGCAACTGCCTCACTTCACGTCGAGTTTAGGTGTCGAGAAGGAGGAAGGAGGGATAGTGGTGTAGGGTTGGATCAGCCCCGATGTGGGTCGTTCTCCGCATTTGACGAGTGGCATCTGCACGCTGGGCACCTCACCATGGTAGGATGTCTCGTATCATACATCATAGGCTGGAGCCTTAGAAGAGAAAGGTTCGGCATCCAGAAATGATGTCGTAGGGCATATGCATCACAAATGTGGAATGATAAATACAATGTTAAAAAATGAGGTCACTAGAGTGATGTGCCAACCAAACTATGCTCAATGATAAAATGAATCTACAACTATGTCATCCACTAAATCTCAATAATACAAGATATTCTACTATAGTGTGGATCGGCCAGATACAAGATAGACTTTCTGCTATAGTGCGAGAAGACGCCCTTTGACTTCTCTTTGGACTTCTCTTTACTTTGGTCTTCGGTTTCCACTGCAATAAATTTGCTTCTTTTTACTTCAAAAAATTCTAGATGTAACCTCCAAATTGTGTAGCAACCTCGAATCTCGCAACAGCCTATACCTAGAGAGAATATCCACGAGAGAAACACATGAGACTTGGATACCTATTTATAGGTTCCCCCATAGGTCTTCTCTCTAGAATCTTCTAACCTCCTTATCTAAACTTTCTATTTCTAGAATCATGTTGCATGCTCTTTTGCTATCTTAAAAAGATCTCATCTTTTATTTCTATTTTTGATTTTTCTCTTTTTATTTTTCTAATTTTTGTTTTTCCATTTTTATTTCTATTTTTCTTTTCCTTTTTATTTTTTGGGCAAAAGTTTGGTTTCACATCTTATGTAGGGTCAAACCTAGGTTTTAAGGATTTAGAGTTAGGTTAGTGATCTTTTTACAAACATTCAGGCCTAATGTGCAGACACAACATGGTTTCTCATGTCATAATAAATTAGATCAACCAGAACATGCACAATTTTTAGCTCTCTGAAGTCAAAACACCATTTCACCCAAAAAAATCAATGAAATAAACTTTGAAAAAAATCTTGAGGTACACTTCCCTGAGGGATTTCATCCTAACAGTGGGCTCCCTTGCACAACAATGCTTCTGTCTAAATTCACACCATGCCAAAAAGAAAGTTTTGAAATAAATGCAAGCTTTTATAGCTCTGTAATAACTCCTAGGCATCTAGGTTTGAGCTAGCAATCATTATATAGAGAGTTAAAATTTTTATTTATTAAATAATAGGATTAGACATTGCTAATTAATAATTATCACTAACACCTTTCCAATGTAATGGCCTTCAGAGGTGTAGATAAGTTTGCGGATGCAATATTTCACACATGGCAAATGAAAACTAGAGCTTCGCAAATAAGGCCCCACCTACCAAACAAGAATTAGAAGAGCATACTCAAACGGCCAAGACACAATGTGAAATTTACGAGAGCAAGCCTACAGAATCATCATCACTGCACTCGATGACACTTATATAGACTATGTGGATGAATAAAAAAATGCATATGAATCTCGACAGAGATTAGAGAATGTCTTTGGTGCTCATGAAAAGCACAACAAAATGATCTTGAAAAATGCAATTGTATGTACTATCCCTTAATTCTAATGAGGAAAAAGCTTCCCTAATAAAAAGGATGAAAAAGTATAGTAAACCATTTGCATTCTCTTCAATGTATAATTTCTCATGAGGACAAAATAGTAGTACTTCTAAAGGCCTTCCCCAACGCCTTTGTAAACCTTGTTACTGTCTTGGAAGAGAAAGATCCCATTCCAACCCTAGAGGATTTCATAAACTCTTTGCAACAAGAAGAAAAAAGGATCGAAAAACTAGATCACCCTAGGCATATGCTTCTAGCTACATTCAAAATGTGTAGCATATGTGGATGGATTAATCATGTCACCAAGGATTGTTTAAGAAAGAGGAAATGTACCTTTTCTGGCAAGACAGAACACTTACCAAGCAACTGCTTGAAGTAACCAAAGGAGTTCAAGAAGGAGACCAAATCTTACGAGAAGACTTCTAATTCATCAACAAAGTTAGGAACATGTTTAGGTACCTAATATGGCAGCCTTATTGTAATGCTTAATGTGGTATTCAAAATGTATTTTCCTATACTAGGAAAAGGGGGGGAATTGAAACTACCTTGTTCACTATGTGTGTCTAGAGTCTGTTTGTGTCAGATAATTTCCTTGGCAGGACTACCTTGTCAGATGCTTTTCGAGAAACCCACGTGCCAATATTATCTTCACACCTACTTATCTGAGCTCATCCTTATTGCCTAGACCATTGAACCTATGTATATATATGTGCTTAATTTACCTGTACATTCATCTCTCACTCTCTCTCACTGTGCTTCCGCCATAGCTAGTCTTTAGTTGTTGTGTCGTCTTCCACTTCCGAAGCCTCTAACTCTACGTCTTCCTCTGATAGATTAGAATACCTACTCAAAACTAGGTTTTCCTAGGGAGTTCAAGTCCTCACCACGATTCTTTTCTTCAATAATAAACATGGACACCAGATCATCCAAATTCGAAATATTTTTCGTGGTCTATATAGAAGTTTTGAATTGCTTGTATGTAGCTCCTAAACCACAAAGGCACACTTGCACCTTATCACCATCATCTACATTCAAACCAATCAATGCAAGTGACTCACATATGTTGATTTTAACGGTGTAGTCACTTACTAACATGCCCTTTTTGTCAAGTGTATGTAGCTCCTTCTTGAGTTGCAATTTTTGTGCCTTTGTATTGGTCTCATACATTGTGACCAAACTATTCGAAGCCTCTTTCGTAGTCTAGACATCATGTATATTCCCAATCATGCTATCCTATATGCTAATAGATAGCCAATACATTACATTTAGTGCTCCTTGATTCCATTCCTCATATGCTCTTAGTTAGTCCATAGTCTGATTCCTCTCGAGTAAATATAGAGACTTTTCATTTTTCTCCTTCTATGTAGTTCTAGTAGCCTTTTCCCATTAGGAAATTCATCATTCAGAATCTCCAAGCATGGAAACTATTCTTGTCCTACTTATTTCTCATAAGCTGAGTATTCCATCGATGTTTGCCATTCTCACAGCAATTCACAAAACGACAAAAACACTACAAGCACTACTTTTGCTTGACCACTATCACACTTTGACGTGACGGTTTGATCTCAGAAAAACACAATTTTTGTGTATCAATAGTACACAGAATCGCTTCAAATTCTTGATCCAGAATATATGAGTGTTGTGGAACAAGATGCAAATTATAATTTTGCAAACTCACCTAAGTTTTTTGTGTGACCCACTTTGCGAGCTTGAAAAGAGATAAAGATGGCTTCAAAATAGAAATTGGATAGAAAGAAGTGATCCTAAAGGAGTAACTGTAGAAAATATATTGATGCCTTCTACCTTCATGTCAACTTTCCTAGCCATTTGAGGTCATTTGTGAATCACACTTTCTCCATGCCTTCTTGCATACTATTCACTGTTGGCCTTCTCCACAAGCTCTCTACAACCACACTTGCTCTGATACCATGTCATGAGGAAGGAGATAAGGAAGAGAGCTCTCACACACACACATACACTCACAATCAAAGAGAAGCACATGCAGACTGAGGCAAGGAAGAATGATACTCTTCTTCTTCTTCCATTACATAAAAGAAATTTTCAAGAAGACCTAAAGAACAACAATACAGCAAGTGCAATATATAAAGAATAATACATAAGGAAAATTTAAATGTCCATGAATGAGTGATGTCGCAAGAAAAAAATATTTCATCACTCTCGATAGATAAATCTAGTGAACCTCAATGAAGTATCCCTGACATATACCGGCCTGAGCACTATACATGTCAGAGAAATGAAAAAAAAAGCATTCTTGTCATCCTAGATCATCACATGTTGATCTTGATATCTAAAGAGCTTTGAGATGTTTGCGAGCCCAGAAGGCTTTGATCCCTACATATATTCTTAGGTGCTCTTTCATTCACATGAGGAAGTGTCTTATGCCATACCTCTAGCTTGATTGATCCTTTGAATATTTGTTGTAATTCCTTCTATTGTGATTTGTATTGTTTTTATTGAAGTTTTGTCCACCTCTACCTCTTGTGTGGCCAAATCCACTTCTTCCTCCTCCTTTCTATGTTCTTCCATTGAACCAACGATTTTGAATGGTATCGACTCAACTAAACCTTTGATATTTTATAATCTCAGCTTTGGACATAGAGAAGCTCCACCATCTACATCTTGTCAATCACATCTTTCCATTAATTAAAAAAAAACTTCTCCTCGAAAACAAAGGAAAAAAAACGAAGACTTAATCACACTTGAAATACTTAAATATCTCTCAAGTTATTACAAAATACGAAAACGTGTTTCATGAGATACAAATCGAAAAACGATATCTACATCAGTAATTAATTATTTAGAAAAATATGGAAGCTATAAATTTGATAGGAGCATTCAAGGGTCCCGACGAAGCATCATTTTTTTTTAAATTTAAAACTAACGATCTAACTTTTTTATTCAAGATACATGGGAGGAAATGGAATTCTAAATCTCACATTTAAGGTTTTTCAAATATTAAAAGTGAATCGTCAAAGTTTGAACATGGTTGCGCAATCATGTTTAACATTCGAACTTGATCTTAGGATAGCGACATTTTTGGGTGGTGAACTTTGGAGACTCGAGGTCATGATTTTTTCCTTCTACATTATTGGTCAAGCTTCAATTCTTCTATTTGTTAAAGATCCTATAATTTGCCAACTAAACTAGTTGAAACCAATTGTAATCTTGTCTAACCCCTCCTTTGTGGAATATGGGGGTCCCGGAGATACTATGTCCATTCACTTGTTGAGTTGTTCTTTCAAATTTAGAGCTCACGGGAGTAGCCTTTCCTGAACCTCCATTTAAAAAAAAGGGATCCCAAAGATGGATCTTCATCGTGGAGGATGTATGAAGCGCATAAAGCTGAATATATCCATCGTAGAGTCACTCTCCGGTTGAATAGTATACAAATGTTTTTCCAACATTTTTAAGGTAAGCGACGGATAATATGAAGAGTATACAAATGTTTTTCCACCATTTTTAAGGTAACCGACGGATAATCATTTGGTCACTCACTTTCAAATGATTCAATGGATGCAGGTTAACACTTCTTTCTGATAAAGGGACACTTTTCTGTTTCTTCGTTGTTTTCTTTTGATGGTTTCTAGAAAGCATCTTCTGTGATGGATAGTTTGCGTTCCTTGGACATTGTCTCCGAAGGTGATGAAAAAGTCCAACAGTGTCACTTTCTTGTGCAGAGGAAGTTCTGCCGAGGTCTTGTCTCCCTTGCATGAATAAACTGAAGAACAACTCTACTACTGAAAGGACATAGTGCCCATGGACCCCTACATCCCACAAAGCAAAAATGGAACAGGCTGAAAACGATACAATGATGAGGACTCGAAGGCGATAAGAAAATTGGGTTTGAGAGTTGGATAGATGGTGAGAACTACAACTAGTTACAAACTCCTTATAGAGAGTTCAGAAATGGTTGATCAATTTTTCATCCCCTTCATCCGGGGATTTTCCTCATCTGAAAAAAAACCCTATGTTCTTTGAAAGGAGGGGACTTCTTGCAATTACAAATTTCTCTGATTAAAATATTACGGCTTTTTTCAATTGATCTATCTTCGGGAGGGTTATCGATGTTGGCTGTCAGAGGGCTTCTCCTCTAATTGCATCCACAACACACAGGGCTTCTATATTTTTCAGAGGGCTTCTCCTCTAATTTCTATATTTTTCAGACGGGTTCTCCTTAAATTGCATCCGATTCACAGTAGAGAAACCGATCGCTTCTTCAAATAAAGCTTATTTTTAGCTCAGTTTCCTCAATAAAGTCAAATTATGCTCCACAACTCGCCAAACAAATAAACTCATTGGACAGAAAAAGAAGAACTGACATCCAACGGTGACATTTGAATAAATATAATTAACCTGAATTAGAGTCTGTAATAATCTCGTGTTCATCCATGTAATAAAACAAAAGAAATTACAATGATTGAGTATCTTTGTCATCCACTTTTATGTTTTTATTTTGCATGCGCATTTTTCTCATTTCTCGTCCTGTGTGGATGAGAACATCTGAATAACATTTTTATTCTTTACGTTTCGTCACTTGGAAAAACATAATACTCATTTGCGTAGTTGCGGGTCTTCTTATCTCTTTGGTGGGTGCAGTCATGTGTTTGCACGTATTGAAGTTCTTCGCAGTGCATTACCGCACTGTATATGTAGCGATGCATGCGCATGTATGTATGTAACTGTATGTATAAGTATGTGTTTATATGTAAGTTTCTGGCTGTGCATTCGCGTGTATATATATATGACCGGTGTGCGCATTTCTCCACTATGTGTATATCTGTAATCATCAGGTACGTATTTGCGTAGCCATGTATGCATATGCATGTACTATATATGTGTTGCTGTACGTATGCAGCCACGGGCATATGTGGGTAGTTGTCTGATGTGTCTGTCTCCGCGCGTATGTGTGCTCTTCCGTGAAAGGCTCACCAGCAGCATGCACACTTCAAAGCGTTGTATCTTGCTCAAGAGGACCATAGAAGGTTCCACCAAGGTTGTGCTCATTGTGACGCATCAGACTTATCATGGTTCTTTTTTTCCAAAATCAAATTACGTGTTTGATATTGCCCACCGAATATCAGATTTCAAAAGTTTACAGAGAGATGGACACTCAGAAACGCTGCTCCTCTATCTTGCGCAAGAAGGCAACCAAGCAAAACAGGATGGAAGAAGGCTCACACGTCCTATTTGCTGATTATTACAAGATGGATTTATAATGCATCTGAATAATACCTTGAGCGTGAGGTTGGACCTGTTAATCATATATCAAAGACGTTGATCGCAGATATACAGATGGCCACGCAGAACCGCTGCTTGCATTGACGCTAATCGTCAAAGAAAAAGTTCTTCAATCGAATCAAACTAACGACAAGCAAAAGCCGTGTTGACACAAATCGCCTTCCGAATTTCAGAGACGTGTGTTGATCAGATACTTAGTCAAACGACAGGAAATCATAAGTGTACCGTGTATTCAGCGAAAACTAAACGACGAGAGAGAGAGAGAGAGAGAGAGAGAGAGAGAGAGAGAGAGAGAGAGAGAGAGAGATTTAAACTGAAACAATGCAATTTCGTACTGCAAAGTTTATGCATGTGCTCCTTCTAGAGAGGATAAAGGCTACACATACATATAAACACACACACCCACACACACATCCACACACACACACACATGAAAAGCCAAAAAGAGGGAAAAGCAATGAAGATGCATAGATCTTCTGTAATTCAATATTTACTTATACAAAAGGGAGCGTATCTGAAAGAAGCTTCGAGCTCTTTCAATCATCAGAACTTTATATAAAGCATCGCGGCATCCTTCCAATTTGATTGCAGTCGCAACTAAAAGAAATTTGAGTTCATCGTACTTTGAATATCGACATCCAGAAGTCGTGTGATAGCGTATTTCTTTGTTATGTAAATACTCCCTTTGAAAGTCCCATGTCAAATTAGGTACTTAAGCACGTCCCTCTTCCCAAAGATTGATAGTCTATTCAGTAAATCTTATCGACTTAATCGATGGATCTTCCGAGCTCTTGTTTCAAAAGCTTCCGATCTCTTGTTTCAAAAACTAGATCCAGCAGCTTAAATAGTGAGAAAAGTAGTTGCATGCGTGGGTATAATAACCTGAGTAGTGAGGCTCTTCAAATACAATGGACATTCCATATGATGGTTACAAAATGGAAATGGAATTCTATTCCCCATCCTTCAAAATATACGAGATCCAATTGTTGCGGGATGCAACTGGCTGTCAGCTGGAGGCCAACCATAAAGAAAATAGAAACAGACGAAAGAGAATGGCAAAAACATGTTGATCCCGTACTTAGTCACACAACGTCAGATCGTAAAGCGCAGCAAAAAGCATGTATGCGTTGGTGAACCGTGCACTCCACGAAAGCGCAACGACATGTGTATGTATGTGTGTGTGTGAGAGACTAAAGGTGAAAAAATGCAATTTTCAAGTGCAACAGTTATACACACACAGAGACACACATACCTATACACATGCGCGCGGCGCGCACACACAAAAAAAAAAAAAAAAAAAAAAATATATATATATATATATATATATATATATATATATATATATATATATATATATATATATATATATATGACAGGATAAACACTATGAATATTCTTGGCCGTTTATAGACATACAAACGGAGACGTACATACATATACACGGGCAGGCGCGCGCGCGCGCGCACACACACACATACATAGATCTTAATGAATACATAAGGAGAAGATATAGCAAGGACAAAAAGAAACAGAAAAATCAGGATGATGTCTGAACCTTTATGTTTGTGAAATTCAATAAGTTCTTCAGAAAAGGGACAGGAACATTTACCTGGAATCAATTTTTCGGCCTGTTTTCAAATAACAGGACTTCATCTCGAGCATCGGAGGATCGTTGAAAGTCATGAGTACATTCGTTTAGAAGGGACACATAATCAACGTATTGTAAGTTCTCCCTCCCAAAGTCTCATATCACATGAAGTTCTCATGGCAAATCACATCCTATGTTTTATATTCGGATTCACGGGAAACGCAATATAACTTCATACGCCATATTATTCTCTTGATTCATCCCACCTTCCATGAATTTTTCAGGGAAGAACATAAACCAAGATCTTCATGCATGTTTTGGATGTTTTCGACATTACATACGATAATTAGATCATGGAAATGAAATTCAATCCCTCATCCCTTCATTTGTCCATCCTTCAAGTATAGGCTACATGGCATCCTTCATCCAATGAGCGTGCGTGCCATCATGGGGCAAGGCTTATCCGAAAATATTCTATTCTCTCTCTGTGTCGTCCTCTCCATCACTTGCGTACGCCATGGATTCTCCATAGCCATGGCTGCTAGAAAGTGGTATCAGAGCCTGCCTCTTGTGCGTGTGCGAGAATCTCCCCAATTCAAGCTTCTGATATTCGTATAGCGCACTTCAGTCCCTGCTTTGCTGGCGTGAAGAAGTGTTGCGTTTCCTTGATTTTTAGCAGCAGAAGTAGATGCTACCTTTTCGAAATAGATGCTACCTTTTCCAACGTCTGAATTTAAGAGGAAATGAGCCTCTTCACATGGGGAGAAGTTGCTTGACTCAGTAGCACCTTGAGCTCGGTGATGTCTTCTGATAAATCGGCAGCCATATTGAGATACAATTGCCTCCTCTTTTTGTCTCACTTGATGTTTCGAGCACTCAGGATATGTTAACACAAGAGTGAAGGAGAGCAGTACAAGGAGGAGAAATGCACATGGACAGAAAACATTGAATTGACGGTGAGACCATCTTAGAAAGATAAAACTAAAGCTTCCTTCGGTTATATAATCTGATACATGTTTGATTTCCATTCTTTTATTTTGATTGCATATGGAAGGCGACATGGTGTATACACTTGTGGGACTTTGAACGGACATTAGTTACATGTTGTAAGACATGTATGGATTTGTGGGCTCTTAAATTTTTTCTGAAAGGATTTGTTATGGTTTATTTGGATCACCTACACATTGGACAAAGAAGACTATGCTGAGTTGTTTTTCAAATATTTCATAAGTGAGCATATAGAGATGTAGAGAACACATAGAAGAGAAAAATATTTAGATCACTTACAAACATTCATTTATTGTCTCTTATGTGTGTGTGAAAGAGAGAGAGAGAGAGAGAGAGAGAGAGAGAGAGAGATGAGGTGTGAAAAAACTTCTCATTGTTACAGGTCGGGTATCATTGCCCTCAAGGGAAATCCATCAATATAAGAAGAGCATAGTGCTCTTGATTTGGAAGCTTACATTCCAACGACGTGCTCATGAGATTGCCCAGGATTTGAAGATGGACTTGCAATTTAAGAGCCTTGATGTGTTAGCTTTTCAGAAAGCCACTAAAACATACCTTCTAATTCTTTTGAAGATACAAACGTGTCTGATATTCTGTCTATGAATAATTGATGGTATGGCATACACAAATAGGTCATACGAGTGATGAAATCATGAATCACATGTAGAGTAGAGGTCTAGAAAGAGGGATACGATAATCTTACTTACAAAAGATGTTGGTATTATGTTAGGTATGCACTGTAGGAGAGTTTCTTAACTAAGAACAAAAGATACATTAGACACATCCGTTAGATCAAGAACAAACCAATATTCAAGGCGCAAGAATACATCCATCATTGTAACTTAATAAGTACACTTTGGTTAGATATTAGGATGGTTATAATACAATGATTTGGGTTTACTATTGAAAACCAAAAAGATGGACTTCGTTGCTTCATAGAGCTAAAAATGAACTTAGATAATTAATGTAACAGTTATCTGATGAATCTTAAGGTTACACGGAAGACGGAGAGCATTTTTTCATAATATTATCTAAGATCATCTTGTTCACAATGGCTAAAAAGTAAATTCTTTAACAATTTCATATCCAAATGGAATAGAGTAGAGGAATGAAGAACATCTATATCAAAAATGTCTCAGGGTTTTTTTTTTTTCTTAAATGGGATGACTATTTCAAATCATATTTAACTAATGTAACAACGAATCACTTTTTCCTCATAAATGGAGAAATTTCATTATGCTCGAGTAAGTCATTACCATATGACACATATATAGGTCAAAAAGCCCTAACCTTTCTCATATAACACTTCCAGTTGTGTGTGATATATGCATAGTTGTGTATGATATATGCATTTTTTAACTGAATTAAGGGACATGAAAAAAATGAGGTTTTCGTAGTATATATTCCTAGATTTTTGTAGTAAAAAGGATCTTTTGATTGTTTTTTTGACATTCTAAAAAGATAAGATGAACGGTACCTTGCAATAAGAGAATAATTAAGATACAAGATATAGAAATCGATAAGCACAACCTAGCATGCAAATTATTGAATGAGAGAGTCCATGTGTGGAATGGGAATAATGTATCATCTCAACTTGACAGGGAAGTTTGAGCTGGAGTATTCGATCATCAAGCTATGAAAATTAATCAAACAATAAATGTAAAGGAAAGATAGTTGTTCTCAATGAAGATGGAAATTATTTAGACGTGGATCCACATAAGAGGATGATGGAATGTTGAATGATACATAGAACGAGATAATGGAGAAGATTACGCCAGAGAGCATATAATTATACCATGATAATAACATATTTTATATGAGTGTACATCTGATTAAACTATGAAAATCCATATGTCTTACCATAGAAAACAAATAGAGTTTCAAATTAAAGCAAAAGACAAGTGGGCCCACCTCTCATTACTACTAAGAGAGTCGTTGTCATTCTAGAATGTAAGTTACAAACAATAAGAGACCTTAATGAATAAGAACATTTGGAAACTCTCACGTGAAATTCCTAACATTAGAATGGGATCCTTTCTACCTCATTTAGTGTTACGAAGCATCCTGCTATTGCACTATTGTAAGCAAAGCTAAAAAATAAGGCTTGTGAATGATGTGTGTGCAACTCTCCTCCCATCCTTTATATCCTCTTGTATTCTACAAATATTAATAATCTTGTATGATCTAGTGTTTCCATGTCACCATCATGCAACACTCATCCTTGTTACTACTCAATACCTTAGGATATCCCCCGAGCTTGGGACACTCACATGGCTGCTGCATGATCATAGACCATCGAGCATGTCTATCTCGAAGATCTGGCTGACTATAAAAGTAGCTGACTATATGGTGATATGTGTATACCTTAAAGTCTCCACCATATAGATAGTGTCTCTAGACTTTAAGAGCATCCACCACTACATACAAACTCTTGTTCATGGAGTGTCCAATTGTGTTCTACACTACTCAATTTCTTGCTTTAAAAAATCTATTGGCCTGTCATCTTGACTTAAAACTATGCCTATGGTAATGTCACTAGCATTTGTGTCCAAGTCAAGTGGTTTCTATAGATCTACCACTTTGAGTATAGGAGCCTCTAAAATAGCTCATTTGAGAGTATCAAAACTTTCTTCCTGATCTTGCTTCCATGCAAATCAATCTTGCCTTCAAGGAAGTTTATCACAGGTGCTGCTATCAATGAATAAGAAGAGATGATTTTCTGATAAAAACCAAAAAGTCCTAGAAATGATTGTAATTACCACTCATCCTGAGGAGTAGGCCAAGCTAAAATAATTGAGACCTTCTTGGGATCCATCTAGACCCCATCGATTAATACCAAATGCTCTAAATACTCTATCTCTAGAAGAAATAATTGTCTTTTTTGGATCTACATACAAATTATTTTCTTTCAACTTATTTAATACCAATCTTAGATGAATTTCATGCTCATGAACATACCTACTATACACAAGTAAATCATCAACAAAATTGACAACACACTTTGCAATGAATGATCATAGAATATCATTCATTAGCATCATAAAATTAGCATATGTATTAGTCAAAGCAAATGGCATAACTAAGTACTCATAATGCTCAAAATGAGTCCTAAAAGCAGTTTTATATATGTAATGATTTTTTACCCTAATTTGATAGTAGCCACTCTTTAAATCTATTTTACTATATACAAAAGCTCCACCGAGAGCATCTAAAAGATCATGTATCTTGGGCATGGGAATGATGTGTTTGATGGTAATATTATTTAGTGCTCCATAGTCAATGCACATCCTATAAGACCCATCTTTCGTGTTCATGAGAAGAACTAGTGTTGCAAAGGGTGAATAGTTGGACCTAATTAGCCCTCTCTGTAGGTACTCGTCCCCAACCTTGGAGACTTCATTATGCTCATGCAAACTCATTCAAAATGGTGGCCGAGTGGTCGGACTCGCTTCTAGTACCATTCCATTCTATGCTCGATGTTCCTACAAGCAGGTAAACTTGAAGGTAGCTCTTTCAAGAATAACTCTTCCAATTATGCTCCTACGTATCTAAAAGTGCTTGAGAATTCCAAATAGATTTTTCATGACTACATGAATCCATCATAACACACAATGAATACACAAAATGAAGAAAATAAATATACTTACAGTAGATCTTGAGCAACTTGATAGTGGTTACCAATCAGTTCTCTTGGAGATCTAGCTCTCCATGGATCAGTAATCACCTCCGCTCATGCCCAAACTAGTATACATGTGACATAAAGTCAATGAGTGGTCATTTCCTAGAATGCCACATCTTAATTAGGACTACATCGAAACATGCCACTCTAACTATCTCAAAATCTAGTCTCTCCTCATAGGAGTGGATCTAAATGGGCAAACCAACAACTCACCGATCCCATGTCTCAGTTCCCTTCCTATTGGCTAACTCTACTATGTAGGCATACTCTCATTGCATAGTCTCTAGATGTAGCCTACTGATTAGTTGGGAACTAATCACATTATGTGTCGACCCAATGTTAAATAGTACCTTGATAGGCTATCATGTCACAACTTTCCTCATGACAATTAGGTCTATATCTAGAAAGGGATATCCTTTCTATGCCAATGGCGAAAGCAAGTGCTTTCGCAAATTAGGGACCTTCTTCATGACCGTCATGGCTACTATGGGAGATCATATCAGGTATGGGGAATCTCCAAAGTCCTCATCTCCATCACTCCTAGCTTGAGTGGGATTAATAGCTATGGTGGTTTCTCTTTTCTTTTTCTTAGGAAATTCCTTGAACAGGTGTCCTAGACACCCATAGCATAACCCTTCTTTCATTTCCTTCTCTTTCTTCTAAGGGGTAAAAATGGACTCATTATATGCCCTCTCAACTAGAGTAGACACTTTCCTTTTACCTCCTAAAACTTTCTTGATCATGTGCACCTACTTAGCCTCTCCTAAGGTTGTGCATTGATCAAGCCACGAGTAGATGAAGAAGAAGGTCGCCTCATCTTAGTCCATGAGGACTTGTGACCTTAGGAGCCTATGTCTTTGTGGCCATCCTCATAAACTAAATCCATCACCATGGCTTGTGCCAAGCGGTGCCACCTCTCTTTCCTCACATAAGTTCTAATAGTTTGTCTAAGTCCCAAGATGAGCTTTTAGACATGGAGAAACTCTAGGATAGTATCACGTACTTTAAGAAGTACCTCTCTATACTTATCTGAGTACTCCTAAATGGTTTGGTTATTGTGACTGATGAAGAACCAAGTGTCTAGCACTCTAGAACTCTCATCAGGTGATCCAAAGTTATTGTAGAACAAGACTTTAAACTATTCCCAATTCGTGGGCTCTTTCTTGTCTTGTTCTATCTTAGACAACCACCTATGGGTGACATCCATGAGGTTATAAGTGACCAACTTTATCTTATGCCTATCATCCATGATATAGCATAAGCAGAAGCACTGTTTCCACTTGCTAAGTCATTGCACAACAACATCAACAGTCCTAGCACTAGTCGAGCCGTGATATTTAGGATTCTTAAGGTCCTTAAACTACCATCTGGATTCTCTCACTAGTATGCTATCTCTAGGGAATTTTAGAGCTTGATGCTCGCCACGAGCATCTACCTCCATCCGTGTCAACTCAGTCTGATGGATCACTTCCTCTTTCTTGGAACCACGCACATGTTCTAAGATGTCATGAAGTGTGCTCTCTAAATGGGTAATCCTAGCACTCATGGTCTGAATTTGATCTACAAGCCACTCTTACATGCGTGTCCAGTCATAGTAGGTGACAATGGTCCGGATTCGATGCTAGGATATGGTTTCCGTCAAATTTTTTGATATTTTTTACATTATCTCTTTTCTTCCTTTTTTCAAGTTGTGCACTCTATGTATATCTAATATAAATAAGTGGCTAAAGAGAATAAAAGAAGTCACAAGACTTTGCTTAAAAGAAAATGATAAAACAGGTAACTTTTTTATGATTCCTATCCTTTAATGCATATGCATAATGAATCCTAAAAATTTCCATACCATAACAATGTAAAAATGAAAATTTTGAAATAAAAATTACACTCAGTAATCATCATTCACTTTTTCCAACAAAAAAAGGTGCCGAGAGGTACAATCTATCTACAAATTAACCAAAGGGCACTACACACTCTTACGTATTTCTTCATGCTTATGGCATTTTAATAAGAACACGATAGTTTCTTAAACTTCCCTCACTGACCATGCACGAAAAATACTTACCTATAATTGCAAATAGCACTTCAAGCATGGTAGAAGACTAAAGAACATTGTAACTATACATATACAAAAGATGCTATGAAAAAATGCATTTTTCTATATGTGACATGAATGAGAAGAAAGCAATCATGCATGATAATTTACAAGAGCTCTTATCTAAAGACCCAAAAGGTAATGTGAACATGGATGTAGGTGCTAAAAATGGCCACACTCCTTTCTTTTGGCTTTCCAAGAATCTCCCAATGCTAGTTGCATCAATAAAGTGCTCAAACGGTGATTGTTGATGATGAACAACCTCAATCAAAGCTCTAAACAGGATTGTAACTGAATCCCAAGGGTGGCTTATGAAAACTCTATCAAAAGATCTCAGAGACAAAAATACATAGAAACAAGAGTTTCTTGATTTGGATCTCAATTGACCATGATATGGCCAAAAGAGTGAGATAGGTAGTCCAAATAGGCTAGATAGGTAAGCTTTGGCTATGGAGTCACAATTAAAGGAGCTCCAATTTTATCTCAGAGACTTTCTTCAACATACATGCAACTAGTCTAAATTGCACATATGATGATAAACCCACAAAATTCACGTATAAATAGAGGAAAGGGTTCTAGTTATCTTCAATTCATAAGGAGGAGCTAAAGAGAGATCCCAGAACCTCTTCTCTTTATGTGAGGTGCATATGTGCATGTGCAGCGAGGCTAGAAGTCCTTCTTTCTGAGAGTGCAAGCTCTTCCTTGGGGGGAGCTAAAGCTCCTCTCAAGGGGGTATTACCCTCCCTTTTCTTCATACTCCATAGATCGTTTGATGATGGCCGTACTACATGCAGATGATCGCAAAGAAGATGATGCCTTGGAGACCAATAGACGGCTAAAAATCACACCGACCACATCCCAAGAACTTCCAAATTTAGCTATGATATTGGTTGTAAGCAAAGCTAAAAATAAGGCTTGTGAATGATGTGTGTGCAACTTCCCTCGCATCCTTTATATCCTCTTGTATTCTAAAAATAGCAATGATGTCCAATGATCTAGTGCTACCATGTGGCCATCATGCAACACTCATCCCATTACTACTAAATACCTTAAGACATCCCCAGATCTTGGGACCTTGGCTCTAGCTGGCCCTTGTCCCACACACACATGGAGTGTTCCCTTTGGACCAATGTCTCACAACTATCTTCAACTTAAGTAAAATATAGAGAACTGATCATAATACTTCAAGAAGCTATATGGCTTAATGAATTGTATACACACTTGGGACTTGTGACTCCCAAACCTCACATTTTTTGGAGATAATATATGCTCAATTCACCTTACATAAAATCATGCTTACGATGCAAGAACCAGCCATATAGAGGTTCATTATCACTTCATCACCAACAAGATCATGGCAAAAGAAAGTGATATTTCTTTTCTTCCAAGAGAAAAATGGGTCACATATATGATTACTAAAGCTCTTGATGGAATTAAGCTTTGTAGTTTCAAATTAATTGTAGGTATTCAAATCATCAAAGATTGAAGACTCAAGCATGCTTTAGCTTGAGTGGGAGCTATCTACGTCAAACTACATCCAACTTGAAGTGATTATTTAGCGTTAGGAAGTTCATTGAGACTCTATGTTCTTTTAAAGTTGCATAATCACTTATGCACCTCATGGAATTATCTATCCATAAGTCTTTATTGTTCTTAGGCTTCGAGTCTTCTCAAATGATAAATATATAAATCCCAAAATACACAAGATTTAAGGTTCATAGATCTTGATGATCAATCAATCATCTAGATCAAGTCTTTGGACTAGATTCCTACTTTCCTAAATAAGAGTGGAAGTGATCTTCATCACAAGAACCAAACCCTACGTGATAATTCAAATTCAAAGTCTTCTAAGAGATTTATGGACTTCATGAAGACTCTATATAAAGACTCACAAACGATTTTATGTTATGTTATAAATATCAAAACACTTTTGATCTTCACTTTTGCTAATTTTCCATTTCCCTACGTCATCTTCTCAAGATCTATCAACTGGCACAATCTCTTTTTCACTCCCTAGTTATTTAATCTTTATGAATAAGGACTCATTGGAATGATATTCATGTCTAATCTATGTGTACAAATCATTACATCATTTTGTATAGGATAGTGTGCAAAACCTTAATGTATGGAATGTGGATCTATCTTTGCACATCCTTAAAAGTTCAAGATTACAACTTATCATAGTTAAGCTTGTAATTAGCACATTATTGATGATAAATCAAAATCTTGTGCGTGTTAGCTATTCTACCCTATATAAGACCTTATGTTAAGAGAAAGTTAAGAAATTGTAATCATGCCAGTAGTACTAAGCATTCGAAGTTGCATAAATCATCCAAAATTAGCAACTCTTTTGGTCTAGTCTTTATGCAAACCTATATGATTTGCATCCATTGTGTCACATTGATGATCCAAATCACATACGGTACTTCAATACACTAATATGAATACTATAACATTTATTTGACTCTCCAAGAGCAAAAGGGTTGGTCCTGTGCTGGTTGGCTAGACAAAACTTCACGCTTCTCAAGCACAAATTTTTACTACTCAAGTTTCTTCAAGTACCCACATGAAGCTCGTATTTCTTCAATTGGTAGCTCAAAATGTTGTTTTTTCCTTCTAAATGAAAAATTAAAATCATGTATAGATTCACGTATTCTCTAGGATGACTTCAATTGAACTTTAAAAAAAGTAAGATTTGAGAAGAAGCATCAATTTGTGGCTAAGCACAATGAATATCAAATGGAATACAATCTAATTCTTTAATTAAATACCATGATAGAAAAATAATAAAGTTCAAGAGGATTTTTCTAAAGAGGAAGGAGATATTTATAAGATTTCAAATTTACTTTGGAGTATCAACACAAACAAAATGCTCATCATCATCAAATTGTTTCTATAATTAACATCTCTTTGATATTTGGGGTTTGATGGAGGAATGCTTGGATCTAAGGTCTCGCCCTACTCTTTGATCTTGACATGTCTATGGAAGGGAACAAGGTGAGTTACTAGCATGTCTATTACATAATGTTATCTAGTGGGTTTAGTGTTGTATCAAATACCACGTTATGAGTGCTCATAACCTTCTCTTCCTCTTACTCCTAGGGTTCATAACCATACACTAAGACGATACATTTTCTTTCCTTTGACTATTACATAAATCTTTCTAATCATGTACACTTGTTGAGGTATAATTCATTAGGGTGAAAAATGAGCACTGCATCGGCCTTTTATATTAAGGAGTGATCAGTGATGGAGAGTTCTTGTTCATCTCAAACTAGATAGTTTGATCAAATGGGAACAAGGCTTGCTCGAGGAGTCGATTGAGTGCTCCTTTAGTAGTTAAAACATAGTCACAAGTGAGTTCATATAGGACATTTCCAAGGAGGTGCACAACAAACTTTGAGATTCCATGAAAATAATGGTCCATTGATTCTTCCGAGACTTCCTAGCTAGAATAATTAGAAAGTCCAAAAGCTCCCCCTTCCAAACACCATATAGTATTTAATATAGAAATCACCAATCTGAGAAGCTAGTCGCTCCATAATGAAGGGGGTCAATCCATCATCAAGCTCCTTGGTGTATTCTAGTAGTTTTTCAAGCCTCTTCCTTGTGTAGCGACTTAAGGATATATTCTCCTCTATATGTCCTACCTTTCTTCTATTATATTCTCCCCTTTGTTAATACATTTCAAGTTTGTGAAAAATAGCATCTAGTGGATCTTTTCAAGTACTAATCTATGTTGTCTCTTTAAAATAACAATTTTTCTAATGTTCATGACCAATGGAGATTTTTCGTTTCATTATAAATTCTCCTCCTCTATTCGTGTGAATCGTCTTTTCTTTTCTAATAATTTTCATTCTCAATCTTTTACCATATTTTAAATTTTTTCAAAACAATCAAATTCTATGCAATAAAATACAACCATATGTCTTTTTTTGATAATTGACTAATATCAAAAAGTAGAGCGATCTTCCCAAAAAAGAGATAGAAATTCTTTCATAGGGATTAATATGTACCAACTCTAAAAGAGGTTTAAACTTGATCTTCCTCATGAAAATGCCTTTGTTTGTTGCTTGCATATCATGCAATCTTCACAACGTTCTTAAAAGTCTAAATATGGAATGTAATTTTTTGCTCTCCTGTTTGTGGGAAACTCTTTGAGAACAACACATCCAAGATGCGAAAAACACTGATTTGGAATTTCAATGGTATTTTTATTTTCTATAGGGATAATCTCACTAATTTCATGGGATTCTATAAATACATTAACAAATTCTTATAATCCTTCTTACTGCTCATGTGTTCAGGGGATTAATTATCTATTTTCCAAGTTTCATGCGCAAAATCTTGGAGAGATATGTACACCTTCTCTCTTGGCAGCCCATTGTTCAAGGTATTTTTTCTTCAAAGTCTTTTATTCTACCACATAGATTCGGGAGTATTGTTTCTTTTAAGAGCTTTCTTCTTTCTATATTCCTTCATAGTGTGATCCTTATTTTTGTATTAGCTTGAACGTCGAGTGAACCTAGTATTAGTTTGATTTATTCCCTATCCCATCACCAACAATAGTTTATTGATTTTGTAAATGTTTGATTCCCTCCATCAAGTCTTTAGACTCTGAAAAATCATAATCCTCTTCATATTCCAACTAATTTTCAAGCTTTTGAACCCAAATAGGATTTTTGGTATCATATTGAAAAGAAAATATACATGCATTTGCATTCTACCTCTTGCAAGCTCAAAAATGTTCTTGATTGGACTATATAATTTCTTTCTATTTCATGGATATTCCTTTAATTTATTCTCTGGATAAGGTCCTGTCGGCTTGGGACATATCTAGCATGTCAGAAGATTCCACAAAGTCTTACTTATTTTAATATAGTGGATGATAGTTCGTTCTTTAATCTTTTACTTCCGTAAAAGTAGGTTCACGAATAGGAAATGATGTAGCAAGAATAACAACAATATCAAAGAAATATTAAAGGATTTCTAAACTAATATTCTTGATAAAAGAACAATATCTTTTCTAGTACAAAGACGTTAACGCTCTAATGATATGTAAGAAAGAAATTAGGCAAGATAGAAGAATGTAGAATTAGAGAATGGAAGAGTTACAATGTTGAAGAATTTACAAGATATATTGCGAGTAGATAAAATAACAAGAATGGTGTTGTCCATGCTTGCGGTCTCAAAATAGAGCTTAAATGGGAATCTTAATACCTAAATGTGCGACTCTACAAGGTAGAAGTATGAAATTATGTAAGAGCGCATGTAGTTGATGGAGTAGAAGCTAACTTCCCAAATGTTTTTACTAATTTCTTTTGTTCGTAAGGCCTTAAAAGAGTTTCTTGTGCATGTTTACTAGCCAAAAAAATGCAACATTAAAGAGAAATAATGGCTATATTCTTAAATATGAAAGGGAAGAGATAATTGGAATGCTATTTCAAAACTACCAAATGTAGCACCCAATTTTGTATACATTATGGATAGAGCTTGTACAGTTTAGGCACACCCATCCACATCTTTCAAAAATTCATTTCTTAAAGGACATGATGTTTTACATGGAGGTAGCTTTATTTCTTAATTTCCCATATATGTGGATAATGTATGTAACCATAAACCTAAGACAAACGCATTCTCACTTTCTAGTCAAGAAAAAGTAGGATGTATATTCCTTAAAATAAAGCACCAAGGAGAAAAATGAATAGGGGATACAACCCCCAATGTCTAATTTTTATGGTATTCGAAATAAGATACTACGGACCTTAAAGATACAGGTAGGAAAACAGGACTCATATTCAAAGTAAAACTTATAGAAACATTTAGAGGATGAGCACCGAATTAGGAGAACGAAAAATTCAATAAAACTAAAGTTCACGATGGAAAGGGCGACTTAAAATTTAAGCATAGACAATGAATGGCGATTCACCTTTCCATGTGTAAGTAGTCCCATAAGAAATGCACAAAATATTAAAGGGTGCTAAAACAATTAAAAAGAAAGAGATCTATAATCCTGGTGAAGACAAATGAGGTCGATATTGTGCGCTTTAATGAATCTAGCTCCTGTATCTCAAATACCATGCATTGAAAAGCCTTTGCCCAATCTAGCTCTAGAATCCGCTTTGAAGACCTACGTATACTTCATATAGACACTCTCAAGCCTAAAATTGAAAGAGTGGGTTATCTATTACGGCCTGGGTTCTCTGTAGCTGTACCCATGAATTCCTAATAACCCCATATCCATACAAAAGGCGGCGCAATGGTGAACTAAGCAAAATCTTGAAAATATAATGGTCTCTTCCTTTTCAAAGATCGTTGTCCTCAGGAACTAGATCGGGAGCTTCTCTATTATTTTAGGGCATATCTAATAGATATAGTTAAATTTTATATATTCTTTTAGGGCATATGTGATAGATATACGAGAAGCCTTACAAGTGAGATGTGAGAATAAGTCGATTTTATTTATTGAATTGGCTCACGAGTCACCGATGGGTACTTACCACGTGTAAGGATTGCAATGGGATTGAGAAACCGTCCATCACGTCTCAAGAAGTTCATGAGATTCTTGACGGTTACAAACTAAAATCATGCATCAATAATTGTTGAAAATTTTGGAAACTCTTAGAATGAATACTTATAATTCCCAACAATTCTCATGCAAAAGAAAATAAAGAGGAATATATCAAAGATGGCTTCGACCAGCTCTTGAAGCTTGTTGAGCCCATAAAAGTCATATTGGTCAAAGTCAACCACATTCAAAGTCAACTATAGACAAAGTCGAACCGGGTAAAGTCAACAAGGTCAACGTCAAGGTCAAAGTCAACATGGGCAAAGTCAAAGTGTGCAAAGTTCAGGTGTCAAAGTGAACAGGTAGTGCACCATTAATTGTTCACAAAGGGTAAAATTGGAGAAAGTTGGTTGTAGGTTGCAGAGGTATTTCTCTAATTTCCCTAAGGTTCAAAGTGTTTTTGAAGTGTTTTGGAAGGTGCACAACTGAAGAATTAAAAGGCAAAATGTGAAGGTATGTGAAACGGCAGCGTACACAGAAGTGAAAGTATGGCCCCCCCAATTAAAATTTTGTTTTAGTCTAATGTCACTACAGGACAAAACAGGGATTCATTGGTTGCCCACTTGTGGAGACAATCTTGGGACATCAAAGGGAGCACCAAGAAACTCTTGCAGTTAGGAGCCTACATGAATCATTACTCAAAGAATGTCAAGGACTATTCTTGGAGAATTAAGCAAGACTAAGCAAGGTGAGCATAGTCTAAGCTAGGCAATAGAGAGAAGTGCAAGAGACACACAGTGTGTAAGGCAGATAAGTGAAGTGCAAGGTGTGCATGAAGAGTGACTAAGAAAGTGTGTAGAGAACTGCTAAACTAGTCATCCCAAGCATCCCGAGGTCTCATTGAAGCTGTGCGCGTGTAGACAGAAGGTGTCCCTCCCTCCCCATTATTGGAAGCTTGGTGCAAGGTGTGCACAAGTGCAGGCTTGGAGAAGGTGGAGGTCTGGTGTAGAGAAGGCCGGCAGCAACAAGACCCTTGGGTATTTGGTATTTTGTGATTGAGCATTATGTGGGATTTTTCACAAAAGCATTGGATTATATTGTGCATCACCATTGTATTTGTCCTCTTATAATCAATCGACAGAGGCTTCCAGTGTGTATCTTTCTCATTGTCTTCCTCTTTTCTCCTACAAATATTCAAATCCCTTCTTGTCCAAGAATCCCCCAACAAAAATTAGCACGCCCGGTGGGACCCCAAGGAGATTTGAGCATAGGAGAAACCAAGTGCAGAGTGTAGAAGAGGTCAAGTGTCAACAATGCTACAGTGCTACTTCATTGGACTAAGAGGTAAATATTCTTATCAATTATCTCATACTAAGAGGGCTATGAACAGCTCATGAGGGCAACCTAGTCCCAAACATTGAGGGTCACCTGCCAGGCTATAAGAAGGAAGGTTGTTAGAAGATCCTGTAGTCCACTGTCGTCAACCTCATGAGTAAATAGCATGGCAGGTCAGGTAGACTTGGAAACCCTACTATCAAGATTAAATATAAAATTTCCTTCTTTCAAAGGCCTAGCTCAGGAAGATCGGGACGAGCATATTAGAAGGTTTTTAGCACTATGAGAAACTAGAGTTTTAATGGGAAGAGAGGATGCTTTTTTGATACTCTTCCCTGCCACATTAGAAGAGTTAGCAGATAAATGGTTCAGCCAGTTTGCTGAGAACCATTTTACCACTTGGGACTTAATGAAAGATGCATTTAAAACTCAATTCCAACATGGAGAGACTACAGAAATCATCATAGAGGAATTAGAAAACTTGAGACTAGGTCTAGGTGAAAAATTTCTAGAGTTTGCAACTAGGGCCAAGGCACTAATGGCTAAGTTTCCAGATCCTCCGTATGATTTTTTTGTTAAGAAATGGCTAGCTAAGCCACTTCTAGTGACCACTCAGTGTAAAATCAAGGAATTAGTGTTGCCCACAGCCTCCATTGAGGAGC
This sequence comes from Ceratopteris richardii, assembly GCA_020310875.1. Classification (NCBI taxonomy): domain Eukaryota; kingdom Viridiplantae; phylum Streptophyta; class Polypodiopsida; order Polypodiales; family Pteridaceae; genus Ceratopteris; species Ceratopteris richardii. The sequence goes on along the minus strand of CM035412.1, from coordinate 85,690,376 downwards.
TTATCAACACAGCTACACGACTATAGCAGATAAGGCAACAATATGGAGCAATTTCTTCTCAACCACCCTATTCCATAGAAATGGAGGATCTAGTAATCCAGCTAAGGAAAGATCTGGAGGGCTTAAAGAGGAGCAAGCCCAAAAAAGAGCAGGAGAATGTTGTTACGTAGTTGAGGAGGAAGATTGAGGCATTAAAGCTTCAAAAGGAGGAGGAAGCCCAAGCAGAGGAATAGGCTCAACTGCGATAGGAGTTGCAGGAACTCAAAGGGGGTGGCATCAAGAGTGGACTTTGGTGTACCATGTGCAACAAGCAAGGTCATATAGTAAGTGAATGTCCTCTGTTAAGTGTGACTTGCAAACTATGCAAGAAAGTTGGTCACGAGGCCTAGGAATGCCAATCAAGAGGAATGCCTGCAACAACATATTGGACACAAGGAGGAGCCCTACCACCAGCAAATGTGATGGTAGCTACACCGAATCAAGGTAACAATTAAAACCCTAGACATAGGGATAACTTTGGAAATGGGCCAAGGAGGTCAATTATTTGTTTCAGATGTGGAGAATGTGGGCACTATCAAAGTAGGTGCACTCTCCCAGAAAATGCCCCTCCTTGCAGGAACTACCCAGGGGCCAGAGACCACTAAAATAATTGCCTTCCTAAGAACCAAGCATCTTCATCTGGACCCCACATTAAAATGATGTTTGTGTGCAAAGAAGAAATGGTAGATCACGTCAATCGGTCATCACCATCTACTAGGGTGGTGCAACTAGAAGAAATTGAATCTTTTATAGTGCAAAAAAGAAGCAAGGGGAAGGATCAAGTGGAAATAGGTCAAGAATCAATAATTAACATATTGAACAAAGACAAAGTTTCATTTGAAGACAAAGCCACCACATGTGCAGATACAAGGCCAAAAGAAAATTTCATAGGTACTAGTGATGCCATTAGACATGCATTTATTAGGGCTCATGAGGAGTTTGGTAAGTTAATTGGAGCCCATGCGCTTAAGGAATCAAAAGCTTCTAGACTACTCAAGTCCATGAAAAAGGAGGTGAGTATTTTTTATTTAATAAAGATGGATGGGAAGTTTAGGTCAGAAATCTTGCAGATAATTGATGAAATGTCCACAACAAGCTTAATGGCAAAGGTTGCAGTTATGCATAAAGATAAAATTGTAGGGAAGCACCGCTGACAGATTATAAGAGTCGTCGGCTAACACTCTCTATCAAAGGTCATGAGTTTCAAGGAGTTATTGTGGATGGTGGTTCTGGCATTAACTTGATGCCTGAATATACCATGAAAAAGATTGGACTACACCCTTCAAAACCTGCAAACTTCCCTATAATATTGGTAGACCAAAGCATAGTAAAGCCTATGGGAGTGGTCCCTGGAGTCCGAGTCAAAATACAAGGTACCATCTTTAATTTGGATTTTGTTGTTTTAAGGTTGCCACAGGTAGAAGGAAGTTCCCCCTGCTAATTGGGAGACCTTGGTTAAGGCATCCCAATGTGCTACATGACTGGGGCAAGGACACAATGTGGGTAAAGCAAGAGGGAAAAGAGTTGTAGCAGATAATTTTAGAAGAAGTACCAGACAATCAGAGAAATACTAGCATGATGTAGACAATTGGTATTTGTATGGAAGAAGAATTGTTGGACAGTCGAGAAGCAGATCTATTTGAAGGAGCAAATTTATATGAAGATGAGAACATGTTGGCTTGGCTCCATGCAGAAGACCCATCTTACTGCTATGGAGTTTTTCCAAACTCAAGTAGAGAGGAAGCATATGAAGAAAAAGAGGACACAATTCAGGTTACTGACTGGAGTGAGACAGTGTCAGTGAAAGGCCATGGGGGAGAAAAGAAAAGAGAAGCCCTTAAGTGTAGCACTGATGAAGCTACTTCAAATCCTATATCAAAGGCTATTTTTTTATGGATACTAGTATGGATATCATCTATTATGTCAATTTTTATGATAGTAAGTGCAGGGCTTTACGAGGATGTGGAAGGAGTACCTGCAAATCTTTGGAAACAGAGGGTTCCATTGGATGAAGAAGATGGAATAGTAAAAATGAAATTTTGCAGATTAAGTTACAAATGTGCTGAAACAAAGATACAAAAGGTGCAGTATGGAGGAGATAATTTTCTAATGAAGGATTTAGGGTACCCCTATCATATGATCAGTGTGCCCAAAATAAAGACAAAACAAATGAAGTGCAGTACAATTGGAGATTATGAAAGAGCTTCTTTGAGTCAACATATCAAGGCTCAAGGCCTATCATCAACACAACTGAAGATTTTTGGATCACCTAGAACCTGCAAAATTTGTCCAGGTTGTACATAGCCTTCTCATGTAATTTTTGCTTAAGTTTTAGTAGTTTTTATACTTTTTTCATGCTTTTCCTTTGCGTTTTTAGGAAATTTAGCAACCATTTATTAGCCCTTTGCATAAGGACAAATTTTTGCGAGTTTTTGGGAATTTTTTAAAGCAGTTTAGAATTTTTCTAGCATTTTTCATCCTTTTCAAATGTCTTTTTCTTGCCAAATTGGAAGAACAAAGGAAGCTCTCTGTGGTTTTGAGTCAGGAAATTGGCCTAGACTTGTAGGGAATTTTTGAAGAATTTTATTAGAATGTTTTTGGATTTTTTTTGCATTTTTTTGGATTTTTCTGGGATTTTTCTTCTATTTTGGATATTTTCCAAAAAAGCCCCCCTGGAATTTTTTTGAGAAAAAAAGAGAGACAAAAACAAAAAAAACCCTTCTCTCTCTCTCTCTCTCTCTCTCTCTCTCTCTCTCTCTCTCTCTCTCTCTCTCTCTCTCTCTCTCTCTCTCTCTCTCTCTCTCTCTCTCTCCCCCTCCCCGCCCCCCTGCCCCCCTGCCCTCTTTACGTTTTTTATTTTTATTTATATTATTTCATTTGCTATTGTAGTTATTTTATATTTTTTTTATTTTTTTATTTAGTTATTTAATTTTCTTTTATTTTATTCTATTTTTATTTTTTTCTTATTTTTTTATTTTCAGCGTTCAAAATCGTGTGCCTTAAAAAAAGGAGAAGATAAATTATCTCTTATATATATATATATATATATATATTACTTTTCCTAGTTCAAACCCCCCCTCGCCATCCCGTCCTCTTTATTTTTTTTATTTTTATTTATTTTATTTTCTTTCATATTGTAGTTATTTTATATTTTATTTATTTATTTATGTATTTTTTATTTAGTTATTTTTATTTTCTTTTATTTTATTCTATTTTTATTTTTTCTTATTTTTTTCTTATTTTCAGCTTTCCAAATCGTGCGCCTTAAAAAAAAGGAGAAGATAAATGATCTATTTTATTTTAAAAATATATATATTTCTTTACTTTTCCTGGTTTAAATCTTTTGGCTTTGGATTGCGCCTCGGATGGCCATATTTTTCAAATTTGGGGTGATTTTCATGTATTTTGGCACCTCAGGATTCAATTCTAGCATTAGTTCTTTCCAAAGTCCCACCTTTTCTCTGATGTTTGGTCAAAATCACATGTTTTGAGCACATTTATCATTTGTTTTTCTTTCTCCACATGGTCCACATGGTGTATTCTCACTTTGTTTTTACCTTCTTTTTCGAATTTTCCCATATGCACCCTCTATAGCTCTACTCTTTCTTCATTTCAGCCCTCTCCAGACCCCATAATCCTACTCCCTAACCCTCCCTCTACCCTTCTGCCCAGCCCCATCCTTCCCCCTCCCTACCCTATACATCTTAGCCCCCTCAGTCCTCCCTTCCCCCTCCTTTCTACACCCCATTGCCCTCCTTTGCTTTTACATACAAAAATCCCACTTTGGGTTCTTCTCTGGTGCTTGTTCACTCCTGCTTCTTATACACTGGTTGCTGCTCAAATGTCCTTTTATAGATTGTGCAGCATAGAAATCATGGTGTCATTTTTGCTCAGAGTTTTGGATGTAGCTGTCCAGGATGGAGAGCACATTAGGTGGTGGACCACTTTGAGCCCATAAAAGTCATATTGGTCAAAGTCAACCACAATCAAAGTCAACTATAGTCAAAGTCAAATCTATCAAAGTCAACAAGATCAAAGTCAAGGTCAAAGTCAACATGGGTGAAATTAGAGAAAGTTGGTTGCAGGTTGCAGAGTTCTTCTCTAATTTCCCTAAGGTTCAAAGTGTTTTTAAAGTGTTTTGGAAGGTTCACGTGAACCCTCTCTTAGGTGCACAAGTGAAGAATTAAAAGGCAAAATATGAAGGTATATGAAGCGGCAGCGTACGTAGAAGTGAAAGTATGGGCCCCCCAATTAAAATTTTGTTTTAGTCTAAAGTCACTACAGAACAAAACAAGGATTCGTTGGCTGCCCAGTTATGGAGACAATCTTGGGACATCAAAGTGAGCACCAAGATACTCTTGCAGTTAGGAGTGTACGTGAATTGACACTCAAAGCAAGGCAAGGACTATTCTTGGAGAATTAAGCAAGACTAAGCAAGGTGAGCATAGTCTAAGCTAGGGAAGAGAGAGAAGTGCAAGAGACACACAGTGTGCGACGCAGAGAAGTGAAGTGCAAGGTGTGCATGAAGAGTGACTAAGGAAGTGTGCAACAAAGTGCTAAGCTAGTCATCCCAAGGATCCCAAGGTCTCATTGAAGCTGTACGCGTGCCAACAGAAGGTGTCCATCCCTCCCCCTTATTGGAAGCTTGGTGCAAGGTGTGCACAAGTGCAGGCGTGAAGAAGGTGGACGTCTGGTGCAGAGAAGGCCGGCAGGAACAAGACCCTTGGGTATTTGGTATCTTGTGATTGAGTATTGTATGGGATTTTGCACAGAAGCATTGGATTGTATTGTGCATCACCATTGTCTTCTTATAATCAATTGACAGAGGCTTCCAGTGTGTATCTTTCTTATTGTCTTCCCCTTTTCTCCTACAAACACTCAAATCCTTTCTTGTCTAAGAATCCCGCAACAAAGTTCATCATTGCTTCGACATGCAATCAATAAAGAAGCACCTTAATATGCATTGCTAGCAATAATTGCCATGAACATTCAAACAAAACCCAATGGATTCCTCTCTAGAAAGCTCCATGAGAGTACGTGAAAGAATGGCGCTTGAACATGCAGAAGTAGTGGTAACAACACTAGAGAACGTGTCTTATGGAGGTTAACACTGACGGGGTAGCTAAAATATTCCGCACGAAAGTTACTTTTTAAGTCCTAACTCTCACCACCACACGAGTAACTTTAACGATATGCCTTATTAATGATACCTAGATGCTTCTCGTTGAAAGGAAAAAACAAACATGATATACACAATTAATGATAAGATAAGAACAAATATTAGTAGTCGCTGATTAAAATATAATAGTCATACGGTCTATTGACTGATCCAAATCGCCAAGGGATACCGATTATCTTTATGCGAAGTATGCACGTAGACAAATAACATCTTTCGATCGCATTTTCTGAGTCATCTCTCTCTCTCTCTCTCTCTCTCTCTCTCTCTCTCTCTTCTCTTCTCTGTTGAATGAATAAGCCAACGAAAGTTGGGACCTCTCACTTGGAACGGCTTTTAAGTTGTGCGTCTTTTTGGGAAGTCCTCCGACAATACAAAAACTGAATCATCAATTGATAAGTTCATCATGTTCGTCATTACAATTTGATGATTGAGAGGAACCCCCAACCATCGTCTGTCTGTGATGTTTCAGAATTCTGATCCTGGTTCTTGTTGGGTACTACAAAATTTTATAATCCAGTGTCTTTCTGAGGATGTTATGTCCATATCGCATGTACTTCTGCATAGAGATTCATAGAGAACAAAAACATATATATATATATATATATATATATATATATATATATATATATATATATATATATATATATATATATATATATATATATATATATATATATATATATGGGGAAAATATTAATATCTATTGCATGAGAAAAATTCACAGTAGTGGCCGGCAGCTTGAGTATGTACATTGGCTTTCAAAGCTCCTATAAAGCAACATATGTACAAGTATGATAGAGGATCTACGTGGTTGTTTCTCTTCATTGCTAGAGCTGAGGGATTGCTGATCTAGAACCACATGTGAGATGGAAATCTTTCTTTTTTTCAAAGATAAGCATATTCCTTGTTTGCAATATGAACTAGAGGATCCTAAGGCATACATCAAGGGTTTCAACATTTTTCGTAAGGTTCTAGATCAGAGAAAGTGAACTTGTATTTTGGCAATATGGATTGCACTCTACCCAATATAAGTCTCAGTTGATATCACTGCGGTCGAATGTCTGGGCAGCTTGAAAGGATATGCCAAAGAGTTTCTTACAATTCTGCACATCGGGGGCAACAGAAATGCAAAATGTCGTAGCAACCAAGAATGCCTTTTTTTTCAATGCACCCATTGTGAATATCCACAAGACGGCTATGTAGTATGGTGGCAGTTCTAGGCTGGAAAGGCTTGTGCATCTTTTAGACCACCAATCATTTGTTCTCTGTGAGTTTCATCATTGATTAAATGCATTCAAGATGAGTAACAGTAACGTATCTAAGGTTTGTAGGATTCTCAAAGTGCATTAATAATGAAATCTTATAGTTCGAGTGCCCAGAGTGTGTATACATAATAGAAAGCATATACATGCAATGTAGTGCTTTTTATGTACACATGTAAAAATTTCTATAATTGGTCCTATGTTTTAGATTAATTGCATTTTCATGCTTTAAGTATCCACATTGAAGCGTTCCGGAATGGATGAGAAGTATCCAACACCCTATCCTCATTCAACAGCAAGAAGATGCTTTTGGAAAGGTTTCAACATGGGGATTAACTCCATTGCATTGAGGCACCAACGGAGTAGGAGAATGAAATACATGATATATGCATGAAGAAACGATTCAATTATTCCGCGTTTAAAGTGAAACCACGATTTTCTTGATCTCAATTGATTTAATAGTAATATTGACTTCATGTAGGTAACCTTTTGAGCTCCTCGACCATGAGCCCCTTTTGAGCTTGTCGACCATTCCACAGAACGGAGTCGAGATGTCAATGCGTTTACATTTTTTCATCTTCATATGCAATCTGGAATAATTTGTAAAAGTCTATAGAGTTTGCAAATAAGCTTTGTAATTGTTGATTTGTGACTTCGAAGAAGAGGAAAGTCTCATCTACGAATCCTGCGCCCACAAACATTTGTCATTAATATGGAGGACTCACAAGATTTCAATGAGAAGCGTGATTTGAGAAGGATTATAGCAGGTACATTGAAATTTCAAAAATTAGTGAACGTAGTAGATCTTTAAGCTACTCCTGCCATGAAAGGATTTGAATAAGAGAGCTGCCCATTTATTAGAATTTAAGTACATGCGTCTTGAAGGAGAATAGGATTCAATTGCATTATTCTTTTACCGAGCCAACGCATTTCAGCGTACCAAGTGGAAGGCCTTGGTGGATAATTACTTGCATGAGACCAAGGTAACTCCCCATAGGTATGTGACTTGGATCTTAACATGACGGTAAGCATGTTGACGTATATTGGTTTGTGACAAAGAAACGTATATTCAACTTTATGACTTAGCAATGATAAGTCATCTTCGAGTTTTAAGGTGATCTTTGGAAACAACAAAATTGTAGAGGATACCACCAAAAGTGATCGGATGCCAATGGCCATGGAGTTCTAGAATTCATGCCTTAGGTTAACGGGGTGCAATCCCTTCATTAATGGATGCCGGTATGTAATTAGTAGAATACATTCCTCTAACTTTATCTGTAATAATATTTCTACATTGTCCCACATGGCATACAATGCATTCCTTACACAGGCGGCCGGGTCCTCGCACGTTGTTAGTGGCCAGTATCTGAAGGGAGGCAAGCAATTCCATGTCATCAAATATCTTTCAAGTCCTTTAAGTTCCAAGCCGAAGGCTTTAAAAATGAAAGTATGTGAATCCCGAAAGCCGAAGGCTTTAGAAATGAAAGTATGTGAATCCCGAACTGCAGTTGACTGCGCACTTGTAAATGTGTTGTCCCTATAATGTTCATGAAATGACAGAAAGAATTCTAAAACATATTGATATTTGATATCCAATCGTCACCATCGTTTTTCAAAGAAAACGGTTACAATTATATATATATACTCTCACTCTGGAACTGCTTTTAAGTTGTACGTCTTTTTGGGAAGTCCAACCATACAAAAACTCAATCGTCAATTGATTACTTCATCATGTTCGTCATTACGATTTGATTATTGAGACGAAGCCCCAACCATCGGATGCCTGTGATGTTTCTGAATTCTCATCATGGTTCTTGGTGGATACTACGCAATTTCATAATCCAGAAATGTTCTGAGGATATCAGCTCCATATCGCATGAACGTCTGCATAGAGATTCATAGATAACAAAAACATACACAAAAACAAACAACACATGCCTAGAAATCCTCAAAAATGTTGGCTTCATCATTCTTCGCATTTGAAGTATTTTCACTATTATACATGGCACATTCCTTCTTCTTTTCATTGTGCTTAGCAAGCTTTTTGTGATGGGGAGAGAAACAATTTCTCTTTGCAACCTTGAAGCATAGGTGGCCTCACATGCACACTCATTGTTCATTCAAACAATTGATTCTCTAAACTCTTGAGGACTAAACTAGATAGCTTTTGCACATATAAACTATACTTACTGATATTGTTAATGCAAGTAATTTCACTCAAAATTGTTAATTCTACTAGGAGAACTAATGTCTCGAAGACAGGTAAGTTATAGCGTTTACTAGGCATACATAGATAGACCACTACTTACTTCTAGATGCAGTTCTCTCATAGTATGCATAGATTTAATAGGAAATTTTAGAAAACTTTAGAATAAAAGAATAGCTTCAAAAAAAATCAAATATTTCAAGAAATGAGTATGATTTGGTAGGTGATATCTACTCAATACTCATATCAATCTAGATCATACACATAGAATTTTATGTGTTATCTATGGAAACACAAACCCTACTCAAATCACTCAAGCAAGCAATAAGGGGGATTTCTTAGCTTAGGGTCCTACTAGCTTGCTTCCCAAACTATAAACAAACACTCACATACATGAGGATCTACAATCAAAAGTTCATTGTGAGTTCATATAAATTGAAAAGATTCCCTATAAGCTAGGAATGACTTTTTTTAAGTAAATTATAGGGTTTCATCACTTGCAAGTGTAATTGACAATTTATATTTTCTCATGCTTGATGCTTTGCTTCATGTAACTCCAAGTGGCATCCATCTTATGGTTCATTTATGTATTAAGGTGGAAGCTGAACTTTAACACTCTCCCTTATGCTTTGACCTCCAATTCTTCAAGCTAGCTCCAACAATCCAATGCCTATCTTGAAATTTTAAAGCTTTATAGAATCTAAAGCTTTGGTGAACATGTAAATAGACTAGTCCTTGGTACTTACGCGTTGCACTTGAACTTGCTTGTCCAACACGTTCTCTCTAATGTAGTGATAGTATATCTCTATGTGTTTGCTCCTAGCATGGAACATGGGATTGTCAGATGGGTACACACAAATCATGTTTTCACACATGATTGGAAATTGATTAACCTGCAAACTTGGCCCTTTAGTCATTAGCTTCTTGAGCTACATAAGCTCAGAACTAATTTGAGCTAAAGAACCATATCCAGCTTCACTAGAGGATAGAGCAAGTATGGGCTGCTTCTTTGCCATCCAAGCGATGGCATTCTTTCCAAGAACTATTGCATATCCATTTGTACTCCTATCTTATTTGGATCTAGCACAATCATCACCTGTATATGCTTTCACATGCAATTAATATTCAAAAGGGTAGACTAGACGAACCCTTTGGGTCATTGTGACTTTGCTACCCATAACCTTCATTTTTTTATGATCCCAGTTTTTCAATGATTTATATTGTTGAGATATCAAGCTCAACATGTGATGATCCAGGATGACACGTACCAATTTTTCGTTTCTCTGACATGTATAGTGGTCACGCCGGTATATGTCAGGGATACTTCATTGAGCTTTATTAGATTTATCTACCGAGAGTGATGGCACATTTGTTTCTTGCCAGCTCACTCATTCGCAGACATTAGGTTTTTTCCTTATGTACTCGTCTTTATATATTGCACTTGTTGTATTCTTGTTTTTAGGTCATTCTTGTACATTCCTTTTATGTAATAGAAGAAGAAGAAGAAGAAGATTATTCTTCCTTGCCTCAATTTGTGTCTATGCTTCTTCTTGAGAGTGAGAGTGTGTGTGTGTGAGCTCTCTTCCTTATCTCCTCCCTCGCGTCATGGTATCAGAGCCAGTGTGGCTGTAGAGGGCTCGTGGAGAAGGCGACGGTGCGACGGTGAAGACTACGCAGCAAGGCGTGGAGAAAACGCGATTTCACAAACGGCCTCCGTTTGCTACGAAAATCGCCGTGAAGGTAGAAGACCTCAAAATATTTTCGAGAGTTATCCCTTTAGGGTCACTTGTTTTTGTCAGATCGAAGTTTCGGAGCCATCTCAACCTCCGTTTCGAGCCCGCAAGGTGGGGCCCACAGAAAAACCAGGTCATCTTCAGAAACTCTTACTTGCGTTGTGTTCGGGGACACTCATATATTCCAGATCTAGAATTTCAAGGGATTCCGTGTACTGTTGATACACGAGAACTGTGTTTTTCTGAGATCGAACTGTCACGTCATAGTGCGACAATGTTCAAGCAGAAGTGCTGCTTGTAGTGTTTTGCAGTGTTGTGAATTGTTGCAGAAATAGCAAACGCAGATGGAATGAGTCAGCTTATGAGGGATAAGCTGGACAAGAACAACTTTCATGCTTGGAGATTCAGAATGACGAATTTCCTGATGGGAAAAGGCTACTGGAAGTACATCGAAGGAGAGGATGAAAATGATCCACAATTACCAGAAAGGAATCGGACTGCAGATCAATTATGAGCATATGAGGAATGGAATCAAGGAGCACGAAAGGTAATGTATTGGCTATCTGTTAGCATACATGATAGCATGATTGGACACATACAGGATGCCAAGACTCCAAAAGAGGCTTGGAACAGCTTGATCACTTTGTATGAGACTAATACAAAGGCACGGAAATCGCAACTCAAGAACGAGCTGCATACATTGGAAAAGAAGAGCATGTCGGTAAGTGACTACACTCTTAAAATCAAAGGCATATGTGACTCACTTGCATCTATTGGCGTGAATGTAGATGATGATGATGATAAGGTGGAAGTGTGCCTTCGTGGTTTAGGAGCTGCATATAAGCAGTTCAGAACTTCCATACAGACTAGGGAAAATATTGCGAATTTTGCTGATCTGGTATCTATGCTGATTATTGAAGAAAAGAATCTTGGTGAGGGCTCAAACTCCCAAGGAAAGCCCAGTTCTGAGCAGGTATTGTACTCTGGCAGAGGAAGAGGCAGAGGTAGAGGTTTTGGAAGTGGAAGAGGAGACAGTAACCAAGATCAAGGTCAACAACAGAATCATGCAGGAGGAAGAGGACAGTTTCGAGGCAGGGGGAGCCAAAGAGGTCGCAGAAATTTCCAAAGAAATGATTCAGGTAATGATAGTAAAGGATGCTGGAATTGTGGTAAACCTGGACACTTTGAACGTGATTGCAGGTTAAAGAATCAAAATAATAGAAGGCCGCAAAAAAACTATGCATCCACAAGTGTAGATGATTCTGAGAAGCTGTTTATGATTCAACATCACATGATGAATATGATATCTGCTGGTGTTTCAAAATCGAATGACAATGTCTGGTATGTTGATTCAGGTGCTTCAAATCACATGACCAATCATGCAGAATGGTTTAGTAGTTTGCAAAAAATGCCAGTTCCTGGATATGTTGAAACAGGTGATGATACATCGTATCCCATTGAGCATACATGAAACATAACATTGTCTAGGGAGGACGGGAAGGTAAAACATCTTGCTGATGTGTTGCATGTTCCAAATATAACAAAGAATCTGGTTTGTGTTGGACAAATGGTTGGCCAGAGATTACAAGTCAGGTTGAATGCAGATGGATTATATGTAGAAGAGTACAAGCAGGATGGACGATTGGTTGCCAAAGGAAACAAAGTGGGTAGGATGTTCACCTTAAATGTGAAGATTCCTGAAATGAATGCAGCCATGTTTGCAAAAGGTGCAGGAGTTATTGCAGATATAGAGATATGGCACAAACGGATTGGACATGCAAATTTGCAAAGGCTAAAAATGATGCAGTCAAAGGAGATTGTCCATGGACTACCAAATTTCAAAGTTGCAGAAATGCAAAAGGTATGTGCAGCATGTCAATTTGGTAAACAGTCAAGAGCATCATTTCCACATGACAAGCATGTTAGTGAGAATGTACTAGAAGTAGTACATACAGATGTTTGGGGTACAGCAAAGACCACATCTATGGGCGGTTGCAGGTTTTATGTTACTTTCATTGATGACCATACACGCAAAGTATGGGTATATTTCATGAAAGAGAAGAGCGAGGTGTTTACTCACTTCCAGAATTTTAAAGTTATGGTGGAAAAGCAGACAGGGAAGTACATTAAAACATTAAGATCTGATGGAGGAGGTGAATACATGTCAAATGAGTTTAGCAGTTTTCTAAAAAATCATGGAATTCGGCATCAGCTTTCATGCAGGTACACACCACAACAGAATGGTGTTGCTGAACGCAAAAATAGACATATTGCAGAAATAGCAAGAGCCTTGATGGCTGAGAAGAATATGCCTCATTGTTATTGGGCAGAAGCTGTGCATATTGTTGTATACATCATGAACAAAACTCTGACTGCTGCTGTACATGAAGTTACACCTCAAGAGAAGTTTACAGGTACAAAGCCAAACTTATCACATCTAAAAGTTTTTGGATGTGTTGCATATGTACATGTTCCAGATGAGTTGAGGATGAAGCTTGATCCGAAAGCAGAAAAATGTGTCTTCATTGGATATTCCCTTGAGCAAAAGGGGTACAAATGTTATAACCCACTCACATGACAGGTGAAGGTGAGCAGAGATGTGGTATTTGATGAAATGTCAAGCTTCTATGTAGATGCCAAAGAAGGACTGAATCTTGAATGAAATGACAAAGAAAATGCTAAAAAATCTAGTGCAGAATCTCAAGTTTTGAGTGGACCAGATGCATCACCAATCAATAGTTCCAACTCAAATCCATGGAGTGGAAGATTGGATGGAAATTTTAGTCCAGCAAATTCATCAAATACATCCACGAAAGTTAAAGAAAAGCTTTCTGCTGGTAGTAAAACAGGTGCAGGTTTTGAAGACGTGGATGGAGATTCAAGCGGTTCAGAAAAGAGACTTGATGAGGAACTTGGATTGCCCTCTATGAAGACTCCAGGAGTAAGAAGGGGACATGTAGATGATACAAGAAGAAGTGATCCAGGACCAAGAAGATCTAGGAGGATGCGTAATTCAGTGCAACGATTGACATATGATAGTTACATGGCTCGCCATTGTGCCTACATGGCAAAGGTAATACAAGATGCTGAACCTTCTTGTTTTGAAGATGCAATTGGTAATGCAGATTGGGAAAAAGCTATGGATGAGGAGATGGTTGCACTTTATGGAAATGATACATGGAAGCTGGTTCCATTGCCGCAAGGAAAGAAATCCATAGGCTGCAAATGGGTTTACAAGGTAAAGCATAATGCTGATGGTAGCATAAGCAGGTATAAAGCACGATTGGTAGCTAAAGGTTATGCACAGACATATGGCATTGATTATGAGGAAACATTCAGCCTTGTAGCTAAAATGTCTACTGTCAGGACACTTGTTGCATTAACTACAGCAAAAGGATGGACTTTGCATCAGATGTATGTGAAGAATGCTTTCCTACATGGTGAGTTATAGGAAGAAGTATATATGGACCAGCCACAAGGATATGAAGATTCAAAGCATCCAGAATATGTTTGCAGGCTGCAAAAGGCTTTGTATGGGTTGAAGCAGGCTCCGTGTGCATGGCATGCAAGGATTGCTGATTACTTAACCAGCATTGGGTTTTCTATGTGTGATGCAGATCACTCACTATATGCAAGGAAGGCTGATGATGGCATCACTATTATGGCTATTTATGTCGATGATCTGATTGTAGGTGGTCATAATGAAGAAAGCATCAAAGAGGTAAAGACACTTCTTATGCAAGAATTTGACATGAAAGATCTTGGTGTGCTGCGCTATTTCTTGGGCATTGAGTTTATACATACAGAAACAGGTATATGGATGTCACAAAGGCAATATGCCTTGAATATGCTGCAAAAGTATGGTATGGCTGATTGTAAGCCAATTTCTATGCTTTTAGATCAAAATTTGAAATTGGATACTACATCAGGTAAAGCATTGGAAAATGCGACTATGTACAGGGAAATTGTGGGAAGTCTTATATATCTTACAATTACAAGGCCTGATTTAAGCTACACTGTTGAACTTGAAAGTCAGTCTATGCAGGTTCCCAGGAAGCCACATTTGGATGCTCTGAGGCGCACTCTACGTTATGTGAGTGCTACTTTGGATTATGCATTGTTTTATGAAGCTGGTGTGGAGTTGCACGTTCATGGATACACCGATGCAGATTGGGCTGGTAGTACTCTAGATAGAAGATCTACTAGTGGATTTCTTTTCTCACTTGGAGATGTAGCTATTACATGGAGCAGCAAGAAGCAACCCACTGTTGCTTTGTCGAGTATAGAGGCTGAGTATAGAGGTGCTGCAATGGTAGCATGTGAGGCATCATGGCTGGAAATGTTACTTGCAGATTTAGGTGTGGAAGTGCAAAAGCCTATCACTATCTATTATGATAATCTTAGCAGCATACAGTTAGCACGGAACCTTGTTTTCCATGCTAGAACAAAGCATATCGAGGTACATTATCACTTCATCAGAGAGAAGGTATTAGCAGGTGATATTGATCTTGTTTATGTGAGAAGAGATGAGCAGCTTGCTGATATTTTCACCAAAGCACTTGGAGCTGAGAAGTTGAAGAAGTTTTAGAAGATGCTTGGATTAGAGGATATGGCGTTGACCTTGAGGGCGAGTGTTGAGATATCAAGCTCAACATGTGATGATCCAGGATGACACGTACCAGTTTTTCGTTTCTCTTACATGTATAGTGGTCATGCCGGTATATGTCAAGGATACTTCATTGAGCTTTATTAGATTTATCTACCGAGAGTGATGGCACATTTATTTCTTGCCAGCTCACTCATTTGCGAACATTAGGTTTTTTCCTTATGTACTGGTCTTTATATATTGCACTTGTTGTATTCTTGTTTTTAGTTCATTCTTGTACATTCCTTTTATGTAATAGAAGAAGAAGAAGAAGAAGAAGATTATTCTTCCTTGCCTCAATTTTTGTGTGTGCTTCTTCTTGAGAGTGAGAGTGTGTGTGAGAGCTCTCTTCCTTATCTCCTCCCTCGTGACATATATCTTAATGGGTAGTCCATCATCCTATGAACTTGTGCCCTAGAATCGGTCATGCATTAGGCAAGT
The DNA here is from genome assembly GCA_020310875.1 of Ceratopteris richardii. Classification (NCBI taxonomy): domain Eukaryota; kingdom Viridiplantae; phylum Streptophyta; class Polypodiopsida; order Polypodiales; family Pteridaceae; genus Ceratopteris; species Ceratopteris richardii. The sequence goes on along the minus strand of CM035412.1, from coordinate 85,674,871 downwards.
TTGTGTAGGCTATTTCTTATTGGAGAGGCTTTTTTCCATTAATGTATATGTTGATTTTGAAGGGTATATCTATGTTGAGTTCTGCTTTAAAGAAGATATGTAGGTGCCATCTTTCACTAAATTAGTATGGTGCACCTTCATATATGAAACCACATACACCTTCCCTAGAGGCTAATAATCTATAGGTAAGCATAACAATCTTCTTCATAAATCCATAAAGCACTAGACTGTCCACCTATAAAAAGACGTAGCAAAGTATCATACATGTCTTTGGCGCTAACAGATGTCTCCTTCGTACATGAAAGTAAAGGCTGAATAGCATCTTCCACAAACACACGATGACTAAACAAAATGCATTTATTCTTTGGATGATACACACGATAGCCTTTTCTTTCAAAATTGTACCCAACAAAAATATATTTTACTGCTTTATCATCAAATTTTCTATGTTGTTGTTCAAGCACTAATGCATATGCCAGACAACCACAAACACACAAATGAGCAAGAGATGGCTTGCGACCATGCCAAGCCTCGTATGGAGTGATAGACCGTAGTGCTTTAGTGGGATGGCCGTTAAGTACATATGCAGCACACATGAGAGACTAAAGCCACAAACTATGTGGTAAAGCCAGACTCTTGACCATACACCTCTCCATCTCCATGAGTGACCTATTCTTCAGTTCAGCAACTCCATTCTATTGAGGTGTATATTGCATTCTAAACTCATGTTTTCTCCCATGTTTAGCCAAAAATGCATTAAAGTCACAAGACATATATTACCCCCCTCGATCAAAATAGAGGGTGCCCATTTTACATGCTAACAGATTTTCAGCCATAACCAAAAACTATTTGAAGCACATAAACGATTCGGACTTTTCTTAGAGTGGATATACCCTTGCATGCCTAGAAAAATCATCAATGAAAGTCACGAAGTAAAGATAGTTTCCAAAAGAAGGTGTCTGCATAGGACCATACACATCACCACATGTTCTGCCTAGAAAACTAACTCTTCAAATGACAAGGCATTTGAATTGCCTTTCGTCGGGAAACAAAGAGTAGAAGCAAAACTCTAATATGAATGAGGAAGAACATTCAGAATGGTCTCCACCATTGAGATATCTGGTAAAACTTCATTAGCAAAAATCAATTGTTCCTTCATATCCTTGACCTTTGTCAGAAAATTGTCCATAGAATCACCTTCATTCATATGCTCACTCTCCAAGTGTTTTCGGAGGTAATTAACATGAGGCTCATTCCTAGCCTGATACACAGGCTAAGTGTATCCCAAGCATCCTTAGCTATTCTAGAAGGGTGAATGTGAGGTGTAATGGCACATTTGATACACAAGGCTATCAATGCATTGCCTGAGCATCTCTGCCATCCCAACAAATTTTCTCTACAGTAGGTGCAGTAGAAATTACATCAAGAACAAGAATCTGAAGAATATTAGCACCTTCAATTCCATCTCCATCAGCTTCAAAATCAGCAATATGCTTCTCAATAGGACTAGTGAGCAGCATGTCATCAACATAAATAAGAATGATCAGAAGCCCATCATTAGCACGCTTGCCTTCTTTAACATGCACACCTGGTTTTCATGCCCTTTCTGCACGAAGCCATGGGGATGAAAAACATACACTTCTCCATTCAGAAATGTTGTTTTAATGTCCAACTTATGTACATTCCAACCATGATGAGCTGCAAGTGCACAGATGCTACGAACTGTATTCATTTGACAAGTAGGTACAAAGGTCTCATCAAAATCAATGCCTCTTTCCTGCGCATAACCCTTTGCAACAAGTCTAGCCTTATACCTATCAACTCTACCATCAGGCTTACAATTGAGCTTGTATATCCACTTAGTCCCAATGGCCTTGTTGCTAGGAGGCAAGTCACATAAAGACCTAGTACCATTCTTCATTATAGCATCATATTCAGATTGCATAGCAGCCATCCAATTTTTTGAATTTTGTGCTTCATCAAACGAAACAGACTCATTCTCATTGACACTAGATGCAAGCATAATATAGCAATCTAATGCAAAAGAGGCACTATGAGAGCCTGAATGAGTACGATATGAAAAAGGTGCATCTAATTTGCTATCACGCAAAGTCTGCACCAGCCATTTTGGCATATTTTTTGCCTGCTCAATATGAGCTCTCTCATCAATAAGTGCATCATGTAAATCTGCATAAAAAATGGAATGATTTGCATCATCACATGAAACTTGCAAAGGCTGAGAAGTTGCCTCATTAGGACCAGCACTAGATTGTCCACCTCTAAAAATAGGCAACAAAGTACCATACATGTCTTTGGAGCTAACACATGTCTCCTTAATACATGAAAGCGATGGCTTAATAGCATCTTCCACAAAAACAACATCACGGCTAACCAGAATGTGTTTAGTGTGTGGACGATACGGATGATAGCCTTTACTTCTAGAATTGAACCCAACAAAAATACATTTTACTACTTTATCATCCAATTTTTAGCGATGTTGTTTAGGTACTAATGCATATGCCAAACAACCAAAAACATGTAGATGAGCAAGAGATGGCTTGCGATCATGCCCTATCTCATGTGGAGTGATAGACGGTAACGCTTTAGTGGGACACCTGTTAAGTACATATGGTGCACACATGCCAGCCTCAAGCCAGAAACTATGTGGTAAAGCCTAACTCTTGACCACACACCTCGCCATCTCCATGAGTGACATGTTCTTTCATTCAGCAAATCCATTCTATTGAGGTGTATACGGCACTGTACACTGGTGTTTTATCCCACATTCAGCCAGAAATGCATTAAAATTAGAAGACATATATTTCCCCCATCGATCTAAATGAAGGGTGCCCATTTTACATGCTGAAAGATTTTCAGCCAAAACCAAAAACTGTTTGAAGCACATGAGCACTTCGACTTTTCCTTCAATGGATATACCCATGCATGCCTAGAAAAATCATCAATGAAAGTCACAAAGTAAAGATAATTTTCAAAAGAAGGTGTCTGCATAGGACCATAGACATCACTATGTACAAGCTGCAATTTCTGAGTAGCCCGAGCTCAACCATCTTTTGGAAATGAGGAACACTGCATTTTGCCCAAAATAGACCCTTCACAAACATGTTTTCTAGGTGCCTCAAGTTTGGGCAAATAGGATACCATTTCAGATTTTTGCAGGCGTAGCAAACTAGCAAAATTCACATGACCAAAGCATGCATGCCAAAGCTTTGCATCTGACATACCTGAGAATCATGTATTGCACATGTCGAATCATTCAGATTTCCTTCATAGTCTATGAGCTTATAAAGCCCATGACATAAAATGCCAGAAGCAATAATCACATCGCGATTTGATAAATCATGAACTATACACTTGTCATCGACAAATTTGACGACCAAGCCAATCTTGGCTAGTGCAAAAACTGATAACAGGTTCTTCTTGATCCCTGGCACAAATAAAGCATTTGACAAAGTGAAAGAACTACCATCATTAGTATTCAAAATGATCTTACGAACTCCTATAACAGGATAAGAGGAGTTGTTGGTTCATGTAACAGTATTCCCTATAGGGGAAGGCTTGAGTGAGGAGAAGAAACTGTTAGAGTATGATCAATGTCTACCCCTCATGATTGTATGCACATTTTGTAAGGCCCCCTTTATGAGGAGAAGCCAAGCGTGCATTACCCAATTGATGGGAATCCCAACTTGAATGTTGGATGAAGGTCATATTGGACCATGTAAGATATTATAAGGAAAGGGAGTTACCAGGGTCCCCAATTGTGGGGTCCGGGGCAGCGGTGAGCAGCCCCGGCTGGGGGGTCCAAGGGGGCCAGCGGGCCCCCTGGCTGGGGGGTCCCAGGGGGCCAGCGGGCCCCCTGGTGGGGGTCCGGGGGCAGCGCCCCCGGCGCGACGGTAAAGGGAATATTCCATGGAATATTCCCTGTCGGAGTCAGAAATCATTTATATTTGTTAGGTCGGTTCAACCAATCTAAGCCGTGTATGGCAATTACGCGGGCGGTGGCCGCCCACGCTCTACCGCCCATGTATAGCCGTCCATGGCAGGCCACCCATGATCCTATATATACATGACTTCTGCACTACCTAAGACATTGAGTTGAGCCAGCATACCTCTACCTTGTATCTCCCTATCTAGAGTTGTCTAGATCACCATTTAAGCTCTACCTTGAGAGCGCACGGGTGGACAACGCCATCATCTTTGTACTTGCTGCTAGTAGAAAATTGTTGAGATTCTCTTATATCTGTTATCTTCTCTGCTATTGCTCCTGTGTTATATTGCGTAACTATTGTCTTACATGGTATCAGAGCTGTAAGGTTCGAATAGCTTGAGAAGTATCATTATTTTAGCCTACTAGCAGACTAGAATATCAGTAGATTATTCGAGTGATTACATGATGGCTTCATCGTCGAACACTAGTCTTGGTGCTTCACCTAATGTTAATGCTGCACCTATTCGAATTCGTCCACCTGCATTCACTGAAGGGAAGCTGGATGGAACCAACTATACACTCTGGAAGTTCAAAATTTCTGCAATTTTGGACTCCTATGAATTACTTGACACTGTCATGGGACCGATGGGATTGGATCCAGAGCCTATACCAGTTGAAGATCCAGCAAATTCAAGATTGATGATTCAGCCAGATCCAGATCTTCTACGAGCTTGGAAGAGGCGGAATGCTGATGCATTATGTGCGATTGTCACTAGTGTAAGTGATTCTGTGCTTACTTTAGTTCAACATACTACTAAAGCACATGAGGCTTGGGGCATATTGGCTCGACAATATGAGACCAAGAACCACACTAGGATACAGAATTTAGAAAATCAGTTGGCAAATGAAAAGCATTCTGATTCTGAAAAGGCTGAAGATTTTATCAAACGGATAAAGCATCTTCAAGATCAATTGGCTGCAGTTGGTGTTGTTATAACACCAGAAGAGCTAGCTCGAAGATCTGTACGTGTTCTTCCAGCAAAGTATGATGGATTAGTAACAGCCCTTAACACTCAGGTAAGGCCAACTCCTCTTACATTTGAAGAGTTTTGTGCCATGCTTTTAGAAGAAGAGATGCGGCTAAAGAATCGGCAAAGTACAACTGATGCTGCATTCTCAGCAAATGCAAAAGGTAAAGGCTCTTCAGAGGGATCAAAGAAGAAGCCAAAGAAGAAAAAGTTCACAGGAAGTTGCTTCTATTGTGAAAAGAAAGGCCATGCCATCAAGGATTGCAGAAGGAAGCAAGCTGATGAACGGAATGGGACTGTAAAATCATCATGGAAGAACAAAGAGTCTGCAAACAACACAGAGCTGGAACTTTGGGTAGCTATTGAAGAGGTATGTTCATCTGCTCAAGCTCGTGTTGATGAGCCATGGATTTTAGATAGTGGAGCTTCTCGCCATATGACTAGTAAAAAGGATTGGTATAGTTCCCTAGTGCCTCTACGGGAATCCATCAATGTAGTGGTGGGAAACGACTCCAAGTGTCCAGCTGAAGGAACTGGAACCATCTCTTTTATCACTTCTCCAGGTGTTGAGAAAAAGTTATCCGATGTTCTCTATGTACCTACACTCAAAAGAAATTTGTTGTCAGTTTCTGCAATAACAGATCGTGGACTCGAAGTTCACTTCAATAAGAGTGGTGCGGAAATCATGGATTCATCAGGTAATGTTGTAGGTAAAGGCACACGACGGGATAACTTGTATGAGTTAAGTGCTTTAACTGCTACAGAAGATAAAGATGTAAGCAGGTTATGGCACCAACGATTTGGGCATCTCGGATTTGCAGTTTTGAAGGAGATGCAACGAATAGGGATGGTTGCTCATTTGCCTGCATTTTCAGAGTTGCAGGAACCTTGTGAAGCTTGTATGATGGGCAAGCAACAACGAAAGGCATTTCCAAGAGAGACCAGCAATCGATCTCAAGCTCCTCTAGAGTTGGTACATGCTGATCTCTGCGGTAAAATGTCTACACCTGCTTTAGGAGGATCTTTCTACTTCTTGCTGTTAGTCGACGATTATAGTAGAAAGATGTGGGTTTATTTCATTCGAGAGAAGGCTGATGCTTTTGAAAAATTTAAAGCGTGGCATAAGTATGTAGAAAGTGAATCAGGAAGGAAACTGAAGAAATTTAGAACAGATAGAGGAGGTGAATTCTTGTCAACAGAATTCAACAATTACTGTAAGGAGCATGGTGTGAAAAGGCAACTTACCACAGCTCATACACCTCAACAAAATGGCGTTGTTGAGCGCAGGAACAGGACAGTAGTTGAAATGGCTCGTTGTATGTTAAAGGCTCAAGACATGCCTGATTCATTCTGGGCAGAAGCAGTCAATACAGCAGTCTACATCCTCAATCGAAGCTACACAAAAGCTCTGAAGGGGATGACTCCTCAAGAAGCATATTCTGGTAAAAAGCCTTCAGTTTTGCATTTCAGAATTTTTGGTTGTTTCTGTTATGCACATATTCCTGATTCAACAAGATCAAAGTTGGATTCAAAAAGCAAAAAGTGTGTCTTCCTAGGATATAGTGAAGAGTCTAAAGCATACAGGTTATGGGATCCTGAGGCAAGGAAGATTTTTGTCAGCCGAGATGTGGTGTTTGATGAACGACCACACTTAGTAGAAGATAAAGGTAAATCTACTATCTCATCAAACGGAGAAATATCTCACCTTGTGCCTATCAAAAGACAGGTTAAAGTTGAGGAGGAGGAAACATCTGATGGAGAAATTTCCTCAATAAAAAGCCAACCAATTGTAGCTGCACAGCGTAAGCCACTACCGAAGTGGGCACAACAGCTCTTTGATGATCACAATCCACATGTAGATGCACCAGAATCATCATCGGATGGATTACGAAGATCAAAGAGAATAGAGGAGCAAAGAAGAGCCTCAGAACACATTGTTAACATGGCTCTAATGGCAGATATCATGGGTTCGATAAAGGAACCTACCACCATTGAAGAAGCCATTGATGATCCAGATTGGAGAGCGGCAATGCAGTCTGAGTATGATAGTATACTCAAAAATGATACATGGGATCTAGTCGACTTGCCGCCAAAGAAGAAGGTAATAGGTACTAAATGGATTTGGAAAGCTAAGTATAAAGCTGACGGAACATTAGAAAAGTATAAGGCACGATTAGTTGCACAGGGTTTTTCACAGATTGAAGGATTTGATGTTCAAGAAACTTTTGCACCAACAGCACGCATGACAACTATTCGGACGGTACTTGCAGTAGCTGCACAAAAGTCTTGGCCTATTTTCCAGATGGATGTCAAATCTGCATTTTTGAATGGTCACCTCAAGGAGGAGGTATATGTATCTCAACCACCAAGTTTTGAGGTGCCCAATTCAGAAAATAAAGTTTGCAGGTTGAAGAAAGCTTTGTATGGACTTAAGCAAGCTCCACGGGCTTGGTACCAACGAATTGATCATTTTTTCAAAAATATGGGTTTTGAAAGAAGTACTTCTGATGCTAACTTGTATGTAACGAAAAGGGATAGCAAGCTAGTTGTTGTCATTGTATATGTAGATGATTTGATCATTACAGGAGATCATCAGGAACTCATCAATCAAACTCGGATCAGCTTGGGAACTGAGTTTGAAATGACAGACTTAGGTCTACTCCATTTTTGTCTGGGAATTGAAGTATGGCAAAGGAAGGATGGCATTTTCATCTCACAACAAAAATATTCCAAAGAAATTCTCAAGGCATTTGGAATGATGGACTGCAAACCAACTAGCACACCTATGGAGGTAAATCATAAGCTATCTATGGATGATAACATGCCTGATGTAGATGCTAAGAAGTATAGGAAGCTCGTTGGAAGTCTTATTTTTCTGTGCAACACTAGACCAGACATTTGCTATGCTGTTGGAGTGTTAAGCAGGTTTTCCAACAAACCTAAGGAGAGTCACTGGAATGCTGGAATGCGAATTCTAAGGTACATTGCAGGAACCTTGGATTTTGGTATTTTGTATACCACAGGTGATACACTCCAAGGATATTGTGATTCAGATTGGGCTGGAGATTGTGATTCTAGAAAATCAGTTTCTGGATATTGTTTCTCACTTGGTTCAGGAATATTTTCTTGGGTAAGTAGGAAGCAACCAACTCTCGCACTCTCCTCCACTGAAGCAGAGTACAAAGCAGCTTGTTTTGCTTCTTGTGAGGCAGTCTGGTTAAGGAGAATTCTTGCAGATATAGGCTTTCCATCAAATATGCCAATTGTACTCAAGTGTGATAATCAAAGTTGTATGGCTATTGCAAAGAACCCAGTATTTCATGCTCGCACCAAGCACATAGAAGTACAGTACCATTACATTCGTGAGCTAATTGAAGATGAAATTGTGGAGCTAGAATATTGCCCAACAGAGGCAAATTGTGCTGACATATTCACTAAATCACTTGGAAGAGAGCAGCTCAACAAGCATCTTCAACAGATGGGCATAGGACCGAGACCTACTTGATTTATCATCGGTAAACATTGAGGGGGGGTGTTAGAGTATGATCAATGTCTACCCCTCATGATTGCACATTTTGTAAGGCCCCCTTTATGAGGAGAAGCCAAGCGTGCATTACCCAATTGATGGGAATCCCAACTTGAATGTTGGATGAAGGTCATATTGGACCATGTAAGATATTATAAGGAAAGGGAGTTACCAGGGTCCCTGTCGGAGTCAGAAATCATTTATATTTGTTAGGTCGGTTCAACCAGTCTAAGCCGTGTATGGCAATTACGCGGGCGGTGGCCGCCCACGCTCTACCGCCCATGTATAGCCGTCCATGGCAGGCCACCCATGATCCTATATATACATGACTTCTGCACTACCTAAGACATTGAGTTGAGCCAGCATACCTCTACCTTGTATCTCCCTATCTAGAGTTGTCTAGATCACCATTTAAGCTCTACCTTGAGAGCGCACGGGTGGACAACGCCATCATCTTTGTACTTGCTGCTAGTAGAAAATTGTTGAGATTCTCTTATATCTGTTATCTTCTCTGCTATTGCTCCTGTGTTATATTGCGTAACTATTGTCTTACAGAAACTGCGTTGTGAGGTAATATTTTTTGTCACCCCACTATCAAAGGACCAAACATCTGAGTCTACTGCAGACATGCACTGCTCATGCGAAGATGGGTCAAAACTACAAACAATAGTAAACGCCCATTCTTCTTCCTACACAAGATTAGCAGACTCTGTTTTTGGTGTAGAGCCCTCTGCAACAACCATTCGAGCCTCTTTCTTCTTTGCCTCTTTAGCATCCAATTTTTCACAATTCTTTATCATATGGTCATTCCCTTTACAGTACTTCCAAAACAAATTTTTGCTTTTTGGATTTCTTTTCATCTTTGTCTCACCTCTTTGATTGTGCAGAATTAGCAGATTTTTTATTACGTTGGTTAGTTCCTTTGTTATTTCTAGCTATGCACTAGTTGTAGAGGTCTCATATGTAAAATATATTGCGAGCTGCAGGAGGAAATAGTATCTTAGATACAAAGTAGATTTTCAAAGTCAAGCCATTTAAAAGACTCAAATATGATTAATTCCTTTTTATTTCATGAATTCTATGGTTTCAAAAAATATAAATACAAAAAGATATTTCAATTCTTATTTGATATCATCTTGGTATCTTTTGCTTCATATAAGGACGAGATGTCATTCTTCTTGTATTTAATCTAGGTTTGTCCTAAAAGAATTTTCCTCTTTACATTGGTATTTTTAGTGTGTTGATATTTTTGGTATGTGTTCCTTTGTATTTGTCTTCTAAAGAACTAATAAAAAATATCTTTGAATGGATTACTTTTCACTCCTCCCTTTCTTGTGCATTTGAAGAAGCTTGTTCTTTCCTCATAATGAGACTTTTCCATCCCCTCAGTTTTCCGTGTGGCATGGGTTCTATTTCCTACCAAGAATGGACAATGCAAAAATAGGATATGTTGTAAAAACATAAAGATTAAGATCATAAGATGTTTATTTGAAAAACTAATATTGGACTAGATAATATCTTTAAAGCTCACCAAGTAGTAAGTTATGACTTTGAAACTCCAAGCCTTTGTGATGGTTTATATAAGCTTTGTGACTGCCATTTTGAAATCGGTCACATACATATTGGATATAACATGTTACCTCATGATCGTCAAAAATGTATTTTTTTTATTTTTTGCATGTAGTTATTTGACAATTCCTACAACTTTGAACAATATCCATGTAAATTTTCATCACGGTCTCCGACAAATCTAATGACATCATGAAGATTTTGAAAAGGTGGATACCTTGCAATTCGAGGAACAATTCGATTAAAAACTTCATCTATCCATATTTCAATACTATTTTGCCTTATTTGCATATTGCTTTAGCTTCACAATGTTGTAGAGCTCTTTGCAATACCTTTTTCATTGTTGTATACTCTTGACTGAAAAAAATATTGGTTTGGAACTTATCACATACAAAGTTATTAGTTGAAGTTTAGTGAAAGTGTTTGGATCGAGGTTCTCCATGCCAAATGCATCTGGAATTATGAAAAAGAAGGAAGTATATATGCTTTGGAGAGTAGAGTTAAAAAGTGGAACACATCCTGAAAACACATTATATAGGCTGAAGGATAAGAGGGATAAGTTCAAATTTGCCGAATGTCCAATGGGCACAAACTTTGAGGCATGTCAATTTTCATGATTCTCACATGATCTTTCTCTCTCTTCCAAAACTAATATATTCATGTAAGATATGTTTTAAATGAGCCTACATGCAATTTTTAAAGATGATTTTATAAGATTAATCTAGATTAAGAACAACTAATTGAAATGCTCACATGGCCCATTTTTGTCCTAGTGGAAACAAAAACGTTATATTTATACAATATCATTCGTATTCAAGTAGGTTCTCATTCCAATTTGATTATTAATAGAGATCTCCACATATTTACATGTATATAAACATATAGAAATATTCTTGTTCTATTCTAGATTAATGATTTATTACTTACCTTTTCCACTTTACTTTTTCATTTCATTTTTTCTTAAAGACTAAGGTTTAAACAATTACTCTTTAATTTACACACACTAACATTTAATCATCATCTCATCCACTCACATATATATATTTACACACAATGATTACATACACACTTCCGGTAGCACACATACACAAACATAGATAAGGTTACATATAGGGTTTTCATATAAATACATACATACATGATGGAGAGTGTTAATCTCCAAAAGAACAACCTATTCTTGAAATTAGAGCACCTCTATATCAAGAGTAATTTTAGACTCCACTTAATTTAGAGATCAATTACCAACTTATCAAGAAATTGACTATTCTGGAAAAAATCAAACTCTCATAAAAGTCTGCTGCAGATTAATCTGTGATTGACTAACAATTCATGTAAAGTCTTTTATAAAACTTTGTAGGTTGTCTCTTCCTAAGGTTGCGCACATTCTCCAACTTAAATCTCCTCAAATGATTGAGTGTACTTTGAGAAATGACTCAAACACTTTACCTATGTGTGAAACTGCTTCTCTACAGTAGCGACTTTAACACCTGTAACTTCTTAGCTATAGTTCTCCCAATGTCGACCCCGTTTGGTCAAATGCTTTTAGCTGTAGATAGCTTATCCCTCAACTTAGATTTTGAGCTGTCATTTGTGTAAAACTTTACACTCTACACTGAGCACTGTCCATTTCTCTGAACTCGAAATCTGCGCCTGTTTCAGAAGTCACTCAGACCTTTTGACATATGAATGTTCCTATTCAAAATTCTCTCAGCCTGCTTGCAATTAGACTCTCAAATTCTAGCCATAGATTGATTAACTATGGACTTAGACATCTCCAAAAGGAATTCACAAAAGATCAATCATAGAAGGAGAAAACACAGAAAATTCAGGTGCAAAAATTCTATCATTTCTGAAGAAGATTACAACTAACTGAGAGAGAGACTTCAACTAACTTTTCATGTGTCTAATGACACTTACAACTCCTCATTTCTTTATTCCTATGTTCTCTCAGTCTCTCCTCGTCTCTTCTTATTATCCCGACATTTTTCCATAGTATTTATAGGCAAAAATGTACAGACTTATGACTAATCAAAAGTATATGTGACCTATGTCTTAACTAATGTACATATGTGTACATTTCTTTCAACCTGTGAATGTAACCATCTTCTAGGCTTCAAGACTTGATCTTATCTCCATCCTTTGTCTTTCGAAAGTTCAATTGGTGATTGGTCTGCACCAACAGCTCCCCCTCAATCATCAATTGTGACTACCTGCATCTTCTTTATTCCTGCCATATCTTTAAACCTCTGCAACTTAGGTCCATCCAAACTTTTTGTCATCATATCTGCAAGTTGATCTTTTGTGGGGGTATGCATTACTTCAATTTCTTTATCAATGATCTTCTCTCTCAAAAAATGATACTGGATTTCAATATGTTTAGTTCTAGCATGAAACACAGGATTTGTTGCCAAATATAAAGAGCTCATATTGTCTCCACAAATGATAAGAGTACCCTGAATCACATCAAAACTCTTCATAACTGTCTTTAGCCAAATTACTTCCTTTGCAGCTTCCACCATGCCTTTGTATTCTGCTTCTGTAGATGATAAAGCAACTATATGTTGCTTCTTAGAACACCATGATATTAGTTTGTCTCCCACATAACACAAATATCCATGTGTTGATCTTCTATCATCCATATTACCTGCCCAATCTGCATCACTGTATATCTTAACTCTTGTATTTGAGGTAAACCCATAGTACAACCCTTCCTTGAGTGTACCCTTGATGTACCTAAGTACTCTTTGTCCTGCAACCCAATGTTCCTTTCTAGGACAATGCATGAATTGAGATAGAACTCCAACTGCATATGACAAATCAGGCCTTGTTAATGTAGCATAAATCAAGCTACCCACCAAACTCTGATAGAGCTTCATATCTTTGAATTCTTCTCCTCCATATCTAGTCAATCTGTGATTGACTTCCATTGGAGTTGGTGCTATCCTGCAATCTTCCATTTTGAATTTGGTTAGCAAATTTTTAAGATACCTTTCTTGGGTTACATATACTCCATGTTGAGTATATGAAATCTCCATTCCCAAAAAGAATGACAAATTTCCCAAGTCACTGATTTTGAACTCTTTCTCCATCTGTTTCTTGATCATGTGTGTGCCGTTGTCATCTGTTCCTGTAAGTATTATGTCATCAACATAAATACCATCCTCACTTGCTTTGACTAGCAAGCTACTATCTGCCTTTGATGCTTGAAATCCAAGTTCCTTCAAGAACTTTACAAGCCTATAATTCCATGCCCTTGGGGCCTGCTTAAATCCATACAAGGCTCTCTTGAGCTTACACACATAATTTGGATACATTTGATCTTTGAAACCATCTGGTTGCTCCATGTAGACTTCATCTGAAATGTAACCATTCAAAAAAGCATTTTTAACATCTAATTGAGACAACTTCCAACCTTTGCAAGCAGCAATTGCTATGAGTGTCCTGATGGTTGTCATCTTTGCCACAGGACTATAAGTCTCATCATAATCCACTCCATATGTTTGTGCATATCCTTTCACAACAAGTCTAGCTTTGTATCTAGACACACTTCCATCTGCAAATCTTTTGGTTTTGTAAACCCACTTACAACCAATGATTTTCTGACTATTTGGTTTAGGAACCAAATCCCATGTTTGATTCTCTATCAATGCATCATACTCCTCCTGCATAGCTTCTTCCCAATTCTTCTTTCCTTTGGCCTCTTCATATGTAGAAGGGTCTTCATGTGTTTTTGCCATATAAGCATAATCCTTAGTAGTCAGAAATGAAGTGTCATAGCTATACCTTGTAGGTTGCCATTTATGCCTTGCAGACCTCCTGAGTTCTCCACTTCTTGAGGTTTTTGGTTCATCATACTCTGGATCAAATCTTGGCACTTCTTCACCTTCAACCTGTATTTCATTTTTCTCTTCTTCATCAAATATTTGAACCTTTGGTTTACCTTTCTTCTGATTCATGATTTCTTCAACTTCTGCATACACATTAGGTGTACCTATATACCAAGTATTTTGTTCATCAAATGTAACATCCTTGGACACAAGGAATTGCTTTGTGGATGGACTCCACAATCTATAACCCATCTGCTTATCATCATAACCAATGAAAACATATTTCTCTACTTTAGGCTCCAACTTATGCATCAATGAGATGGCACATATGCATATGCCAAGCACCCAAATATTTTACAATGATCCAAGGTAGGTCTCTTACCCCACCAAGCTTCATATGGTGTCATACCCTGCAAAGCTTTACAAGGCAATCTATTAACGAAATATGTGGCTGTGTTTACAGCCTCAGCCCACAAATAATTTGGGCAATTCTTCTCTTTCATCATGGATCTTGCAAATTCAACAAGTGTCTTATTCCTCCTTTCTGCTACACCATTTTGTTGAGGAGAGTACCTGCAAGTAACTTCTCTCTTTATACCAGCATTCCACAAGTAATCACTAAACTCATTGGAGAAATACTCTCCCCCTCCATCTGACCTTAGTCTCTTCAATTTTTGACCTGTAATTCTTTCTCCATATTGCATGATAGTGTTTAAATGTATTAAACACTTCTAACTTGTCTTTGATCACATAGATTGTGATCCACCTAGTAGCATCATCAACATATATGACATAATATCTTGAACCATTTATACTAAAGTCCTTTGAAGGACCCCACACATCTGTATGTACCAAATCAAGTCTTTCTGAATACATAAAACCATGTTTATTGTATGATTGCCTATGAGCCTTACCTAACTGACATGCTTCACATCTGTATGTCATGTGTTGGCCTGCAATGTTAGGCAATCCAAGCATTGAACCATTGTTAATCATTTCTTTGATACCTCTTTCATTAAAATGTCCAAGTCTTTTGTGCCAAAGATCCAATTCTGACACCTTTTGCTCTCCATATGCAAACATAGCATGTCCAACATTTCCTTGTACCTTCAATGTAAAGAGCCTTCCTTCCTTCTTTCCTATAACAGTTTGTTTATACCCCTGACTAGGGTCCTCAACATAAACTCCATCATTAGTGAACCTTACCTCATATCCTTTTTCCACAATTTGACCTACACTGATCAAATTCTTTGGAATTGTAGGAACATACAGAACCTTAGTCAAAAGAGTGCTTCCATCTTTGGCTTTGACTGAACCAATTGACTTTACCTTATGCTTTGTGTTATCACCTGTTCGAACTGTGTGATTAATTACCTTATAATCTAGATCAGTCATCAAAGCAATATTTCCACTCAGATGATTGCTACATCCTGAGTCTATGTAGAACACTCTCATGTTCTCATGTGAGGCTTCACATGTTGCATTCATAATGAGAGCTGGATCCTCTTTCTGATCTGATGCATAGTTGTAGTAGGTGTTATTATAGGACTGATTTTGGAAGCTTCTTCCTCCGCCTCTTCCAAAAGAATTCCTACCACCTCTACCTCTGAAGTTTCTTCTCTGAAATCTACCACCTCTTCCTCTTTGATTAAAGTTCTGATTAAAATTACCATTGCTTTGATTATTATGCCAACAATCATGAGATAGATGATTCGTCTTACCACATATCCAACAAGCTCTGACATTTTCCTTGTTGTTTCTGCCTCTTCCTCTACTTCTGCCATTTCCTCTTCCTCTTAGGAAGTTTGCTTGACTTGAAGTACCTTCTTCTTCACCTGATTGTTGCTTTCCTTTGTTAGCTTTCTTCTTGTCTTTAGAGTACATTGCATGACCTGCACTCTTGTCAACATCTCCTTTGATATCATTCTCAAAAGTTAGCATATGTCCTAACAATTGATTCAAATCAGGAGTGAAATGATCTAAAGAAAGTTCTGTAGAAAAAATAAAAGGCTTCCACTTCTCATCTCCTCTTAGCCCTGTAAGAATTTGTCTTACCAACTTATCTTCTTCAATGTCTTCATCCACTGCACCTAAAGAATCTGCAATGTCCTTCATCTTTGTCACATAATCAGATATTGATTGTGTAGCCTTCTTCTTGAAGGTAGTGAACTCTGCCCATAATGAAGCTTTCCTCGATTTGGTTGTGTTCTGGAAATGTTCTTCCAAAGCATTCCAAATGTCACTTGCACTTTCAAGTCCTCTAATATGAGGAAGCAAATAGTCATTAACTGCCATATAGATAATGCTCCTAGTTTGAGCATCTCTCTTCATCCAATTCTTCAAATCTGACAATTCCTCCCTAGTTGGAACACTAGGATCTCTGAATTGAGGCTTTTCTTCTTCTCTTGTAATATAAGCTATCAAGTCTTTGCTCATAAGATGAGCTTCCATTCTCATAGACCATGCAGGATAGTTCTCTCTATCCAATTTCTCAATTTGGAGACTATCTCCCATCCTTGCTTCACGTGTAGTCTCAAATCTTTAATCTTTACAAGAAATAAATGTACCTTTGCTTCGAATGTTGCTCCTTCTGATCCTTTTGATATCTTTGTGCGTCTTCCTTCAATCTTTCTTCACACTTTAACCTTCTGAACCTTCGAGATGTAAAATCTTTATTTCTGCAGCAGTCGGAGTCTTTCTTTCCTCAAAATCAACACAACCTGCTCTGATACCACTGATGGAGAGTGTTAATCTCCAAAAGAACAACCTATTCTTGAAATTAGAGCACCTCTATATCAAGAATAAGTTTAGACTCCACTTAATTTAGAGATCAATTACCAACTTATCAAGAAATTGACTATTCTGGAAAAAATCAAACTCTCAGAAAAGTCTGTTGCAGATTAATCTCTGATTGACTAACAATTCATGTAAAGTTTTTTATAAAACTTTGTAGCTTTTTTCGCCCTAAGGTTGCACACCTTCTCCAAATTAAATCTCCTCAAATGATTGAGTGTACTTTGAGAAATGACTCAAACACTTTACCTATGTGTGAAACTACTTCTCTACAGTAGCGACTTTGACACCTGTAACTTCTTAGCTATAGTTCTCCCAATGTCGACCCAGTTTGGTCAAATGCTTTAAGTTGTAGATAGCTTATCCCTCAACTTAGATTTTGAGCTATGATTTATGTAAAACTTTACACTGTACACTGGGCACTGTCCATTTCTCTGAACTCGAAATCTGCGCCTGTTTCAGAAGTCACTCAGACCTTTTGACATATGAATGTTCCTATTCAAAATTCTCTCAGCCTTCTTGCAATTAGACTCTCAAATTCTAGCCATAGATTGATTAACTATGGACTTAGACATCTCCAAAAGGAATTCACAAAAGATCAATCACAGAAAATTCGGGCGCAAAAATTCTGTCATTTCTGAAGAAGATTACAACTAACTGAGAGAGAGACTTCAACTAACTTTTCATGTGTCTAATGACACTTACAACTCCTCATTTCTTTATTCCTATGTTCTCTCAGTCTCTCCTCGTCTCTTCTTATTATCCCGATATTTTTCCATAGTATTTATAGGCAAAAATGTACAGACTTATGACTAATCAAAAGTATATGTGACCTATGTCTTAACTAATGTACATATGTGTACATTTCTTTCAACCTGGGAATGTAACCATCTTCTAGGCTTCAAGACTTGATCTTATCTCCATCCTTTGTCTTTCGAAACTTCAATTGGTGATTGTTTTGCACCAACAATACATACATTCAAAGAGTTCACTTAGCATTTGTATATTCACTAACTAGGGTCTTACAATTTTAAGACATAGGTTTTTGGATGAATACGTAGGGTTTTCCACACATAGGGTTCATACTTAGGGGTTTTCATATATATATATATATATATATATATATATATATATATATATATATATATATATATAGTAGGGTTTGAAGGCTAGTTAGATTTTAAGATGCAAGGCTATCTAGACTAATTAGGGTCTTTAGAGATGCACACTTAGGGTTTCACATATACATCTTTAGATAGGGATTACACATATGGGTGTCGCATACTCAATCTAGATTTTGCATATATATATATATATATATATATATATATATATATATATATATATATATATATATATATATATATATATATATATATATATATGACAAGGTGTTTTAAGTAGTTAGGGCTTTAATACAATTAGGGTACTAAGGGTTGATTGACATAGGGTTTCATTAGGGCAAAAATGATAAAGAAAAGGGCCATGTAATGATTTCAATTAGTTGTGATTAATCTAGATTAATGTTGTCAAATCATTTAAAAATTTCTATGTAGGTTGAGTTAAAACATATCCTATACACATATATTAGTTTCAAAAGAGAGAGAAAGTTCGTATGAAGATAATGAAAAGTGAGATGCCTCAAAGTATGTGCCCATCGGCCCTTCGGTGTCGCAGAGGGGTGTGAAGGGAGGCAGACATTCACCTAAAAGATTTACACTAACCTAACCATGTGACTACACGCAGGGTGCTTCTGAGTATGCTTCGGATCTTGGATTGAATTCTCAGTTTATGAATGATAAAAGCTATAGTTTCTTAATGTATTTTAGTGAAATCTAGAAACTAAGATTCAAAAGAGCACTACTGGTCGTAAGGAAGTGCGTTCCTATATCTAGCTACAACTTCTAAATAAGAAGGAAAAACTCATTAGGGCGAAAAACGGCCCAAAAAGGGCCGTGTAAGGATTTCAATTAGTTGTGCTTAATCGGGATTAAAGTTGTCAAATCCTTTAAGAAATTCCGTGTAAGTTCATTTAAAACGTATCTTATGCAAATTTTGAAGAGAGAGAAACTCGTATCATATAATCATGAAAAGTTTGTGTGATACCTTACGCCTCGAAGTTTGTGTGATATCTTACGCCTCAAAAGTTGAATTTTCCTCTTGTTCACGGACCTATATAATGTGTGCTGATCACGTTTTGCGCTCTTTTTCTCTACTTTTCATAGCAAGCCTGTTTCTCCCTTTCACGTCATTTTAGACACTTGCTGGTCATTTTTCATAGCAGACCATGGAGAACGTTAACCCAAATACTCTCCCTGAGCTTTCAAACATTCGAAATCATTGTAAAAAGTTCCATATCAACATTGCAGTTAGTCAGGAGTATGCGACGACAAGAAACGTATTTCGAAGGGCTCTTCATCCTCTTGAAGTAGACGGATTGCGAAAGGAAGGCAAGAAACATATCGACATATGGACAGATGGATCTGTTTATCCAATTGATCCACAAACTGGAAGGTACCCCCCTTTTCATAATCTTCATGATCTGATTAGATTTGTGGGAGATGGTGAGGATGGTTTACGAGGCTATTGTTCAAGGCTATGGGATATTTCAAGGAATTATGTACAATACATAAACTATTTACAAAACACACTACACCAGAAGAGTTTACATATGAGGGAGCTAGAAAACAAATTATCCACTTTATCTTCTCAGTTAGAGTCTTTTAAAAAAATGAAAGAAACTCCTATAGGTTTGAGAATGCGGTCAAAACGAGTAAAACGTTTTTTAGATTTGACTGAAAAATCTGGCCAGAAAAAGAAAAGAATGAAAATTGTTAGAGATCATGTGACAAATGTGCTAGGTTTCAATATGTCGAGCAGTTTTGAGCGCATACATTTCTGTAATGAAATTTTGAGTCAAAATGATGTTTTAAAACTATTGAAACTAAATGAAAATACATGCTTGAAACGCTTTGTTTTTCAAAAACTCATGACAGAAATGAATCTTTTACTAGAACCATCTCAAATTCAAAATATTTGTGATAGTGTCTGAGTGAGTAGGAAAGGTTATAGAGCAATTTCAAAAGTTTGGTGTGAATTTTTAAAATTTAACAAAGTTAGAAGTTTTGGATTGCCTAGACCCCATCATGTAGGAAAGTTTCGGCTCTGCTTGAATAAGAAGATCACATCAGTATTTGGTGAATATAAACATATTCACGGTAACATGCCTTACGAAGTAGGAAAACAAAAGTTACATTTCACTTACAATGCATTTAACAACATATGGATAGATGTTATAAAACTTCAAACATACATGGTTCAGTTCTATAATATAAAAGAGCATGAATGTTCTGGTCTATTGAAATTTGTAATCAAACTTGATGAAGCTGAGCTTAAAAAACATCAAAAGATGGAGAGAATAAGCATTGCACTGATGAACAAAGCTTTGGACTATAGCCTTGGGAAATTGGATACTCCATCTCTCAAAGTACAATCAGAAATGGAGTTATGGTGGGTTGGCTGTGCTCAAGTTCCATCTGAGAGCCATAAAACACTTAAATGGTTATTCTCACAGACAAACATTCCAAATGTTATCCAAGGGCATCATGCAGGAGAATTGTTGAATGTCAAAGACTACGGAAACTTTCAAGTTGAGTGGCATTTGAGTGGAGACCTAAAGACACTCAAATGCATGTTTGGTATAAGTGGGGGAGCAAATTCTAAATACCCTTGCTTGTACTGCATGCAAAGCCCAGGCACAAATGGATGGATTACTAGAGCTGAGGGTGAAGAGGCTCCTTCTAGACAAAATGTTATTCTTCATAACTACTCATCTTCTTCAATGATTTGGGATCCCATACTTCCAATAGCATTGACAAATGTACACATATGTTCTCTACATGCAAAGTTAAGAATCATTGACAAGTTGGTCCGTCTTCACTTGGATTATGCATATTCTATCAAGCCTATAACTCTTGCAGATGAATGCATAAAAAAATGTGAATGTCTTCTTTCAGAAATGGGGTTTCATGGTGGTGATGTTCATCTAAGAAAAGATCCAAAGCTTTCACAAAATACAGGTGATGTTTTACAGGATGTCTCAATGGGAGGTGCAAAAGCAAGGAGATTCTTCAGCAACCATGATGGCAAACAACTTAATGCCATGTGGAATTCATGGAAAACATTTTGTGAGGTCACGACTAATGTAAAAAGCAAACCAGAAATAGCAAAAAAGAGAATGGAGGTGTGGGTCAAACTAGATAATCTTTTAAAGATCATGAGGCAGCAGGTAACATCAAAAAGTTATGTGACAAATTTCAGAAAGGCGACCACAGAGCTTATAGAAACCATCATAGAGGCATGGGGTGCCAAAGACATAACATACTACTTGGTGAGCTCCAAAGATATTTTATTCAATTTATTTATTTTTAATTGAAATAAAGATCTAATGAAATTCTTCTGCTTTCCAGCATATTCTTCTTGTGCATGGTGCATTCTTTGCAGAAAAAGAACCACTTGCCATGTGGAACACCCAAGGCATGGAAAAATCTCATTATCAAGCAAGGACAAGCTTCTTTAGGTGTACAAGGAAAGGAGGAGGAGTAACAAAGAGCAATGCCTTCAGAGAGCTTTTTGATTGGTTCTTTAGAAGACAATTACAAAGGACCTCTCCTCTTTTCAAAGCAACATTTGTCACTAACAATGTGCATTTTTGAGCTTGGGCTCATGCACGTTCACTTCCCTATATTGACACTCAGAGGAATATTGGACACGTGCCGGTTCCTAAGAGATTACCATGCTGATTGACATAGGCCATTCACCAGTGCTACTGTTCCATACTGATTCAGGAAATACTGAGAATTGAATTGCTTTATATTCCTTGGCAAGCAACATCGTGTAACTACACCAAGCTGAGTTTCACATATTCTCTTTAGCTCACCATATGCAGGAGTCTTCTCCTCCAGAACTACCTTGTGCAGATATCTCCTTGGATGCTCTGGTACATGAAGTAGTTAAGCATCACTCAAGTTGCAGACCTTCAAGCTGAGTTTCACATGAAGTAGTTAAGCATCACTCAAGTTGCAGACCTTCAAGCTGAGTTTCACATATTCTCTTTAGCTCACCATATGCAGGAGTCTTCTCCTCCAGAACTACCTTGTGCAGATATCTCCTTGGATGCTCTGGTACATGAAGTAGTTAAGCATCACTCAAGTTGCAGACAATTACAAAGGACCTCATGCCAAATATAATCAGAAGGATATGGCTATCTCCACACAAATCATGTATCAATATCACAAACTGAAAAAGACCACATTTCAAATAGAGCTTTAATATTTGCACTGTCTTTTATTTCTTTGAGAAATAAAAGATGTCATGTATGTACATTTCATGATGTATTATGCTTTGAAAAGAAATATGTCTACTACCATCAGATGACTTTGACCAGAGAATCAATAACAATTACACCAAAAAAATTTGCAATGTCTTATATCACATTGGGCAATTTCTGTATATGTACATTTGTTGAGTATAGAATTTGAAAAAATCAAGTCATTCCTTGAGCCTTTTGAAAGAGCTTGGCTCTGGCAAATCACCTCTATATCTCAGGAACTCTTTTCTCCTGTATCCAACAATGCTTTTTAAATCTGACACCCCTGCAGCCATTGCATAGCTTGAATAACAAAGAAAGTACCCTGCCCTTGAAGCATTGAGTCCAGGGGCATATCCAAAAATTCTGAATGCAGTTGCTCTTTCAAGCAGTAAAACTCTGAAAGCATTAAAGGGTATTGGAGTAAAACCCATGTATTTTGATAGAGTCCTCAAGCAGAATAATCCAAAGTCTGGCTCCTCACTATAGTGCTTGTGAATAACACAAAAAGTGGCTGGGTCCAACTTTGGAAGATAGTGGATAATAGAATGAATATCCACCTTTGCTTTTCCTTTCTCTTCTAAGGCTTTTCTTGTTCCCTTGCCCCTGCCAAGGTAATTGTCTTCATCCAATAAAGTTAACTGTGATAAAAATGAAAAACATGGTTAGATGAAGTGCAGGCACACTTAAGGAAACATGTGAAGTAACTTGAAACTATTAGAAAGAAAAGCAAGAGACACGACTGATGCAAGCGATAAGGGTCTTCAGAGAAATTCAGATTGTCGTTATCGCTTGCATCGGTCGTCATCAATGTCTATTTGCAAACTGCCTAGAAACATCTAATGTTTGATAAATGAGGGGAATTCCCACAAGCAAGACATGTATAATCATTGCTGCATGCAACTCCTAGACACGACCGATACAAGCGATAAGGCCCAGCGGAAAATATCCGATGGGCCTAATCGCTTGCATCGGTCGTGATCCATTTCTGACACTTGGAATGGAGAACTTGGACAAATCTGATACAAGAAAGAGATTTTGCATTGGTCCCATCTCATATCCTTAACCTAAAGATCTTGAGAACATAGTTAACTGTATACCTTGATGTCATCTTCCTAAAGTCCAAACACGACCGATGCAAGCGATGAGGCCCAACGGAAAATATCCGATGGGCCTAATCGCTTGCATCGGTCGTGATCCATTTCTGACACTTCGAATGGAGAACTTGGACAAATCTGATACAAGAAAGAGATTTTGCATTGGTCCCATCGCATATCCTTAACCTAAAGTTCTTGAGAACATAGTTAACTGTATACCCTGACGTCATCTTCCTAAAGTCCAAACACCACCGATGCAAGCGATGAGGCCCAGCGGAAAATATCCGATGGGCATAATCGCTTGCATCGGTCGTGATCCATTTCTGACACTTCGAATGGAGAACTTTGACAAATCTGATACAAGAAAGAGATTTTGCATTGTTCCCATCTCAAATCCTTAACCTAAAGTTCTTGAGAATATAGTTAACTGCATACCTTGACGTCATCTTCCTAAAGTCCAAACACGACCGATGCAAGCGATGAGGACCGATGGAAAATATCTGATGGGCCTTGTCGCTTGCATCGGTCGTGATCGACTTCTGACACTTCTAATGGAGAACTTGGACAAACTGACACAAGATAGAGATTTTGCATCAAGCCCATCTCATCTCCTTTTCCTTTAAATCATGAGAATATATTTTACTACATACTTGACCTCATCTTCCTCTTCAAGTCCGAACACGACCGATGCAAGCGATAAGGCCCAACGGAGATTATCCGTTAGGTTGTATCGCTTGCATCGGTCGTGGTCATTTTCTCACTTAAAAAAATAGAGATCTCGGACAAAAACTTTAATTGATAGAATATATCAAACAACATACCTTGACCTCATCTTCCTCCTCAATGAGCTCTTTTGAGTCAATACAAATTGTTCCTTTGTCCTCAGCGACATCCAAGAATGAATAGCCATGTCCAAACGAGTATATTCCAAGTTGCTTCTGATGCTCATCAAACTCTTCATCAGCAAGTTTTGGCTTCTCTGAGATAGCTTTCTCAAAGCATTTTGAAAGAGCTTGTGATGAATCTTTGAATTCTTCATTAGACAAATCCAAATCAAGACGCAAAAATTCCTCTCTTCTTTCTCCATTCTTATTGATGAATCTCCTTGCAACTTCTTCTGCCTCAGCTATAGCTGCAAGACAGTAGTCCTCCCTTAGATTGAAAAGTTCTTGAATGTAAAATAGAGGTATGAACTCTTTCCCAGAGATAAAGTAAAAAGGTAGATTTGGGAGAAGTAGGGACTTCTCAGACACTTGAACTTCTTCACTTGGCTCCCTTATTGCAGTCTCTGCTTTAAAAGTGGCCACATCAAAATCTTTGACCTGCTCTTCTTCTGCTTGGAGATTGATCCCCTCAACAATCTCCATGACACCTTTCATAGTTTTTGAGCTAGCCTCAAGTGCCAGCTCTAAGCAAGGCTTGTCTTCATCATGAACATTTTCCTCCCTTTCAACTAAGATATGATCAAGCCATATCAAGAAAGCAATGTTTAAAGGGAGCAAGCAGCAGTCCTTTTCATGCTCTGGGCATAAATCAAGCTTCCCTGGCAAAGGGGATATCCTTCTGCATTTTCTTGTGATTTTAGCCCTATCTGTTGGATCCTTCCCAAAGATGTGAGGATGGACATAGGTTTTCTGAGAAATAGAAAGGATCCTCCCATCGACCAACCCCAAGAAAATCTCCCACTCATCCTTAAGAAAACTTTTCGAGTTCTCTAAGAGTTTTTCAAAATCAATTTCGGGGTTGAATATGGTCATTGCATCAGGAAAATAATCTACACTTAAACCCTCTTGAACCATGAAATCAAGAAGTTTCTCTGATGGAGAGACACTAAGGATCTCATTCATTACCTCCATCTAAGCTGCAGCTTCTCTTGTATGTCTATTAGGAGAACACAACCGATGCAAGCGACTAGAGCGAATCAACGTAGGTCAAACGGCGAAAATCGCTTGTATCGGTCGTGTCGGCGATGAAAGAAAAATACACATGTAGGTGAGAAATTCTCTGAAGGTTGAAAATTTGAGTTTGTGAAGAAATAGGTATTTATAGGCGAGGAGGGAACAAACGGTCGAATGAGGTGGACCAATCACAGAGTGCCACGTGCCAACGTGTACGTTGCCCGATGCAACGGATAGATGACGTGGATCAATCAAATCATGCCACGTGGCAAAAGACGTTGGAATTCGCAACGGGTATCTGACGTGGACCAATCGGGGCATGCCACGTGGCACAACGGTCAACTCAGTTTTGGGGCCTATTTAAGCTTCCCTATTCATTTGCTTTTTTTTTTTTTGTCAACACTTGCCAAGCGTGGAGGTTCCATTGCCACCAAGTTTTTTGGCTACTTCACAATTTCTATAGAGTGCGCTCTCTCCGTAAGGTAATGTGGACACGACCGATGCAAGCGATTAGGGACATCCGAGATTTTTGGATAACCCGAATCGCTTGGATCGGTCGTGTTTTTTAAATAGCATCGTCCTTGATCATACCTTGCAAATTTTGGTTTCTTTTGTGTTGCTTGAGTATAACGCATTGTTACCTTTATTTTAACTTCTATTTATTGAAATATGATGATGAATTCAGGGACGACCGATGCAAGCGATGAGTGACATCCGGGCATTTACGGATGACTCTTATCGCTTGGATCGGTCGTGTCTCTAGTGAGGAGGGAAGAAACGGTCGAATGAGGTGGACCAATCATAGAGTGCCACGTGGTAAAGTGTACGTTCCCCGATGCAACGGATAGATGACGTGGATCAATCAGATCATGCCACGTGGCAAAAGACGTTGGAATTTGCAACGGGTATCTGACGTGGACCAATCGGAGCATGCCACGTGGCACAATGATCAACTCAGTTTTGGGACCTATTTAAGCTTCCCTATTCATTTCCTTCATTTTTTTCTGTCAACACTTGCCAAGCGTCGAGGTTCCATTGCCACCACGTTTTTAGCCTACTTCACAATTTCTATAGAGAGCGCTCTCTACGTAAGGTAATGTGGACACGACCGATGCAAGCGATTAGGGACATCCGAGATTTTTGGATAACCCTAATCGCTTGGATCGGTCATGTTTTTTAATATCATCGAGTCCTTGATCATAGCTTTCAAATTTTGGTTTCATTTGCTATGATGAAAAGGAACGTCCGAGATATGGAGACCAAGACATTAAAGATGCTGCCTTGCTTACTATAAAGAAAAATTTGAACAGCCAGACAGAAGAGTCAGCTTCTCAAATCCTGGACATGCATGTGGGGATCTTTTTCGAGGAGTAGGACACCAGTGGGGGGTTTCGTGAGATATAGGTGTGGGAGGTCTCCATCAAAAAGGAGGAAGCGGGTTCTGCTAGTAGAGGATTTGAGAAGCTGCCTCTTCTGTCTGGCTGTTAAAATTTTTCTTTATAGTAAGCAAGGCAGCATCTTTAATGTCTTGGTTTCCATATCTCGGACGTTCCTTTTCATCTCGTGCCTCTGATAGTGGAAAGAGTCATTGATTATAGTTTTCCAATTATCTTTATCTTAGTGATAATTGAGTGTTTTGCATTGTCAGATATTATTTATTGATATTTGATGATTAATTTAAAGACGACCGATGCAAGCGATCAGGGACATCCGGGCATTTCCGGATGACTGTTATCGCTTGCATCGGTCGTGCCTCTGATAGTGGAAAGAGTCATTGATCATGGCTTTTAGAGAGTAAGTTTTGACAGTGGAATATTCCACTTTTCCTAATTCCTTGCCTAAAGATTGATTTTTTGCAGAGTATGGCTAGAACCAAAAAGACAGCAAGGAAGTTGTACCCTGAGGGTCAGGACAAGAATGCCCAAGGGGAAAATGTCCAGGAGCAAAATTCCCAGAAGGTTCAAGCCAAAGTGCCAGACCAGCCTTCAAAAAAAAGGGTCAACTACCATGTTAAGTCTTTGAGGGAAATAAGAAGAGCCCAAAAGTCTGTGGGATTGTTGATCCCAAGACTTCCATTTATGAGAGTTGTCAAGCAGATCTCATCCAACCTCTGTTCTTTGATGAAGACCTCATCCTTTGTCAATGTGAGGTGGCAAACTCAAGCACTGCTATGCCTGCAAGAAGCTGCAGAGGACTTTGCTATTGATTTCATGAATGATGCCTACTTATGTGCTGCTCATTCTCATAGGGTAACTTTAATGGCGAAGGATTATGTTATTGTTTCAAGAATAAGATATAAGTTTGATAAAGCTCTGGTTCCTATTGATCACCACGACAAAAAATTCTTCGATATTTTAAATATACCTCCAGCTCGAGCACCTAAAACAACAGTTGTCATTGAAGAGATCAACGCTCAAGTCACTCATGATCATGAGACTAGAGCTGCAGCAAATAGTGAGGAGGAGAGGAAAAAGCAGGGATTATTTACAGAGGAAAGTGCCATCTTAACCCAGATTCAAAAGTTACAGAAAGCAAATAAAGAGCTCCTCAAGAAAGGAGATGGGCAGGTTATAGTTAATGTTGCAATGCCATGGCAAAGTGAATTGTTTCTTGACATTAGACCTGAAGATAACAAAATGTTGAGGGAGCTTCATCTTGAAATATCAGATAGTGTGGTCAACATTTCACTCAGGTATATCTAGAGGCCTTAAAATGCTTTTGTTTTGCATAATTTTCTAGTTCCTCAACTGCATTTTTATTTCTTGATTTGTAGGGTTCTTCTTCAACAATGTGAGGAAAAGGTTCAAAGAAAAGTATTTATTTTAGATCCTCTGGTGACACAATGTTTTTTACATAAACATGGAGATGCCAAGTCCTTTCTACGGGGTTTTACAGAAGAAGTAGAATGTGTAATTTACCCATACATTGAAAAGTAAGTATTCATCTTCATTTTGGAAACATATTTGTTTCATTTAAGAAAGTATATTTACATGCAACTCATTGACAGGGGCCATTGGAGTTTGATTATTGTGGACTTCAATGCATATCAAGCTCTTTTCCTAAATTCTCTTCCATCACAGCATGGGAATTGCAAAGTGTAAGTTACTATACATTTTGTTGTTCTCTATTTTAAAGCCATTCCCCGTTTTGATTTTCACTTTACAATGCAGTGCTGCAAAGCTTCTCAAGATGCATATTGATCAAAATTTTCCAGGAATAGCTAAAATGAATGAACAAAAGCAATTTGGATACAGCCAAATTCATGTGCCATTGCAGAGAGACTCAACATCATGTGGCTGGAGAGTGATTGCAAATGCTGTAAGATTCTTGGAAAGAAGGTTCTACAGTCCTGGATTGAATTTATCAGACTACCCAGATGCATGGATCATCTTGATCAGAGAGAGAGCAATAAATAGTATCATGAAACATGCAATCTGCCCACATGATCCAGACTCACCTCCACCCCCTCCACCTGATAAAAAACAGTCTGAAGATAAAAAGAAAGGGCTTCCTCTTCACTCACCACTAAAGCATATGAACAACATAAAGAGTCAAGCTGAAAGCTCCAAAAAGGGACAGAAGCAACAGAGAAAGCAAGGCTCTAAAAAGGATAGAAAGGGTTAAATCAATTTTTGAGTCGTAGATTGAAATCAATTGTTAAGCCAACCGAGGTTGGAATATTTATTTTTTAACAAATTGTATGTAGTTATGCCAATCTTCATCTGGAAGATGGTCACAGTTGTATTGAACCTCTTGAGAGTTTGACAAAAGTTCACTGGATGGTCCAATCAAATTTATTTATGTCACAATTATGAATGCATTGTGGGTTTTTTACTTCATTCTTGTTGGAAAGTGTTTAAATTCGAGAAGTTACAGAAGGACATAAAGAATTAAGAGGACACGACCGATACAAGCGATACGGGGAATCGGAGAATCTTGGATTGCCCCTATCGCTTGCATCGGTCGTATTATCCATTTCATCGTTGCTGCTAGTTTTTATACTCGTGAGTCAAATCTTTACGCAAGGTCACTTCTTGAAGTCTCCCGCGGTAGTTTGCTAACACGATCGATGTAAGCGAAAAGGGCCATCCGACAATTTCAGATTGCACTAGTCGCTTGCATCGGTCGTCTTCACTTATCTCGTCTTCTCTGCTTTATGCCTTGAGACATGCTCTTCTAATATTGAAATACCAAACCTTGGATTGGAATTTGCACCAAGTTCTCCACTCTCTCTTATATTACTTGGTAGTTTGCATTTGTACCATGATAATTTCTCTCGCGGTAGTTTGCTAACACGACCGATGTAAGCGATAAGGGCCATCCGACAATTTCAGATTGCCCTAGACGCTTGCATCGGTCGTCTTCACTTATCTCGCCTCCTCTGCTTTATGCCTTAAGACATGCTCTTCTAATATTGAAATACCAAACCTTGGATTGGAATTTGCACCAAGTTCTCCACACTCTCTTATATTACTTGGTAGTTTGCGTTTGTACCATGATAATTTCTCTCGCGGTAGTTTGCTAACACGACCGATGTAAGCGATAAGGGCCATCCGACAAATTCAGATTGCACTAGTCGCTTGCATCGGTCGTCTTCACTTATCTCGTCTCCTCTGCTTTATGCCTTAAGACATGCTCTTCTTATCATATTGAAATACCAAACCTTGGATTGGAATTTGCACCAAGTTCTCCACACTCTCTTATATTACTTGTTATGTGTACCATGATAATTTCTCTTGCATTACTTGAGGACAAAAAAAGTTGGATAGAATCAAATTATTTAGCTGAGACTAGTGTGCACCTTTGACAGACTATAATTATTAAATTGAAATTAGATATTCAATTCTAGATCTCTTCTTCATCTAGAATTAACTTATGCAAGTTCCTGTATAATTATTTCTTAGTCATCAATTCACTCCTGCAAAAAAAAATCAATGGAAATATGAAATTAAGGACCTAAAAAACATCTAAGACATTTAAAATTAATAATTTAACACACATTGTTTGTAACCATCCTGCCAAGAAAATTCAATGGAAGTATCAATAGAAGCTTCTATTAGATGAAGATACATTATGTAAGAATGTCAGGGTTAACTTGTTACAATCTTAAAGGTTGGAACTTAATCACCCTTGGTGGCAGGCAGCTTATGCAAGATAATGATTTCTCTGATCTAATGTTAACTATTGCATCATCAATTGAGAATCTACACTGAGATGATACCTCATCAAGGTATTCTAGAAGCTCCCTTATATTTCTGAGATTCCAATTTGCAGTGACAATTATTTTCCTTGATTGAAAATCTGGATGAATCAATTCTTCTATTTCAAATTCTGGACAGCTCTCCTCTGAGTCCAAGGCTATCCAAAGTCCAAGCTTTTTTTTATACCTTCTATAGTCATATCCTAGAACCAGAGATTGTCGACATATCTGATATGAGATTGAAAGAGAATTGGGACTAACTTTACATAAAATAATGTCACCTAGCTTTTGAACTTCTTTGCTATCCCATTCCCTACCTAAAACATCATCAATCTCTGAAATAGGGACTCTCCTATTCAACCACATTGTTTTTGTTTTCTGTAATAACATGTTTTTAAAGCATGCTACAAAGACATGAATAGGCAAAAACCATTGAATCTTTATCCTTCTCGAAATTCGGCCTGCTGACATTGCCTTCTGGATGTCAAATTTAATTTTGCAGAGAAAACTTGAAACTGTTGAATGATCAGGAGCATCCCAATCTAATGAAGAGATGCAAGGACTAGGTACGTGTACAAGAATTCCATAAGAACTCCTCCCTGACGGCACTTGATAATCTGCATAATGGACAAATAACTCTATGCTATTGAAGAATTGAACAGATTTCTCTGCATACATGAGTTCTGCATATTCCTTATGAAGAACTCTGAATGTTCCTGTTAAACATTCAACAGGTTGCCATTCCACAATATTGGAAGGAAAGATATCTGCAGTACAAAAACATATGTTTCATTATACAAAATCAACTGGAATGATAGAAGAGCATTGTCAAACTTCACTTACAGTACGAAGGGAATTGCAGATGATTTTCTAGAACAAGATCCTTAGCGGTGTACACATGCTGTACTCGTGCAAACCAACCGCATCTCTTCAATTTGAAACTGAGAATACGTCCCTTCCAATGGTTTCTTGTGTTGTCTCTTTTGGCACGCTTGACTTTATGGACACCTCTACAGCTAGGAAGCATAGTAACCTAGTCATTTACTTTCACAGAAAGAGGTTTCCACAAAGAATCCTCTCTTCTGTTGTAAACCTCACATGAAGTTACGCGATTGGAAGGACGACGAGAAGAAGAAGCCATTTGAACTTAGGAGAAGAAGAATGTTCAAAGCGAGAAACCGACGTTCACAAATTTTGGCAGTATTTATAGAAAAAAAGGCTTTGTACACGTGGAAACTTTTGATTTGATGTTAACCCTGTCGTTGAATGATCATGACATTTTGTGAACCCAAAAATATTTCGTATCTTCAAAAATCAATTCCTTCTTGGAAATTCGAGAATATGCTTTGTGTAGTGTGCAAAAGTATCTTTTTTTGCATCAAACCGAAAAATTGTACACTGAATACGAGACTCTTCATCACTTTAGCGGCGCTTTGAAAGAAAATTGTATTAAAAAAAGAAATTCTCCATACGGTTAAAAGAGACAGCAATGTTATATTCTTGTACACGTGGAAAGACGCTATTTGTCAATTTCCTTAATCTCTCATTAGCAAACAGCCCCTTTTCGGCCGTTTTTCGCCCTAATGTAATTCCTCGCTAGTTATTTTATCTTTAACTATATCAACTACTTCGTTTTCAATTTGATTTGAATTAGTTTTTCTTATTAAATTAGGTGGAAATAGATCTTCTTTGTTATCAGGTTCTGGTAAGACTATAGATAGTAAAGGTAAAACCTTGGAAATATAACGATCATATTCTAATGTATATAAAGTTTCCTCAACTATTTTATCTTTAATTATTTCTATTTCTTTATTTACGTTACTAATCGTGCTATCAATAGAAGATGGAAGAAGTGTTCCTATAATAAAGTTATCCAATTCTTTACTATTAGTATCAGAACTGCTTGTAGACACTAAATCCTTAGAGATATCGAATCAAAATGTAAATAACTTAATAGAATTGGAGAGTAAAAGTATAAAGATCTCTAAGATCAATTTTTCGGCCTATACAAAACTTATGAATAGATCTAATACAATTTCTTGAGAATAATCGTATACAAAATTATATTTCTAAATGATCATAAGTTGCTTCAATCTCGTAATGTTGCAATCTCATAAACTTATAATCTCGTAATCTCCTTTGCAATGATCTGCCAGAACATCATTAGCCACACAAGTATGGTTTTAGTAAATATAGAACGCTCATTTAATAATTTAGCATTCAATACATAACTTAACACATGTATACAAACACTTCTAACTTTAACGCATATGTAAAATTTACCTATATAAATGTAAACATACATTTGTTTACATGGAAACATGCATCATACAACACTTCAATATCTCTCATGCATACATGCATATCAACATGCATACACACATTTAAATGCATCACAATTCATATGCATAAATTCACCCATACATTTATATACTACACATGCATATTACATATAACTTATGCATATATCTTATATGCATATGCAATATCTTACTCCACATATGCACATGCACACATCCTATGCATAAATACATACATTCATTCATCCTTGCTTTCATGCATACATGCAAACATGCACTCATATATACATGTATTCATACTAACATATACTTATGCTTACATTCATATATATATATATATATATATATATATATATATATATATATATATATATATATATATATATATATATATATATATATATATATATATATATATATATATATATATATATATATATACTTCTTACATACATACTTCATATTTCATAAGCATATACATTAACTATACATGCATTTGTTTTTTTTACATGCATCTATTATATACACATGCATACATGCATAAATACATATGCATACATTTCTCACAATCATGCACATGCATCATAACATACACATATACATATACACATCCTAATCATATACATATATATGTACTCACATATAACTATCGTCACAAAGGTTTGAAACTCTAGAATTTTATTTCCATTAGGATATTTTACTCTTTCTCATCCACACGCAATACTCTCATATTACATATATTTAAGCGAATCATATATCTAAAAGATAAAAATTGTTTTACGCACACATGAAGTCGAACATGCTTAGTACTAACTCAGAGTACTAAATCTGTTCTAGTACTTTGTAGATGCTTTCTGAGGGATCCCAAGGAATTCATTCACATATGCGCATGCATGTGGATAATTTAAACTAAGCATACATACATGCTAAGTCTTGCAAAGGAAAACAATATGCAAATCTAAACCATCGACTATTTAACACAAAACGAAACAAAGAAGTGCCGACTTAATCAGAACCAATTGCACTCTATATTCCTTGCAATCCGTATTATTTTGAAAATTGTTCAACCTCTCAAGTATTCTAGGATCAAAATAATACTACGCATTTCACTTACCATATTTTAAAAATGTTATTTTTATGTCTCGTTCAACATGAACTCAACTTATGGTTAATGAATCATCACATAATTATCAACTAAATTTAGGCACATACAAGTATATAGTCATCTATATACAGTATGATGAATGCTAAAACAAAACATGTGAAGTCAGCCTTAGATAGTGTTTACATCAATCTAGCAGTTCTGTGCTCATGCATGAAGCATTCATATGAGAAACCCAGAACCAATTAGAGGAAACTTCTCTGAATCGCCAGTCTGGGAATGTAAACGTAAGGCTTAACTACAATTGCATTTCATCCTCTCTTTATTTAGTCACTAGATTTTCCAGATTTCTATATTCGGGTGATAAGAAGGTTGTAACTAATTTCAGCTAGGCAAGCATAATTTATCGAAGACCAAACACAAAGCATGCAAGGACAGTGCATAATTGAAATGTTTGTGCATGAAGTCCTGATCTCTGGACATAACGAACATAGCACATGAATTCCTGAGACTCCTCCGTCACCCATCAAACAATATCATTAACAACAGCCTATATTGCAGACAGACAACCGATCTGTGAGAAATCATATACAATCCCAATTTATGAGTATCCCTTGCATTAATCAATAGATGCCATACTGATACTAATCTCTCGTACATACCAGATAATATAAATGAATGAATTGCTAAGGTCTAATCTAGTATCTAAGTTACTCTAAATGGAAACATACATGCATGGACCTAATTCTACAATAGAAATACTTCATGACTTTTTTTTCCATCATGTGAATTAGCAGAACCAAATACAGAGAGACAGAAAGTGTGAAGCTTTTTGAGTCTCTCTCTGTCCTATAGATCGCGTCCACAGGTTGAAGTTTAAAATTTATCTTCACAGAAGTGAGTGCCTCCAACCATTCACCAGATCTCCCGAATTTCGTGACCGTGTCTCTACCCAAACCTTTCTCTCTCTTCCGGTGGAATACACACAATTGCCGCTGCCAAAAGAGCTATGGAGGAGGAAGGAGAAGACTCAAGTTTTCTCTCTCTTGCACAAGAAATCCAAGTCACAGTACTACATAAATTCACAAATTATCGCATTAAGATTACGGAAGGAGCTCTTGACGCAGGTCGCGAAAAAAAAACAACATAGATCATACACACACGATTCTCTTCTCTCTCTCTCTCTCGACCACGTACCTGCCAGAACATCATTAGCCTATCATACACACTCAAAAAGATATATATAATCGTAATAATTTACATGCATACCTACATCTAACTCAACTTAAACTAACACATACATGCATACGCCTAACTCATACTAATGTTAACTCTTACTTTTACACATATTTACGTACTCAACTTCTTCTACGTATGCTACTTAGAATATATATATTATAGTATTTTAATTGTTAAATAATTAAAGCTATTATTCATTTAATAATCTATTTTAACTTGAGAATTCATATTGATTAATTATAAATAGATAAATTTATATATAAATCGTACTAACCGCATAAATATATACTAATCTATTTATGCCTGGTGCAAATTGAGACCTAAACATATATTCAAATATAATGATGATCATAATTATTCATGTTCATACGCATGTCACTACATATAAGATATCTATATAAATGAATAACAAGTTTAATGTACCCATAAAATCATGGATTCACATATATATAAACTCATGTTCAGTAAACAGAAACACACAAACACATAAATATAAGTGCATACAAATGAATCTTTAAAATATACCAAATACATATATATGGCAAAAACCCACATTCTCATTCACTCTTATATGAATACATACATATTAAGTGCATTTCACATGTACAACCCTACGAACATTGGCACATATAAATGATTATGCTTAAATTCTCTTTTATTCTCCCATAGATGTATTCTTATGAATGCTTATACATATAATATTATAACCATATAGAAGACATAAGATAAAGAGTTAAAGTAAGGATCGATTATTCCTTCATTCTGAATATGATTTCTTCTTTTTCCTGCAGGTACCCAAGAAAAACATTAGTCATTTAAAACCAATGCATTAAAAATATGAGAGAGAGATATCATCTGATTAACTTTCAATCAAAATATTTTTATTTTTCTATATATAAATCCAGGTAAGGAAATCCTTCCGACATCTGCCCCCACCAAACCTGCACATTGCCCTCGATGGGCCAACCTGCAGTTCAATAGGAAAGCAGTATCAAATTCTTTGATAAAATCTATAATTTAACTCTAAATATTATTATAAGAAATGCTTCTAATTTCTAATTATGTTTTTGATATTGAAGAAGATCTCTAAAATTACATAAATACGAAGTAGAAATTGTTTTTGTCAGTGTATATAGTAAAAAATACAAATTTGGAGAATCCTATAAAGGTTATTTAGATAATTGAGATACTTACCATTCCTTTAACCCTGTTCTTAAGTAAAACTTAATTTATATAAGTATGCTTTCTTTTATTTCCTAGACGTCCGCTATAAGATACATCTAACTACTTCTTCTGCAGCAAACCTCTGCCTCATATAGCCCACATAATATTTCAGAAGTGGTTTTGAGATCACAACTGAATCATAAATTTCTTTCTCTTTTCTTTTGTATTCTTTTTTTTTCTTTCTTTTTTCCCATCTTGCAGTAGCCATTATTACACTCCTTGATGTTCTCATTTTGTTTTCTCTTTTCCTTAATTTTTCTTTGCAAATTTTTTGTTAAAGGGGAAAGGCTTAACCCCTAATCAGAGCAGAGGATCTAGAAATTTGCTACAGCTAGAATTAGGATCTCATTTGCTATACGAGTTCAGAAAGTAAAGAATTCTACTAGTATAAAGTAAATTTCTCTTTTACTAGGGATCGTAGTTCAAGTTTTCCACTCTACTATCTTCACAACGCATTACAAGTTCTCTAAATTGTACTTTCAATCTATCTACATTTCCCTACTTTAATTTCACGTCCACTATTTACGTAATTTTAATAAAGTCCCTCTTTATATCAGAAACAAATAAAACTCTATTTATGAAGTGCAAAAAAAAGAAACATTATTACAAACAGTAAAGAATAATTAGAATTAAGTCACTTGGTTATTCTTCATCTTCATTTTTGTCCTCCAGAAAGTCTTCGTCTAACTCGAACTTACTGCTTTCTCTTGTTTTAAACAACTTGATTCTTTTTCCTACAATCAAATTTCTTAACACAAAACCATCAAATTCACGTAATTTATAATTACCTTTTTCAAAAATCGAAACAACAACATAAGTTCCAAACCAACCTTTAGTTAGTTTTTGGCGTGCATCTTATTGTGTATCAAATGTACTATCATACACAAGCACCCAATCACCACTCTTTATTGGTCGTGGCCTCAGTCTATGTTTCTTATCGAAGTATATTTTATTTTTCAGTCTATATATTTTTAATTTTTTAATTGCTGCTTTTAGATTTTTGTTACCTTGTTTTAGTTGTTTAATCCTAAGTGCTAAGAAATCCTGTCTTGAAACATTATCTTTCCAACCTAAACTCATCCAATTAACTATCTAAGTGTGTACGGGAAATATTGGTTTTTGAAAGTACATGAGTTCAGCCGGCATAAAACCAGTTGTCCTCGTGTACGTCATTCTATCAACACAAAGAGCAAATGGGAGATATTTTGGCCATTGCGCAATATCTTGATGGCAAGCTTTAGAAATGACCTTCACTATGGAAGGATGCCCTCGTTCTATTTTACCATTTGCTTCAGGAATATAGACAGTCGTAAGAGACAATTGAATTCCATGTTGTGCAAAGAATTCTCTCGCCTCTCTAGCATCTAATTCACCTCGATGTG
Organism: Ceratopteris richardii; assembly: GCA_020310875.1. Classification (NCBI taxonomy): domain Eukaryota; kingdom Viridiplantae; phylum Streptophyta; class Polypodiopsida; order Polypodiales; family Pteridaceae; genus Ceratopteris; species Ceratopteris richardii. Next base: position 85,637,372 of record CM035412.1, on the reverse strand, counting down.
CAACTACTTTTTCTATATATGCAAATCTGGATAATACTTCTTCTAGAAGGAATACGCATACATTATAAGTAGTATTGGAACGAAGCGCTCTACCCTCGACGTGGTTTGTCAAATCCTCTCGTGCAAGAACGATGTATCTCATACCACTATTGCTTTTAGGCATGGTCACAAGGTCGACCACCCACTTGTAATGAATACAAGGTGGATAAGTCGGAGGAAGGGGGTCTCTATGCTTGACAGAGGAATGTAATTGGCATGTACTACAAGTGCTCACAAATTCTTTAACAGTTACATACATCCTCGGCCACCAGTAGCTATCGCTAATCTTTTCATATGTAGCTACAAAGCCTTTTTGACCAGCCCAAAGGCTTTCATGCATCTCTTGCATAACTTGCACTTGAAAAACTTTTAAAGCTAGTACTCTTTGAGGGTTTCGAACCTTTCCTCTGGTGTGTCTCCAAAGATATCCATCTTTCAAGAAGAAGTTGAAAGACTTCTTCCTGATGTTCCAGAATCGATTTAAAGACCAACTAGGGAGAGACTGATATGAACTCAGATAGAATCCTATATCTCACCACTCTCCTTCATAATCATTTTCTCTAAATTCTCATATGCATAGATAGATGTTTCATAATTAAGTAAATCTATATGATTATTTATTGCTTCACTATCATTGTCAAATTTTGCTCTTGAAAGCATATCAACAATGGTGTTATGTTTATCAGCTATATGTACAAAAGCACGATTAATGAATTTAATAAAGGCTATCCATCGTAGCATGGCTATGTTTGGAGATGAACAATTAGCTATTAAACCTATTAGTGGAAGACAATCGATCTCTACTATTACATTAGCTCCTATAAAGTATTCCTTATGTGTTTTTAAAGCTGTAACTAATCCCCATAATTCTCTCTTAATTTGCGGGTAATTCCTTTGAGTATCGTGCAAAGTCTTCGCTCCAAAGCGAACTGCGTACTTTTGCTCCTCCTCATCATCTTGCCCAATGACTCAACCTATACCAATAGGACTAGTGTCAACGGTTAGGATTACAGGCTTATTTCTTGTATAATCAATACATTTCAAAATAGGAGCATTGATAAGCAACTGCTTTAGACGTCTCATTGTTCTAGAAAGCTCATCGGTCCAAAAGAATTTCTTTCTTTTTCTCAATAAATCATAAAGCGGATTTGCCACATGAGCAAAGTGAGGGATCCAGATGACATAAAAAACACATGCACCTAGGAATCTCCTTACTTCACTAACATTGCGACATCTCTCAGAAATTTTGCTAATGGCATCAACTTTTGCTGGATAGGGTCTACGACCATAATGGCCACATAAATGTCCAACTATTAGCACTTCATTCACACCAAAAGTAGTCTTAAGTTCTTTCTATTTCTAGTGTGGTTTGGGCACACTATTATAACTTGTAAAGAATCCATCCCTGATTTGGATCGAATTCTTGCATACACTGATCCGTCGTTCATTGCTTTTGTTTCCATTCTCATCTCAGCTATAAATGGATATTGGAGAATTACTTCATACGAACAATTATCTTCAACGAAGAAGTGAAACTCTTCTCGAAGGCCACCTATCATTATAGGCACATTTGCACATGCATCTAATACTTGCATATCCTCGTCTTGTGGCAAAGGAAAGAGTCTTCTTCTAACCAGCTGAATAAAACTATCCTTGAACTCCGGTTTCGCTATGCAAAACACTTGCTCAAGTGACATCGTTACTTGACTTTTTAGAAGAATGCCATTTAAAATCTCCCTGGCATAATTTTTCTTTTCGAGCTCGGAAATCATAATAGCACGTGGAGCTCTTCTACCCTTCTTCTTCCCTTTCTCTTCATTTTGTTTTTGGTCCTCTTTATTTTTAGTTTTAGAGTTTTCTTTTTCCGATTTCTTTTGTTCTTCTTGTGATTGAATATTTTCATTTGTTGGCTTTTTACCTTCCTTTATCATTTTTCTCTTCTCTTCTTGAGATAAATTTGTTTCATCAAACTGAACTTTTTTATTAGTTTTCTTCTCATCTTCTCTCGTTTGTCTCCTATTTACCCTCCTATTACCTTCTTCTAAATCATCCTATATATCCTCTCGTCTCCATTTTTCCTCAACATTAGCAATGTGAGAAAAAACAAAGGATTGATCTACAAGAGATTTCCATGCGGTTTTATACATTATCTCATCTCTCGCTTGTACCAGTGGTTCTATCGAATATGGATTTTGGCTAGGCATAGAAAGAGGCCTATCCTTGACTGGCTCTAGTCTTGCAGCCGAAGTACTTGCAGTCGCATTAGAGACTGTTAAGTTTTTATATAGCTTTTTCATTCCTCCTTTGCCCCAATTGACGGACAAAGGAAGACGTGACCTAAAGTCACATAATCTTCTATCAATTTCTACAACTCATTGATTCTCCTTTGCACTTTTTAATTCATCACAAGCAAATGTTGCGTGCTCCTGACTATCTCACCATACACATCGCTTCCCGCCAGTTCCTCTTTTCTCATTATTTCTTTGAAAAGGTGGCGGTGTCGTCGAGATTTTCTCTCCTCTCTCACTTGTGAAGGCCTACAAAAAAAAACATATTTGGTGAAGGTAGCCAGAATTCCCCGAGAAGTCCAGGATGCATCAAGGATGTCAAAGGAAGGCCACATACAAAGTTTCAAAGAAATCAAGAAAGTCCATGGTAGCGGTCAAAGTTGGTCAAAGCTGGTCAAAGTTGGGAAATTAGGGTAAAAATTTCATTGTCACCAAATTAGATGAAAATCCATATACTTGTAAAGATTGTCAAAGGCAGTCTATAGCCCAAATTTCAGCAGAAAATGGATTTGGTAGCACATTGATATGCTATGTTCATTTTGTAAAAATGTATTTTTTCTAGTTTGACCCTACAAATTCTTGTATAGAAATTTATGTTAGCCATATGGTTTGGCATGTATAAAGACCATATGTGGCTACATATTTGTATAAAGTTTCAAGGCTATCCGAGCTTCCTAGACACCTTAATGCCACCTTGCAAGCTTCCAAATGTAGTCAAACTTGTACAAGTTAGATTCAGATGGGAGTTTTTTCTGCATATTCCTGAAGGAGATCTTTGGAAACATAGTCCTACAATGTTTCATCTTCATCAAAGACTTTTTGGAGGGTCAAAGAGCACAAAGTCCAGTTTTCAAGGTCACCGCAGTTTTCTAGAATAAGAAAATTGAAGGCTTGAATGTCTGCCACATGTCAAAATATGATTGAACCATGTTGTACGGTCAAGATGAGCTCATATTCAAGGGTGGAGATGCACTAAAGCATAAAGGAAGGAGGATACACGAATTTTTTCCATAAAAGAAGACCTTTTTTACAATCAAAGATCAATAATGCAGCATTTCTCCAAAAATAGTGGCTTATCTTATCCGAATTGATGTCAGCACTCATCCGACGGTCCAGATCATCCCCAGATCCAATGGTGGAGAATAAGGGCGCCTAAATTTCACTCCTTTACACTAGATTTGATAGAAAGAACAAATCCAAGCCATTGATTTGATTAATCAAATGGTTGTAATCGAAAGTAGTGATCCTAGAGTTGAGAGTTGATTTCTCTAGATCCAAGGGCCCAAATTCATTCAAAAAACTATATAAACCCCCTCCAAACTCCTAGAGCATCATTGTTAGGCATCCATAGGGCTCATGCTAGCTTACGGTTTCCTTGAGACGATCACCCTCGGTTGAGCGAGTGAGGATCCAAGGTGAGCTAGTATGAGTATAGAACCTAGTTTCAAATTTAAGTTAGAACTCCAATTTAGGATAGGCTCTTGAAACCAGCATCTCTATCTTGACTCACCCTCGGTGGAGCGTGTGAGTGAGTTAGAGCTGATTTTAATGAGTCTTAGACTTCTTTAGTTAGACGTTACGAGCCTAGACAGACATAGGGTCACTGGAGTGGAACTCACCTTCTTACGTGTGACATTCGGTTGAACTGTCATGGTTTGAGGGTCGGAACCACCTTTGATCAGTAGATTGCTTAGCATGACGTACCACTACGATCTTTTACATGTAGCTTAATTCAAATTCTTTTAATTCATGTCACTTGTCACTTGTCTCTTGTCACCTCTCTCAGTCTCTTAAGTATTTTTACATGTCTTCTATTTCTTCTATGTGTGAGAAGGCTCCGCAGTATTGCGTTGAACCAGTGAGGATGTTTCTTTGAGCTTGTGAGTAAAATCCATCATCATAATTCACTTGCATGCATATAATCCATACAAATCCATACATATTTATTAGTTTCTGAAAGTGTATAAGAAGCTCCAATATTGGACCATTCTTCCTTTCGAAACTGGTTTAGGTGTAAGGATTCCATCTATTCTCATCATGCATACATATCATCCAAAGAAGGCTATACATATGGATTAGAATTAGGAAGTGTTTAAGAAGCTCCTCCAATGGACCATTCTTCCTTCCAAATTTGATTCGTGTGTATGGTTCTCTTTCATTCTTATCATTCATGTCATCAATCTAACTTGCACACCTACATTCCCATTCCCATAATTATTTCAACATCTCTCTCTTCTCCATTCTCAACATTAATTTCACCTTCACATCTTTAAACCTTCCAACATTCATTAGCTTCATACACCCTGTGTGTGCCACGACCGGACCCGATCCACCCGGATTGCGATCACCTCCACAGCGGTGGAGCTAACTGTGGAGCTGGCTATGGTGCTGGCTGGAAGACTGGTTGACGAGGAATGTATTGAGGCAGAACTAGTTGAATGGGCAGTGCTTGTCCTACACCACTACTGCTAGCCCCAGGATCATTAAAGCTCATAGAGTAAACCTGTTTATTCAAATTGGCAACCTCTTTTGAAAGAGATGCTTGCATGTTCATGACATTCTCCATCTGCTTACATAGAATATCCAGTTGAAATTCTATCAGAGCTTTAGTTGCAGCTGAATTATTAACGGTAGCCATTGTAGTAGGCATTGGCATGTCAACTTGCCTTGTAGTAGGAGTCTCCCTAGGCTGAGAAGCATTAGGTCTAGAATACAAAATCGTTTGCCTTTGCTTCATTTGAGCAACAGCCTCTATCTCGTTTTTTACCTTTTCCCAGTCGTCAGTCAGCCCATACCTTTTTCCTGGTTCCTCTATACGTATTTCAATTTCAGCCCTATCCTCAGGACTAAGTATCTTAAAGAAATATATAATTACATCTGCATTTATTGCATTTCTGTCATCTTGGGGAAGTTGAGCTAAACGTCTCATAAACTCACCGTGAAGATGAGTTAAGGACTCATTGCTCTTTATAGTGTTTAACCAACGCAAAAAACCTTCCCGACTGTGCTGGCTAAAGTCTTCGAGGTAGAACATCTTATGTAATTCTTTTCTAAATTCTTCCCAAGCTTTATTGGCGTGCTCTTGTATACTTTCTAGAACTGAGCTAGAAACAAATCGGCCAAAAGTATTTGACTAAAACATCATCAGGTAATCCCTAGACTTGCACTTGCTCCTCAAATGCATCCAGGTATTCCGTAATGTTTAAGCCAGTGAATTTTTCTTATTCTTTTAAAATAGCTTGGGTTGTGCATGTACCTTGCTTCTCAATCATCATATTTTTGAACATCTCCTCCATTTTGCGTTCTTGATAATGCTTTGAATGGAGTAGAAGATCCCTAATGGCAGGTTCTAATTGATCTCTAAATTGCCAAAACCTATCACTAGTTGATAAAGCCAGGGATGTTGGCTTTACCTAGTCCTAGGCTTTACTAGTACTAACTTCTTTTCTTAAATCTTTCTGTTTTCTTAAACCTAAATTTATACTTATCTTTTTAACTTAATCTTTTGAATTTATAAGTAAATTTTTGTTTTCTTTTTTAAATCTTTAATTTTTTAGAACTTTTTTAGAACTTATATTTTTTTTAAACCTTGTTTAATTCTAAAGTTGTCTTTAATAAAGTAGATAAATTTTATAGTCTTAATTTAAATCTTACAAAAATTACTGTGAATTACCTTAATAATATTTTCTTTGATTTTGAATAAAACTATAACTCTAAATCAAAAGACCTTAAAACAAAAAAAAACCCTTTTTATGCTAAAACAAAGAACTCTTTTTGTGTAAATAAATAAACAATCTTTCTCTTTCCAAAATAAAATCTTTCCTTTTTGTAAAATAAACCTATCCAAAAAAAACTTTCCTAATTTTTAATCTGAATTTGATTAAGTGCTTTAAACACAAACTATCTTTCCTAAATGAAAAGAAATATTTCAATCCTCTTTTTAATGCAAATATGAAAGTGCCTAATTCCTAGTGCAAATGAAAACAACCTTCTTTTTTAGTGATGTGAATGAACTAAAATAAAGAACTTGAAAACACCTTACTTGAAATTTGCTTGATGTAGAGGTTCTAAAGTGCACGTGATATGTTTTTATAAACTTTTGAAGTAAATCCCAAATACAAAACTAAAGCGAATGTGAAAAAGTCTTGATCTTCTTGTATGTTGATGGGAGGGGTTGAAGTGACGAAGCTCCTCGGGTTAGATATTTTTCTTCCCATGGAGGCACTCAGGTCATAAGACCAGCCCTCAAAGCCAGGGGAAAAAGGAAACAACAAACTCTTCACGTTTCATCACTACGTCTTTCTTCACTTTCTTGCATACAAGAAGAAGATAAAATTAATTGTTTGAAATAAAACTGAAAAATACAATAAAAACCCTAAGCACACTATCATCACGCTTCATGTCAGGTTCACCAAAGTTATCCCAGAGGGGTGTGAAGGGAGGCAGACGTTCATTTAAAAGATTTACGCTAACCTAACCATGTGACTACATGCAGGGTGCTTCTAAGTATGCTTCGGGTCTTGGATTGAATTCTCAGTTTATGAATGATAAAAGCTATAGTTTTTTAATATATTTGAGTGAAATCTAAAAACTAAGATTCAAAAGAGCACTACGGGCCGTAAGGAAGTGCGTTCCTATATCTAGCTACAACTTCTAAATAAGAAGGCAAAACTAATTCCTCACTATTTATTTTATCTTTAACTATATCAACTACTGCGTTTTCAATTTGATCTGAATTAGTTTTTCTTATTAAATTAGGTGGACATAGATCTTCTTTGTTATCAAGTTCTGGTAAGACTATAGATAGTAAAGGTAAAACCCTATAAATATAACGGTCGTGTTCTAATGTATGTAAAGTCTCCTCAACTGTTTTGTCTTTAATTATTTTTATTTCTTTATTTACGTTACTAATCGTGCTATCAATAGAAGATGGAAGAAGTGTTCCTATAATAAATTTATCTAATTCTTTACTATTAGTATCAAAACTGCTTGTAGACACTAAATCCTTAGACATAGGAAATCAAAATGTAAAGAACTTAATTGAATTGTAGAGTAAAAGTATCAAGATCTCTAACTTCTAACTTTAACGCATATGTAACATTTACCTATATAAATGTAAACATACATTTGTTTACATGCAAAAATGAATCATACAACACTTCAATATCTCTCATGCATACATGCATATCAACATGCATACACACATTTAAATCCATCACACTTCACATGCATAAATTCACGCATACATTTATATACTACACATGCATACTACATATAAATTATGCATACATCTTATATGCATATGCACTATCTTACTCCACATATGCACATGTATACATCCTATGCATAAATACATACATTCATTCATCCTTGCTTTCATGCATACATGCAAACATGCACTCACATATACATGTATTCATAATAACATATACTTATGCTTACATTAATATATATATATATATATATATATATATATATATATACATATATATATATATATATATATATATATATATATATATATATATATATATATATATATATATATATATATATATGTGTGTGTGTGTGTGTGTGTGTGTACTTCTTACATACATACTTCATATTTCATAAGCATATACAGTAACTATACATGCATTTGTTTTTTTTTTTTACATGCATCTATTATATACACATGCATACATGCATAAATACATATGCATACATTTCTCACACTCATGCACATGCATCATAACATGCACATATACATATACACATCCTAATCATATACATATATATGTACTCACATATAACTATCATCACAAAGGTTTGAAACTCTAGCATTTTATTTCCTTTAGGATATTTTACTCTTTCTCATCCACACGCAATAGTCTCATATTACATATATTTAAGCGAATCATATATCTAAAAGATAAAAAAATTTTAACCCACACATAAAGTCGAACATGTTTAGTACTAACTCAAAGTACTAAATCTGTTCTAGTACTCTGTAGATGCTTTTTGAGGGATTCCAAGGAATTCATTCACATATGCGCATGCATGTGGATAATTTAAACTAAGCATACATACAGGCTAAGTCTTGCAAAGGAAAACAATATGCAAATCTAAACCATCGACTATTTAACACAAAGCGAAACAAAGAAGTATCGACTTAATCAGAACTAATTGCACTCTATATTCCTTGCAATCCATATTGTTTTGAAAATTGTTCAACCTCTAAAATATTTTAGGATTGAAATAATACTACGCATTTCACTTACCATATTTTAAAAATGTTGTTTTTATGTCTCGTTCAACATGAACTCAAGTTATGGTTGATGAATCATCACATAATTATCAACTAAATTTAGAAACATACAAGTATATAGTCATCTATTTACAGTATGATGAATGCTAAAACAAAACATGTAAAGTCAGCCTTAGATAGTGTTTACATCAATCGAGCAGTCCTGTGCTCATACATGAAGCATTCATAGAAGAAAACATTAAAACAAGCAACTATACAGAGCACAATCTGGAGAAGCAGGAATTGATATAAGCATTTATGTATCACTTTCTTTCTCTCTTTCTCTCTATGTGTGTGTGTGTGTCTAGTGAATTGTACTTACATGTGGTGAGTTGCATACGTATATACTTAGATGGATATAGATATACATAGCCGATCAGAGAGACAATGTGTGAAGATGTGTGAAACTGCATGTGTTGGAGGATGGTTGTGTGTTCATAAGGGGACGCAAACCTGTGATTGAATGAATAAAAGTCGAGAGGCCACATCAATGCAGGTTAAACCAAGGAACGAACAGTGCAAACTCTATAGATTCCTTTAAATCTACTTCAAACATTCCAACGGGACGCGGACCAAGAAGACTCATTCAGAGCTTGTACACAATCATATCAAGAAAAGTGAGAATTATCTCGTCATGCAACGCTATAGCTATCTTCGTATTTTCATCGTCTGTGTGAAAGAAAAATACATGGTCATCATAAGAACGCACCCGAAAGCATTAACCTGTTCTGAGGACATGGGCATACGAGGAATGAAAGCCTAAATCTTAATCTTATATAATGGATGCCTCTAGTCCTTGTGATGTGAAACAGCCTGTTTCTTTTGATGAATGAAAAAATTCAAAAAGTTGGATGGTTGCTATGCAATCAAGATAGGATGCTATTATGAAGAATGGTATTTGGTCTGTATGTGATTCGCCTCCAAGAAAAAAGGCCATTGGCACTAAATGGATATACAAGCTGAAACATAAACCTTGTGGAACAATTGACAAGTATAAGTTGAGGCTTGTTTCAAATGGTTATGCTTAGAAATTAGTCATTGATTTTGATGAGACCTTTGCTCTCACATGTTGTATGATTACAAGCATTTGTGCTCTTGTAGATCATCATGGTTGGAAGGTAGATCATTTAGACATCAAAAATCCATTTCTAAATTGTGACTTACATGAAGAAGTGTATGTATTTCAGCCCCATGGTTTTGTGCAAAAAGGGCATGAAAACACAGTGTGTGAGCTGAAAAAGGAATTATATGGTTTGAAGCAAGCATCACATGCTTGGTATGAATAGATATATGCCTACTTGATTTCACATGGTTTTCAAACCAATCAAGCTAAGAGCACTTTATATGTTAAGCATGTAGCTGATATATGTCTTATGATCATTGTATATGTTAATGACATGATCCTTACTAATACTAATAAGAAGCATATTGCTGAATCTAAGACTAATTTGCATGCCTCTTTTAAGATGTCAGATTTGGGGGATTTACATCATTATTTAAGCATTTAGCTTATGCAAAGTGACGGGGGAATAGCTTTGTCTCAAACAAAATATATTCACACATTATTGTAGTTATTTTGCCTTGAATATTGCAAATCTATTGCCACTCTACAAGAGACTAACAATAATGAAAAGCACATGCTAGAGAGATATATCTCTTCCCAACCTTATGTGTGTATATATAGCTACTCGAATCAATGAGGACCACAAATTTAACTAGAGTCCACAAGTGCATGTGAAATTTCCTCCACAGCTTTAGTACCTTCCGCTAGATTCCACTAGTGGTTGTTGTGTTGGTGTAAGTCACAAGCCTACACATTTGGCTTGGAAGCTATCATGAAGACTTCACATGTATGAAGAATCATAGGAACACATGCTATTGGTTTATTACTATTTTACTCCATGTAAAAGTCTAAATGACTTGGAATCTTTATGTAACACCTACCTAATTGATTCGTGGAAAAGTAGATCACATGATTGAGAGAATATCTCCATACTTTTAGAAGCTTGATTATAGGGAGCCAAGAATTTGAATTTGAATTCAAATTCCTCCTCACTTCCTATAAAACATGTACTTGAAAAGTCGCGGGCAGATTGACTCATTTCCCGAGGCCAACTCTACTGTGTTTGAGTGTGTGTGAGGACTATACCATAGCCTACACCTCTCTACACCATTTGGCATTGCTTTTCATGCAAATGGGATTGTATACAAATGTGAATTAGTAGATACATTTACATCTATCATCTCTGTGTTCTTTGATTGTCTACTCCAAGGTCTGCCAACTTGTCAAGGGCATATCTCAGTCATTACTCCACCCAGTTCAGTGATTCAAAGCTTGTTGGATTCAGCCCAACGTCATCTACATGCTGACAAAGTTTGAAGTGATTTCATTAAGCCAATTCAGAGCAATCGTTGTCGAGGTGCTCTCTGGTCTATCTCTACAACTCTCCTAAAAAGTCGGGGGTATTACTTATTTTGCTAAATCAATTTCTCTTAGCATAGTTCATCATTTTACATCATTCCACTTGTAAATGGTAGCTTGCTAAGCTAATTGAATATCTGTAGAAGGAATTTGATCAATCGTTACTGTGCCGGTCACAGTGAGCAAAACTCTGAGCAGGTGTCAAGACCAAATTAGAAAGTTTTCTTGAGCTTGTGTAGTATAAAGTTGTCTGTTTTGATTCAATCACTACATACATTATTTCCAAAGGACATATACCATTTCTTGGTGTCAATTGGAAGCTAAGGGAGCCTACTAATCAACTCTGGAGCAAAAGAGGGCTGGTGCAAAGCAGGGTTAGCAGCATCTACTCACTTTCCTAGATTATCCATCCATCTTTCCCAACAGTGGTATCAGAGATAAGGTAAAATGGGAGATAGTTTTCCTTCATTCATTGATAAATTGGACAGGAACAACTATCAAGCTTGGTCTCTAAGGATGAAGACCTACTTACAAGGAAGGAGTCTCTTTGGATACATCTCAGGAGATGAGGAATTGCCCTCATTCAAAGCAAGAGGTTTACCCACCAAGGAAGAACAAGAGAAGCTCAATACATGGTGTGCAAAAGATGCTTTGGCAAGGCCTTATCTACTCAACTCTATATCTGACTTTCTTTTACCTCATATCAAAAATTGTAAAACTTCCCAAGAGACTTGAGAAACCCTGTCATCATACTTTTCTTCTAATACAAGGTATTGAGAGCAGTATGGGCACCCAAGGACTGACTAGACAAGGAAGCCAGCGGAGAGAGTCAGAGCGAGGTGAAGGAGTAAGTAGACAAAGTAGTCGACGCAAATCTAGCAGATAGGCCCTGCAAAATTTTCCAAATCAACATCTTTATAACAGTGATTCTTATCACTAACAATCATTGTAAATACCATTTCATATTTTGTAGCTCCATTTTGTGCAAGCCAAGGAGTCCTTGAGCTTGAGGAGCCTTAGAAGTACCTACATATCAATTTTCGTATTTTTTAGACTCCGTTTAAGCCCTCAAATTGGCCCTGGAACCTAATTTTTAACTAGGCCGGACACTAGGTCTGGACAGGGCCAAAACCTAGTCAAAAACTATAAAAAGAGCTAGAGAGCTCATTTTTGAGCTTAGATTGTAATTGAAACGAACTTGTAAGAGCTTTTTGAAAGTAATCTAAGAACTCCATTGCTTCTCACTCTTTGTCTTGCCGTGTGTGCGCGTGTGTGTGTATGTGTGTGCATGTTTGTGTGCTTCTCACTCACGCACTTGTGCCTCCACTTGCTCGAGGTCTTCATACCATCCTCACGTCTTACCGGATTGACATTAAAGGAGGTGCTACTCATCACTGAGCTACACAAGGGCTAGGAAAAATCAGTTGTGGATTGAGTTCACAACACTTAGGAAGCAACCAAAGCAAGTTGTTTCAGAATTTGTGACTAAGATCAAGGATGTTGCAGACCAGTTAGCAAGCATAGGAGAGGAGATTGAAGAAGAACAAATAGTAAGACAGGTAATCAATGGAATCAAGGCTGATGATAAGTGGGAAAGTTTCACCACTACAATGGATCTCTACATGGACATGCATACTCCAGATCTCACAACTCTCATGGGTCAACTATTTACACATGAAGCAAAGCTCACAAAGAATGGAGACACATCCAAAGGTAACAATTCTTCTGCCCTATACACTGATAAGAAGGTTAAGGATAAAGGCAAGAATAAGAAGGTAGATGATGAAGGCTCTACCTCCCAAGCTAACTATGCAGGGAGAGGTAGATCTTCAAGAGGCAAGGGCAGAGGAGGTAAGCAAGGTAGGGGGAGACCCTATAATTCATCACCATGTAACATTTGTGGTTTGTCAAACCACACCACAGATGAGTGTTACAGGAATTACAAAAACTAGAGAGGAAGAGGCTACCAAAGAGGTGGATATTCTCAATCTAGAGGAAGGTTCAACCATCACCAAGGCCACAACAACAACTACAACAACAACTACAATAACAGTTACAATGAAAACTACCAAGGAGGATTCAGAAACAGAAAGGATTACAACAATTACACAGAGGAGCAAGATGACTCTCTCTTGATCATGAACATGACCTCCAAGTCAGGTACAAATGATGATCATTTATTTTATATTGATTCAAGGTGTTCAAACCATGTGGCTGGTAATGTGGCACTACTCTCTGATCTTCAGGAACCCAAAGGTAAACACCAAGTCCAAACAGGTGATGATACAAAACATTTTGTAATTAAAATTGGAAATGTGAAGACATGTGATGGTAATCAGAATTTGTTGAGCGAGGTACTCTATGTACCAACCATTACAAAGAACCTAATGAGTGTTGGTCAGATTGTGGAGAAAGGGTTGCAGGTCAGGTTCAATCAAAATGGAGCATTTGTGGAGGACCCAAGACATAGATTCAAAAGGATAACCAAAGGAGAAAAATCAGGTAGACTTTTTCAGTTTTGAGGTAGAGGACACAAAGAATATTGCTTTATACAGTTATAAGGATCAGACACTTTCAGAGCTTGAAATATGGCACAAGAGATTAGTTCATATAGGGGAAAGGACCTTGAAGCAAATGTGCAGGGACCAATGTGTGCTTGGGATACCCAATGTATCCAAGCAACACATGATTTACAAGTGTGGTGCTTGTCAGTTTGGTAAGTCTCACAGGTTGCCCTACTCAAGGAAAGGATATATGCATGAAGACTACCTAGAGTTGGTGCACACAGATGTTTGGGGACCTAGCAAAGATCCCTCTGTCTCAGGTTCAAGGTACTATGTGTCCTTTATTGATGACTATAGCAGATGGATTGTATTATACTTTATGAAGCACAAGGATTAAGTGTTTAATTGTTTTAAGAAATATCTTGCATTAGTTGAAAACCAAACAGGAAGGAATTTGAAGAGGCTAAGGTTAGATGGAGGAGGTGAATACTTCTCCAATGAATTTGAGGACTTCTTGCAGGACAGAGGCATCAAAAGGGAAAAAACCACAAGGTACTCTCTTGAATAGAATGGGGTAGCTAAAAGAAGGAGTAGGTTAATTGTTGAGACAGCTAGATCTATGCTTAATGAGAAAAATTTGCCTAATTATCTATGGGCAGAGAGTGTCTCTACTGCCACCTATCTCATAAAAAGGTTACCATCAAAGTCACTTGATGGTATGACACCTTATGAAGCTTGGCATGGTAAGAGACCATCATTAGATCATTGTAAAATTTTTGGATGTGTAGCATATGTACACATTCCCTCACAGGTAAGAGGAAAGCTAGATCCAAAGGCTGAAAAATGTATTTTCATTGGGTATGACTTGAATCAAAAAGGTTACAGGTTCTATAACCCTACCAATAAGGGATTCATGGTAAGCAGAGATGTAATCTTTGATGAGAATGACTCTTGGTATGAGAATGAATGCAGGAAAGTCAACCTACCCTATGATTTGGAAGAGGAGTTTCCAAAACTCACAAAGGAGGAATCAAATCAGAAAGAAGACTCAAGTTCAGATGATGAAGAAACAATCAACCTTGAAGAGTTCAAGGCATGGAAGTCCAAAGGCAAAATGAAGATGAAGAAGCTTGGGGACATACCAGAATCTTCAACTCAATCAATCAGAAGATCACAAAGGGAAATTAAAAAGCCTATCAGATATGGGTATGATACATCCCTTGTTACTAAACATTCAATTTATCTTGCAAAAGATTTGTCAAATGAAGAACCAGGTTCATATGAAGAAGCAATCACAAAATCAGAATGGAAAGAAACTATGGATGAGGAGATTGAAGCACTCAAGGAGAGTGATACATGGGAGTTAGTACCCAAGAAGGACTCTATGAAGGTAATAGGATCCAGATGGATCTATAAATTAAATAGGAATTCTGATGGCACAATAAACAGGTACAAAGCTAGGTTGGTAGCCAGGGTTTTGCACAAACCCAAGGCATTGATTATGAAGAAACATTCTCTCATGTTGCCAAGATGCCAACAATTAGAGTGTTGGTGAGTGTGGCTGCATCCAAGAATTGGAACATGTACCAATTAGATGTCAAGAATGCTTTCTTGAATGGATGGATATCAGAAGAAGTTTATATGTCACAACCTCTTGGCTATGAAGACCCTAAGAAGGTAACTCATATTTGCAAATTAAAGAAAGCTTTATATGGATTGAAGCAGGCACCTAGGGCATGGAATTACAGGCTGACTAGATACCTCCTAGATCAAGGATTTGTTATGAGCAAGGCAGATACTTCTCTGTTCATCAAGAGAAGTAATTCAGAGGTAATTTATCTTTGTGTTTATGTTGATGACATCATCATTACAGGTAATGATATCAATGGGATCAGAAATATCAAAAGCCAGATGATGAAAGAGTTCAAGATCAATGATCTTGGATTATTGAAATATTTTATGTCAAATTCATACTTCTTAAAAAATGTATCAGGTACTTCTAAATCAACAACAGTTTATCTTGAATTATTTATAATTCAAATAAGAACACGACTTTATCTTATTTAGAAAAGAAGATCTTGGAAGTGAGATTCTTGTACAAGCCATCCCTCTGCCATGCTACCCTCTGGACGTGCTCGCTGTCAAACAAACCCTTTTAATGTCTTCATAAAGCGCTCTAAGAAGGACATCCATCGACTATGGACAGTTCCTACTATTGCAACTTCATCTACTACATGAACCAGTAAATGAAGTTGAATAGTGAGAATACTTGTGGGAAAGTATTTCTCTACCATACAAACAGCCTCGATAGCATTGAGTTTCGCACTCTCTATGCTATCTCTATTTATCTCTTTAGAAGATATCCACCGTACTAAAGAACTAATTTTATAAATGGTTTTTCGTACATCCTCTGAAAGACAATCTTTTAGGGCTACGGGGAGCACAAACTGTAAAAACTTGTGCCAATCATAAGACTTGAGTCCTGCAAGATCATCGTTTCATGTGAAAGCAGTCTTTAGACATCTCATGCATCCAGTAGGTGTACGAAACTCTGAAATTGTTTTCTTCACTTGTTGCTCTTCCATCCTGCGAAGCACCCAAGGGGCTCTTGGTAACGATACTATTCCATTGGGCTTAGTAATTTCCCACAACTCTCGCATACGATCTCGCTCTTCTAAGTTGTCCCTTTGTGCTTTGCTTTCTTTCTTTCCGATCAAAGTTTTCCAAAGCATCTCTCCCACATTCTTGAAAATATGCATCGGGTCTACCAAATGATTGATCACCAATTCACTCCAATAAGGGAGTTCATGAAAAATGGACAACCGTTTCATGCCAGCAACTGGATTTTCTGAATACCACAGTTGTTTCCAATTGCTAGCTTTCATTTGGTGTTGCGCTTGTCGGCCAATTTGTCCTTCACGTAAAACATGCCCATCAGGCAAATATCTATGATATCCTTCATAGACAGTTTTACGTAGTGCTTTGCAATAGCGTGCTTCGAGTCGTGGTCCGCATAAAGGACAAGCATGGTAACCCGAAATCGATAAACCTGAACATTCACCATAACCAGGCCAATCATGCATTGTCCACATAAGTATGCCTTGCACTCGCACGTCTCGTCTTCTTATAGGTTGAGACATGTCACGCACAGTGATCCCATCCCATAAAATGCGCAGTTCTTTCACAAGTGGTGCAAGATATACATCCACGTTTTCTACCTTATACTTACCTGGTACAATAAGAGCTAATAATAAATGACCTTTCTTTGTGGCCAATCATGGTGGGATATTATAATTGACCAAACATACAGGCCATGTGCTCCATGAAGAACTGCGTAATCCAAATGGATTCACTCCATCCATAGCTAGGCTTAGACGTATGGACCGAGGCTCACTAGCAAACTCTGGCCACTTACTATCTATGTGCTTCCAAGCATCATAGTCAGCTGGCACTCGCATTACATTATCTGTAGACGTGCTCTTTGTATGCCATGACATTAACTCAGCTATAGATTTGCATCTAAACATGTTCTTAATTCGTGGAATGATAGGAAAGTGGCAAAGAACCTTTGCGGGGATTGCTTCGCCTATAACGTCTTCTCTAAATCTATTTGCTCCACACTTTGGACATACATGGAGATGCTCATACTCATTCCGAAAGAGAATGCAATCATTCGGACAAGCATGAATTTTAGTATAATCCATTCCAATGGACTGTAAAAGTTTTTTTGCATCTCCACGTGTTGGAGGCATGTCATTGCCCTCTGGAAAAATTTGATCTTTAAGAAGCCTGCTATAAGCAATTAAAATGATATTAGTAAATGAAGTTATTGTAATACAACAATGAAAGCCAATTTGTTCTCCACTTACCTGAATAATTCAGTGACACTACTATCTGACCATCCATAAATGGATTGCAGATTGAGCATCACGAGTGAAGCACGTAGTACAGATATCTTTGCTCCATTGTAAAGTGGTAAACGAGCTAATCTTCGCATGTTTTCATATTCTTGATCAACTTCTGATCGTGGAATTTCTGTTGTGTCCATGAAACTCTCGACACCTTCTTCACCATCATGATCTTCATCCATCTCATAAAATGCTTCAAGCATCTCTTCCATATGTTCATTCTGTGTAATATTATTAGTGCTTGCTTCTACGTCTAAGTCCTTTTTTGCTCTCTTTTATCCATGAGAGGTTACCGGTGCAATGTCGTTTGGGTCCATCTTCTCACCTGGGGGACCATGCAAATGATAGCGTAGGTTTTCTAGTCGACTCCTATCAAAGGATCCATACTCTCTAACATGTGCAGTACAAATTCATCGTTTCCGATAAATTTGATACTTGCACTATGTGCAAGGACATGCCATTCTCTCTTCAGGATCCAAAGAAGCCATCTGCTACAATATGGACATTTTAGAACATTTTAGAACATTTGTTTTTTTATTAAACCTAAAAATCTAACTCTTAAAGACCTAAATACTTAAATACCTAAAAAAACTTAAAACCCTAGTTTTAAAACCCTAATCTATATAGCTATCCTATTTTATCTATATATTCGGATTTTTTCTTGATTGATCCTATTTTATATATATATATATTTATTTATTCAGATCTTTTTCCTCTTAATTAAGTTATATGTATGCCTAAACCCTAAAACCCTAATTTTAAAGATCTAGACCTAAATTATGTATATTTCTATACACATGTGTATATACATGCATATATGTATTATATGTGTATGTGTGTATATGTGTTATGTACGTGTTAAAACCCTAAAACCCTAATCCAAATGACCTAGAACTAAAACATGTATATATATGTATGCATGTGTATATATATGTGTATATGTATATATATGTGAATATAGATAGGTATATAAGTATGTGTCTTTGTGTATTGTATATATATTCACTCTATTTAAAATGATTAAATTTAAACCTATTTTTATATATTTATTCATATATATTTCATTTATTTATTTAAAATACTAGTCCTTATCATATTTTATTATCTATACAATTATTCTACCTTATATATATATTTATTTATATATTCAGATTTTTTCTTTACTTATATATATTTAATTATATATATTTAATTAAATAATTTAAAACACTAGTTCTTTTTATATTTATTTATGTATATAATTATCTTATTTTATATATATATTTATTTATATATTCAAATTTTTTTTTCTTACGTAATTCTATTTTTATATATTGAATTTTATATATTTAATTATAAATATTTAATTAAATTATTTAAAACACTAGTTCTTTTATATTTATTTATGTATATAATTATCTTATTTTATATATATATTTATTTATATATTCAAATATTTTTTTCTTACGTAATCCTATTTTTATATATTTAATTAAATTATTTAAAACACTAGTTCTTTTTATATCTAGTTATGTATATAATTATCTTATTTTATATATATATTTATTTATATATTCAGATTTTTTTTCCTTACGTAATCCTATTTTTAAATATTTAATTTTATATATTTAATTATAAATATTTAATTAAATTATTTAAAACACTAGTTCTTTTTATATTTATTTATGTATATAATTATCTTATTTTATATATATATTTATTTATATTCAGATTTTTTTTTCCTTACGTAATCCTATTTTTATATATTTAATTTTATATATTTAATTATATATATTTAATTAAGACCCTAATCTTAAAATTCTAGATCTGAAATACTAAACCCTAAAACCCTAATCTTAAATATGTAAACCTAAAATATGTATATTTCTGTATACATGTGTATATACATGTATATATGTATTACATGTGCATGTGTATGTGTGCATATATGTTATGTAGGTGTTATAACCCTAAAACCCTAATCTTAAAGATTTAAATCTAAAATATGTATATTTTTGTATGCATGTGTATCTACATGTATGTATGTATTATATGTATATGTGTGTTTGTGTATATTATATGTTATCTACATATTAAAATCCTAAAACCCTAACCAGAAAGACTTAGACTTAAATCTGAAATACTAAACCCTAAAACCCTAATCTTAAATATCTAGACCTAAAATATGTATATTTCTATATACATGTGTATATACATGTATATATGTATTACATGTGTATGTGTATGTGTGCATATATGTTATGTAGGTGTTATAACCCTAAAACTCTATTCTTAAAGATTTAAATCTAAACTATGTATATTTTTGTATGCATGTGTATCTTTATGTATGTATGTATTATATGTATATGTGTGTTTATGTATATATGTTATCTACGTATTAAAATCCTAAAACCCTAATAAAAAAGACTTAGACTTAAATCTGAAATACTAAACCCTAAAACCCTAATCTTAAATATCTAGACCTAAAATATGTATATTTCTGTATACATGTGTATATACATGTATATATGTATTATATGTGCATGTGTATGTGTGCATATATGTTATGTAGGTGTTAAAACCCTAAAACCCTAATCTTAAATATTTAACCCTAAAACCCTAATCCTATTTTTATATATTTGATGTAAAAAAAAAAACTTCAAAATAAAAATAGGATTATATGTGTATATGTATGCATGTGTGTATATATGTGTGTGTATGTATGCACGTGTACATGTGTGTGTGTGTATGTATACATGTGTATACATGTGTGTGTATGTGTATGTGTGTGTATGTAGGCATGCATGTATGTGCATGTGTGTGTACGTGTGTGTATGTATGCATGCATGTATGTGTATGTGTGTGTATGTGTATGCATGTGTATACATGTGTGTGTATGTATACATGCATGGGTGTATATGTGTGTATGTATGCATGTGTGTATATATGTGCGTATGCATGCATGCCGGTATATGTGTGTGTATGTATGCATGCATGTGTGTATATATGTGTATATATGCGTGTGTGTATGTATGTGTGTATATGTGTGTGTGTATGTGTATGTATGCATATGTGTATATATGTGTGTGTATGTATGTGTGTATGCATGTGTGTGTATGTATGCATGTGTGTAAATTTATGTGTGTGTGTATGCATGCATATGTGTATATGTGTGTGTGTATGTAAGCATGCATGTGTGTATAGGTGTGTGTATGTAAGCATGCATGTGTGTACATGTATGTGTGTATGTATGCATGTGTAAATTAATGTGTATCTTCCTTTCTCTTATCTCTCTCTTTCTTTCTCTCTCTCTCTCTCTCTCTCTCTCTCTCTCTCTCTCTCTCTCTCTCTCTCTCTCTCTCTCTCTCTCTCTCTCTCTCTCTCTCTCTCTCTCTCTCTCTCCTTCTCTCTCTATCAATAGCGAATAAAAGAATCACTTACAAGTATGTCCCTCTTTGAATCGTTGTCGTCAAAGCGTAATGTAGGTCATCTCTCATCCAATTCCAAACAATCGACGCCAAAGAATGTCTACAAAATCAACGAAAAGAGAAATTAGAAACCCTAAAGCATAGAGAAACACAAATGCTAACAGTACGCGCAGCACTTACCAAGATGTGAGATCTAAGCCGAGAGAGAGAGTGTGTGTGTGTGTAGAGAGAGAGATCCGTGTGTGTGTGTGTGCACAAGACAATGCAGCTTCACGCTGTCGGGAAGATTTGCATCTTCCAATTGATGGCCCGAAAAATTAAAATATTTATTGGTGAATTCTAAAGCTCTTTTATATCACTGTTGATCAGTTGTGCTAATTGGATTAACTATTTTGAAAATGTTATCAGGTATGAAGGATGAAGCAGGACATATGTTCATATTAGGGTTTACCCTAAGTACTTAATTAATGAGTATTTATATTTATACATGCTAGAAACATGGGTATATAACTCTAGTTCATATGATTTATGACAATAGGGTTCATTTGAAGGGTCTCAAAAGGTTCTAATAGGTTC
Source organism: Ceratopteris richardii (assembly GCA_020310875.1). Taxonomy (NCBI): domain Eukaryota; kingdom Viridiplantae; phylum Streptophyta; class Polypodiopsida; order Polypodiales; family Pteridaceae; genus Ceratopteris; species Ceratopteris richardii. Next base: position 85,615,942 of record CM035412.1, on the reverse strand, counting down.
ATGTTAGAGTTTATTTATGTTCCAAAGGGTTAATGATAGGGTTTATTTAAATGTTAATGAGCTAATGGTAGGATTCCAAAAGGGTTTTAAGGGGTTTAGTGTGCAAGAATGAAGATTAGCCTTAGTTTGAAGGGTTGAAACAAATAATATTTAATGAAATTAATCTATAATTTAACATTGGTTAACCTACAAATTTATTTTATGGTTTAATTTGTTAATTTAATAGTGTGTATACTTTTAAATACTAAGGTTCTAATTAATTAAACCCTTAAACTAAGATTGAATTAAATGATTTATTTAAAATAAGAAATATAGGCTAATTAAATTAAAAATGGTAAATTAAATGGATAAATAACTAGTGGTCTATATGAGTACTAGGAAAAAGAATGGTTTATAGAAGATGTGTAACTAAAGTGATTGAAAGAGTGGTTGGAATAAATGATGCAATTAAAGGAAGTTAAAGAGAAACTTTAAATGAATGGTGTATATGAAAAAGGTTAAAAGAATGGAGTAAGTGAGTTGTGTAAATAAAGTCAATTTAATGTGTGGTGAAAGTAAGGAGATTAAAGTGTGGTTGTAGATTAAAAGTTAAAACCAAAAGAGTGGATTAGGAAGGACTTGTGTATGTATTTAAATGTCTGTTGAGCTCAAGTTTCTCCTAATGTTTTTTGCAGGTACTGTCTCCTGCTCCTTACTTTCTTCTCTTTTTCCTTCTTTCTCATTAGACCCTCCTCGTGCTCGGGATATTGAGCCGTCATGTCCTGCTGCGTACGATGATCTTGATATGCCCCATGCTGCTGCATGAATGATTGACCGGCCGAAAGCATGACCATGCCTATTCCGTGGCTTGGTCTGAGTCCCTGCAGTAGTGTGTGTGTATGTGCGTGTATGTGTTATGTGTGAATGTGTTATGTGTATGTGCGTGTATGTGTTATGTGAGAATGTGTTATGTGTATGTGCGTGTTTGTGTTATGTGTGAATGTGTTATATGTGTGTGTGTGAAGTATATATGTGATGTGTGTATGTATGTGTGTGTGTGAAGTATATATGTGATGTGTGTATGTATGTGTTATGTGATGTGATGTATGTGTGTGTATGTGAAGTGTATGTGTGTATGTATGTGTTATGTGATGTGATGTATGTGTGTGTATGTGAAGTGTATGTGTGTGTGTGTGAAGTATATATGTGATGTGTGTATGTATGTGTGTGTGTGAAGTATATATGTGATGTGTGTATGTATGTGTGTGTGCAGCAGTGTGTGTATGTGATGTATGTGTGTGTATGATGTGTGTATGTGTGTGTGAGAGAGAGAGAGAGACTCTCCCTCCCCTCCTCTGTCAGCGCGGCAGCGCGCAGACAGAGAAGGAGAGAGAGAGAGAGAGAGAGAGAGAGAGAGAGAGAGAGAGAGAGAGAGAGAACGGGGAAGAGAGAGAGCAGATTGTAGAGAGAGAGAGAGTGAAAGTCTCTCCCTCCCTCCCTGGCACTGCGCGTAGCAGCGCGCAGAGAGAGAGAGAGAGAGAGAGAGAGAGAGAGAGAGAGAGAGAGAGAGAGAGAGAGAGAGAGAGAGAGAGAGAGAGAGAGAGTGAGAGAGAGAAAGAAAGAGGCGCAGAGAGAGAGAGAGAGAGATAGGGAGAGAGAGAGAGAAGAGAGAGAGAGAGAGAGAGAGAGATAGGGAGAGAGAGAAAAGAGATAGAGAGAGAGAGAGAAAGAGAGAGGCGCGGAAGAGAGAAACGCAGAAAGAGAAAGAGAGAGAGAGAGAGAGAGAGAGAGAGAGAGAGAGAGAAAGAAGGAGTTAGGAGAGAGAAAACGATTTATATTAACATTAATCTAAATTAAATATAATTATATTAATTAATTAGTTAATATTACATTGTTTAATTAATTATATCTATTTAGTTATATTACTACATTATTTCAATTAAATATAAGTACTTTTATTAAGACATTTAAGAAATTGGTATTCTAAATACTTACCTCCAAAAGTTTAATTAGAGTTTTTTAGCATATGAGTTACTAAGTGTTATATGCATTAGCATGAATATGTATGTGTATGCATGATTAATATGCTTAAGCATGCATGTATGTTAGTATGCATAAGCATGTGTATGAATGCATGTGTTTGAATGATTAATGTGTTAACATGCATTTATAAATGTGTGTTACCATAATTATGAAAGTATATTAGTATGTATAAGATTATGTGTTAACATGTGCATTAGCAGATATTAGCATTTGAAAGCATGTATGTAAAGTACATTAGTATGCATGAGGAATGTATGCATTAGAGTGTATGTGAATACTTTAATGTATGCATGAACATATGCATGTGTATGAAAAATGTATGAGAAGAATGTCTTTTATGTTTCTCATTAATTTCTTGTTAGATTACTAATATTCCTAATGTTTTTTGCAGAAACATTGATGAGTTCAAGCTAATGAAGTAAAGTGAAGAGAAGCAGCAAGATTGAAGATTCATTTAAATCTTATTTTCCAATTAGTCAGCTATCCAATTGATTAGACATCTATCCCTTTATTTAGACCTTCCATTTGTATTAGAATTATTGATTTGAACCATTAGCTTATCAATTAATTTATTCAAGCAGTTTTGCAACAATATTGTTTCCCATTACTTTCTTTGATGTCTTCTAAATTAGTTCACGAGTCTGAGCACAGTACTATTGAAAATATAGAAAATGTTCCGCCAACTCTAGACAGACCAGAAACCTCTAGCTTACCTGATAGTTTAGTAGAAGAACCCATTATGGAAGTTTCAATCTCATATCAGGAAGCTGTTGCTAAGTACGAAGCCGCCCGTCCTTACGGTCCATAGTTATTTAAAATATTTATTTTTTTATAGAATTATCTTACTTTCCGTCATAGAGATAGGTTATTTAAATGGTTATGTCATTAGAGCCCTTAATTCCATAAGCTTGAGTCCGCTACAGACACCCTGCGTGTGCCGAACGATTTTTGCGGATGGACTGATCCACCATCCGATCATCCCTTACGACCCGACATTGGTGAACCTGACGTGAACAAACGGCGTTGTAGCTCAGGTATAAATTGTAAATTTTTTGTGCATGTGCATACATGATATCGACAGGATGGATTGCAGAAGCTTCTTCATCCGTGGGAGCAGTGGCTTTGTCTTTGACTCCTTGCACTCTTCTAGGTGTTGAGGGTTGTTCCCTAGGGAACTGAGCGCCTCCACGAAGAGTGGCAAGTAGCTATCCTCATCTCGCCACCCCTTTTCATCGACATTAGAAGCAAGAACGTTTGCACAATCATCCATTAGCAACTGATGTATTAGATTTTGATTCTATTAAAAATTGTATAAACTTATACACAAGTCACTCTTTAAGCCTCTTCTTTGATTCAGATTCCAGGTATTTATATTTGGATTCTTTTTGCTTGCACATAATTAAATGAAAATGACATCTAATGTAGAGAATCTTCTGCATGATATGGAAGCACGATTAATTTCATCTATAGATTTAAAGCTTAATTCCAAGTTTGAGTCCTTAAACTCGTTTCTTTCAATCTTAACTACAGTAGTATCTGATTTTAATGCAAATCTTAAGTCAATAGATACTCAATTTGATCACGAGTTTAGGAATTTAGAAGGAATTCTTCATTATGAACTCTCAAATTTGAATGAAAATATGGAAACAATAGCAAATCATGTAAAAGAAATTTCATCATTCAAAACGATTGGTCATGAAATTCCAAGTTTAAAGGAGAACATTGAAAGGTTAAACAATCAAATACACGAAAGTGCTACATGTGAATGCAAAGATAGATATCAAGTACGAGTTCAAAGTAGATCTATGTATTCTATTGACCAAAATCCTTTACCCGATCATAGAAAAGTTGATCCTAAGGCTTTATATCAAAGACCGAAGAGAACTGTAAGATGCTTGTGGTGTGACCAACTAGGTCATACTTATGGGAATTGTATGGCCTATGAGAAAGCATGTAGCCAACAATTGGTATTAGAAAGTGAACAGAAAATATGTGATTATCAAACGCATCTACCATTGAGATTAAACTTAGGTAGAGGAGGAATGATAGACTATTTTGACCAAGAAAAATTTAGTCCTAAAACCAAACTTCAAAAACAATGGAAACCTAAGAGTCATAAGGAGAAAAGCAATGTATGTCAATTACATTCTATGAACACCAAGATTGTGCCTAAATGTGAATGTTTGGACAATGATCAAAACCTTATTAAACCTAAATCTATGAATAACATTGATCTTCAAATTAAATCTAAGGATCAAGATACATTGAAAAAGTTTAAGAAAGAAGAAGATGTAAAGATAAAAGATGATGAAAATGAACAATCAATTGATGGAAATATAGATATACAGGCGGTTAAAACAGAACCTAAAGTCATAGAAATTGACAATAAATGTGATCAAAATAAAAATGATGAAAGAATAGTACCAACATCTGAAGACGAAAATCTTCAACTTCAATCAGAACATGACAAGAATATGGGAAAATGGGTACAAGAAGCCATATGGAAGATTGAAAATAATATCAAAAACTCATCTAAAGGTAAGAAAAAGGAGAAGAATTTAAGTGAATAGTTTTATTGTGATGGAATTGTTTATTGAAGATAAAACATTTCAAATTTTGATTTTGCTTGCTGCATATATGCTGTTTTCCTAAAAATTGAGAAACATATACCTAAATTGTTTAGTTTAATGTTTGAAAAGCTAATTACAAACTTATGATTAAGTTTACATTACAATTTGTTTAATCAAAAGAATTCTAAAATATGAAAAACACAAAGTTTGTTTCAAATTAAACAAAAACATGTTTGTAATTATGCTTGCAAATGATTTTGATCAATATGCTTGTCATTTCCTAAACTTATGATAAATTTATGATTTTTTTTCTTTCACAAATAAGAAGAAATCTATTATGAAGAACAATTATGAAGAATATTATTATGATGAATATTTTTGCACAAAATGATCTTTGTTTACAACAATTATGATGATATACTTTTAAAAGAAAGAAATATATATGATATAAATATGATCATGATAAAGATGAAGAACATGAAAAAAATGTTACAATATGAGGATGATTTTATTGATATACCATATGATGAGTAAGAGGAACTTTTATAATCCAGATATGAATTTTTCATTGATATTAAAAAAAATGATGCTCATTTATAAAGATACAAGTTAAAAACTTTGAACATTTTGATTTTTCCTAAATTTTATGAACTTTGTTTCATAGGTTGAAAAACCTATTTTTTTTTTAAAAAAAATTAAGAATGCATTATTTATGATAATTATAACCACTATGAATTTCTTATGATGAAATTTGTGACATGATGAAGATGAATCTGATAGAATATATGAATTTATATTTGCAAGATAAATGATAATGAAGATTACTTGTTTTGTACCTTCTATTTTATAAGTGATTACAGGTTGTGAAGATGCATTGATCAAAGCAATTGAAGATGTTATGCCAAAAGTTCTGATGAATTTAAAGAGAGCAAATTGAAGATGAAGCAGATTGAAGATGAAGTTGATTTTAGGTCGTATTTTTCTTTGTCATACAATTTTGATTTATGTATTTTCTTTGCATTCATATAAACTAATTTATAAAGTCTAGAATGAAAAATATTATTTAATAAAGGACTCTATTTAACCATATTAGGAAAATAGACATAATTTATATTTCTACATTTATAGATTAAGTGAGATTTGTTAAAAATAGAAGGATTTGTAGTTCATTTAGATAACGAAAGTAGTTGTATATGTGTAGGATCATATTGTTGCATGATTCATGTCTGTGAAAACCTAGATCTTTCTTGTCCATGTAGCTAGATCCTTAGCTCGGATTGAGGGGTCAAGCCTTTCCCCTTTAAAACAAAAAAGTAGCGAAAAAAAAAAAAAAAAAAAAAAAATATATATATATATATATATATATATATATATATATATATATATATATATATATATATATATATATATATATATATATATATATATATATATATATATATTGACATGGAAGTTATACCTTCTTCCACCCCAAAAAGGTATTTACATTTATTATCGATATAAAGTTTACATCATATTTATATGAAGAAAACTAGTTGTGAAAAAACACATCTAGTGATTAAAATTGGGCATACAAGGTGGCTGTCTGTCCAAGTAGATTTAGTAGATTTCTTTGGCATGCTTGATTGTTCATATGTGAATGCATATATATAACAAAACCTGCATTTGAAAGAATGAAAATAAATTCTGTTTTATACTAATCTTTACATAGTTTATAAATGGATAAAGTGCAAACTAATGTTTGTTGACTGAAAAGGTTAATAGTTTACCTTTATACTTTAATATGTTTTCATTGCCAGATGTAATTGAAATAAACTTCATGTGCATGTTGAAAAGATTTAAAATTTGATAAGATTAAATATATTTAAAAAAGAATTGATGCTGTTTTATGATTTAATTTCAGGATAATCATTGAAAATGCTGCTTCCCTTAATCTGCAAGTTGGCCCATCGGGACGATGTGCAGGTTTGGTGGCGGTGGATGTCGGGAAGATTTGCATCTTCCAATTGATGGCCCGAAAAATTAAAATATTTATTGGTGAATTCTAAACCTCTTTTATATCACTGTTGATCAGTTGTGCTAATTGGATTAACTATTTTGAAAATGTTATCAGGTATGAAGGATGAAGCAGGACATATGTTCATATTAGGGTTTACCCTAAGTACTTAATTAATGAGTATTTATATTTATACATGCTAGAAACATGGGTATATAACTCTAGTTCATATGATTTATGACAATAGGGTTCATTTGAAGGGTCTCAAAAGGTTCTAATAGGTTCATGTTAGAGTTTATTTATGTTCCAAAGGGTTAATGATAGGGTTTATTTAAATGTTAATGAGCTAATGGTAGGATTCCAAAAGGGTTTTAAGGGGTTTAGTGTGCAAGAATGAAGATTAGCCTTAGTTTGAAGGGTTGAAAAAAATAATATTTAATGAAATTAATCTATAATTTAACATTGGTTAACCTACAAATTTATTTTATGGTTTAATTTGTTAATTTAATAGTGTGTATACTTTTAAATACTAAGGTTCTAATTAATTAAACCCTTAAACTAAGATTGAATTAAATGATTTATTTAAAATAAGAAATATAGGCTAATTAAATTAAAAATGGTAAATTAAATGGATAAATAACTAGTGGTCTATATGAGTACTAGGAAAAAGAATGGTTTATAGAAGATGTGTAACTAAAGTGATTGAAAGAGTGGTTGGAATAAATGATGCAATTAAAGGAAGTTAAAGAGAAACTTTAAATGAATGGTGTATATGAAAAAGGTTAAAAGAATGGAGTAAGTGAGTTGTGTAAATAAAGTCAATTTAAAGTGTGGTGAAAGTAAGGAGATTAAAGTGTGGTTGTAGATTAAAAGTTAAAACCAAAAGAGTGGATTAGGAAGGACTTGTGTATGTATTTAAATGTGTGTTGAGCTCAAGTTTCTCCTAATGTTTTTTGCAGGTACTGTCTCCTGCTCTTTACTTTCTTCTGTTTTTCCTTCTTTCTCATTAGACCCTCCTCGTGCTCGGGATATTGAGCTGTCATGTCCTGCTGTGTACGATGATCTTGATATGCCCCATGCTGCTGCATGAATGATTGACCAGCCGAAAGCATGACCATGCCTATTCCGTGGCTTGGTCTGAGTCCCTGCAGTAGTGTGTGTGTATGTGCGTGTATGTGTTATGTGTGAATGTGTTATGTGTATGTGCGTGTATGTGTTATGTGTGAATGTGTTATGTGTATGTGCGTGTTTGTGTTATGTGTGAATGTGTTATGTGTGTGTGTGTGAAGTATATATGTGATGTGTGTATGTATGTGTGTGTGTGAAGTATATATGTGATGTGTGTATGTATGTGTTATGTGATGTGATGTATGTGTGTGTATGTGAAGTGTATGTGTGTATGTATGTGTTATGTGATGTGATGTATGTGTGTGTATGTGAAGTGTATGTGTGTGTGTGAAGTATATATGTGATGTGTGTATGTATGTGTGTGTGTGAAGTATATATGTGATGTGTGTATGTATGTGTGTGTGCACCAGTGTGTGTATGTGATGTATGTGTGTGTATGATGTGTGTATGTGTGTGTGTGAGAGAGAGAGAGAGACTCTCCCTCCCCTCCTCTGTCAGCGCGACAGCGCGCAGACAGAGAAGGAGAGAGAGAGAGAGAGAGAGAGAACGGGGAAGAGAGAGAGCAGAAAGTAGAGAGAGAGAGTGAAAGTCTCTCCCTCCCTCCCTGGCGCTGCGCGCAGCAGCGCGCAGAGAGAGAGAGAGAGAGAGAGAGAGAGAGAGAGAGAGAGAGAGAGAGAGAGAGAGAGAGAGAGAGAGAGAGAGAGAGAGAGAGAGAGAGAGAGAGAAGAGAGAGAGAGAGAGAGAGAAAGAGAGAGGCGCAGAGATAGAGAGAGAGAGAGAGAGAGAGAGAGAGAGAGAGATAGGGAGAGAGAGAAGAGAGAGAGAGAGAGAGAGAGAGAGAGAGAGAGGGAGAGAGAGAAAAGAGAGAGAGAGAGAGAGAGAGAGAGAGAGAAAGAGAGAGGCGCAGAAGAGAGAAACAGAGAAAGAGAAAGAGAGAGAGAGAGAGAGAGAGAGAGAGAGAGAGAGAGAGAGAAAGAAAGAGTTAGGAGAGAGAAAACGATTTATATTAACATTAATCTAAATTAAATATAATTATATTAATTAATTAGTTAATATTACATTGTTTAATTAATTATATCTATTTAGTTATATTACTACATTATTTCAATTAAATATAAGTACTTTTATTAAGATTTTTAAGAAATTGGTATTCTAAATACTTACTTCCAAAAGTTTAATTAGAGTTTTTTAGCATATGAGTTACTTAGTGTTATATGCATTAGCATGAATATGTATGTGTATGCATGATTAATATGCATAAGCATGTGTATGAATGCATGTGTTTGAATGATTAATGTGTTAACATGCATGTATAAATGTGTGTTACCATAATTATGAAAGTATATTAGTATGTATAAGATTATGTGTTAACATGTGCATTAGCAGATATTAGCATTTGAAAGCATGTATGTAAAGTACATTAGTATGCATGAGGAATGTATGCATTAGAGTGTATGTGAATACTTTAATGTATGCATGAACATATGCATGTGTATGAAAAATGTATGAGAAGAATGTCTTTTATGTTTCTCATTAATTTCTTGTTAGATTACTAATATTCCTAATGTTTTTTGCAGAAACATTGATGAGTTCAAGCTAATGAAGTAAAGTGAAGAGAAGCAGCAAGATTGAAGATTCATTTAAATCTTATTTTCCAATTAGTCAGCTATCCAATTGATAAGACATTTATCCCTTTATTTAGAGCTTCCATTTGTATTAGAATTATTGATTTGAACCATTAGCTTATCAATTAATTTATTCAAGCAGTTTTGCAACAATATTGTTTCCCATTACTTTCTTTGATGTCTTCTAAATTAGTTCACGAGTCTGAGCACACTACTATTGAAAATATAGAAAATGTTCCGCCAACTCTAGACAGACCAGAAACCTCTAGCTTACCTGATAGTTTAGTAGAAGAACCCATTATGGAAGTTTCAATCTCATATCAGGAAGCTGTTGCTAAGTACGAAGCCGCCCGTCCTTACGGTCCATAGTTATTTAAAATATTTATTTTTTTATAGAATTATCTTATTTTCCGTCATAGAGATAGGTTATTTAAATGGTTGTGTCATTAGAGCCCTTAATTCCATAAGCCTGAGTCCGCTACAGACACCCTACGTGTGCCGAACGATTTTGGCGGATGGACTGATCCACCATCCGAGCATCCCTCACGACCCGACAACGCGCGCAAGTTCGACAGTAGACCGACAGTACTCAAACACGTGAAAAAATGTGAAGTTTTGCTCTCGGGTTCGCGGTATGTTTAAAACTCATCGCCGGTATAGGCGCCGGTATGGACGTCAGTATACGCGTTGGTAGTTGCCAGTAAATTACCGACGCTTATACCGACGCTCATACCGACGCTCATACCGACGCCTATACCGATGCCTATATCGCGCCTATTCCGACGCTTATACCGATGGCTGTGGGCCACACCGACGATCCGTTTAAAACAGTCATACCGATGGTCACTTGACCGTCGGTATCTCTTAGTGAGATTTTCCAAGGGCTATATCGACGCCGACTATGACCGTCGGCATATGCAACATCAGTATGCCCCTCATATGTTGTAGTGCTTTTTTCCCCCGGCTTGTATATATGCCTATTGCCCTAATGGGCTACTTATCTTTGTACATTCTCTAGTAATACATTCAGTCTTGTGTGTTGTGCTCCAAGCTTCTTCTTCTTCCTTGTGCTGTTTGTGTGCTTCCGTAGACGTCTAAGTCCAACAGTACCCACACAGGAGAACATTGTAGACCTTTTCAGGAAGGCTCTACCCAGGGAGAAGTTTGAAGCTTTCCGCAAAGCTTTGGGCGTACTTCTTTTTGTGGAGTGATTTCCATATAGCTTGGCACTTCCTTATACACGAGTGCCAGCTACTTGTTCACCGCATCACTCTCAGGGGGGATTCCTTGATATATTTAGGTAGTGATGTGTGTGAACACTCTAGGACTGCCGGGCCACTTTTTTCCCTCTTTAGGAGGTTTTTTTTCACCGGTTTGTATATACCCCTATTGCCCTAATGGGCTACTTATCTTTGTACATGCTCTAGTAATACATTCAGTATTGTGTGTTGTGCTCAAAGCTTCTTCTTCTTCCTTGTGTTGTTCGCGTGCTTCTGCAGACATCTAACACCAATAGCAATCTCCATGAGTGACCTATTCTTTTTTTCAACAAATCCATTTTATTGAGGTGTATATGGCACTATAAATTGATGTTCTATCCTACCTGGAACCAGAAATGCATTAAAATCAGAAGACATATATTCCCCCGCTCGATTAGAATGGCGGGTTCCCATTTTACATGCTGATAGTTCTTCAACCAAACCCAGAAACTGTTTGAAGCACATAAACACTTTAGACTTTGCTTTTAATGGATATGCCCATGCATGCTTAGAAAAATAATCAATGAAAGTCATGATTAAAGATAGTTTCCAACAGAGGGTGTCTGCGTAGGACCATAGACATCACTATGAACAAGCTACAATTCCTGAGTATCTTGAATTGAACCATCTTTTGGGAACTAGGATGGGTCAAAATTGCAAAGAGTAGTAAATGCCCATTCTTCTTTTTGCACAAGATTAGCAGACTCTGTTTTTGGTATAGAGGCCTCTGCAACAACCATTCTAGCCTCTTTCTTCTTTGACTCTTTTGCAGCCAGTTTTGGACAACTCTTTATGACATGATCATTTGCCTTAGAGTATTTGCAAAACAATTTCTCCTTTTTTTGTTTTCTTCTCATCTCTTTCATCCTTCTTTGATTGTGCAGAATTAGCAGATTTTTGCTTACTAGTGGAAGAGATCCATTTACATTTGCCCTTCTTACTAGCCAGGACAGCTTGATTTGCAACATGCATAATGGACTTGTTCTACCTAGACCGGTCTCCCTACAATAGAACAAAGACTAACTCCCCAAAATGTTAAGGCATTTTTGGATTTCCATTCATCATCAAACGAAGAGTAGAAGAAAAACTCTAATATGAATCGGGAAGACCATTTGGAATAGTTTGCACAAGTGAACTTTCAGGCAAGACTTCATTAGTAGAAATCAATTGTTCCTTCAAATCTTTGATCTTTGTCAGAAAACTATCAATCAAATCTCCTTCATACATGTGCTCACTCTCCAACTATTTTTTGAGGTAAGCAACACGAGCCTCATTCGTTGCCTGGTATAAAAGTGGTAGGTGTATCCCAAGCATCCTTAGTTATTCTGCAAGAGTGACTCTGAGGAATAATGCCTCGTTTGATAGACAAGGCTATCAATGCATGTGCATGAACATATCTGCCATCCCAATGAATTTTCCCTAGAGTAGGTGTAGTGAGAACTGCAACACAAACAAGAACATGAAGAATATCACCATTTTCAATGTCATCTACATCACCTTCAACAATTGTGTTTGCATGTATAATAGGAAGTTTTCCAACAGCCTGCAGAATATTCAATAGGCCTTTTGCAACCAATACATGATGCATCATATAAGCCCATAATGGGTAATTGGTACCATCCAACTTATCCTCAACATCCAACACACGAAATACATCACGGTTTTTAGCCATGACCACTAACTAAAATACCATGATGCAGAAAAATGTCTATATCTCAAATCGTTGAACAGAACTACCCTCTCGATGTGTGCTAAACTTGTAGTAGACTTCGAGATTCTTATATTGGCAAATTGAAAGCTAGATATATAAATATCTTTGGAACAAAAAGATGAAATCACCTACACAAGCACTGTGAGACTACATTCGAAGGTCAAAACGAGCTTAGATCGCAATTTTGGCACCACAGAGCAAAGCAGTTTGATCTCCTAATCACCTTGTGTATGCTCAAAAAACTTCATGTGATTCTAAGACTATGACCAGAGGAGTCTCAATGATGCCCTAGATGAAGGGGTGACCTTTTCTGATACTAATTATTTGAGTTTGAGATCTATGGAAGCATGCCAACAAAAGAAGGACGAAGAAGAAGCTTGGAGCACCACAAACAATATTGAATGTATTAGCACTCAGAGGGGCTTTGGCCTCTAAAACTTCCTCAAGGCTCATCTCATAAACAAAGAATGGAATTGAAGATGAGGGATAACAGGCTCCTACAAAATCATTCACGTGAAGAACACACACAGCACTGCCAAGGCAGGGCCTTCTCACACAAATAAAATGGCACTCTTAGGGTGGGGGTGATCCACCTTGCCCTCTTAGTACACTTAAACACAATCAACACAAAGGTACTCTTACTGCAGGGGTTGTGCGCGCCGCCCTCTTAGTACCAACACATAAAACACCAACACTCACAAGAGAGAGAGATTATCAATGACAAGAGGAGCCAATTGGTACCACAATCCTCAATGGTTGTGGGAATGATGGAAAAGATGGAAGGAAAATGGAAGGAGTAGGAAATGAGAGATTCAGAAGAGAGGGTGTATTGGATAGAATAAACAAAGGTTAAGGGTAATGGAAAATGAAAGGAATTGGAGAAATCAACTTGATTGAAATAGAAAATATTACAAGGACATGGGGGACTTATAAATTAGGAGCTTTTATAGCTCTCTCAATACCGTGACATAGGGTAGACTCCTTCTCCTAGGTTTTGAGTGCTGACTACACCTGCAACATGTACCTGCATACACTTCTTGTTCTTGGAGGGCACTCAAGGGGTCCTTTTCATAGGCCTTTTGGGGAGATATTTAGGGATGATATTTTTAGATGAATCTTCTAGATATGTTACATTTGTGGTGAGATATGAATTGTTTGCATAGATCCAAAAGATTCTAGACTCGGGACCATGTGCTATTTGGCATGTTTTTACATATTTCTTGGATATTTTGAGGTTGTATTACAAAAATATGATAATCTATCCTCCAAATGCATGAAATGTTCCAGTCCACCAAATTTTTACTTTGCCTTATCATAGTTTTGAGTTTGGGGACCAAGACTATAGGATGCATAAAAAAAAGGTTTGCTTTGTTGAAAAAATGAAAAACATGCGGTGGGGCTATCGGGCTTTGAAAAGACTTTTGTTTCATTCTAAAGAGATTGGGACAAGGTTTAAATACTTGAATATTCTAGACGTTCCATCTCTCTTTTATAAGTCACTATATTGATCATTTCTCTTTTACTACAAGGAGAGTTAGTCATATGTTCAGTGGTGGGGTCCACTTGACTTCAATCTTTCATATTTATTTTATACATATCCATATCATAGGAAAATAGAATAAATAACATATTATATATATAAAATAAGATTATTGTAAGAGGAGGTATCAAAAATATATCCCTCATACTTAGCCCTCCCCTAAGGCCAGAGGCATTCATGTTTCTAACCTTCGAATAGTTTGTTGATGTCTCAGGGTGGGTCGTCTTCTTGTACCGCCATCGATATGTCTTTCTCCTTTGATTGCTCTTGCTGATCATCAATCCTTCTATCCTTTCCCAATACTTCTTCCACTCCATCCAATGACATTTGTCTTGTGCACTTTCCCTGATAGATCCATAAATTGGAATTGTCATTCTTGAACTTTGTCTTGATCAGAAATGGTCCCTCCCATCCTCATTAGAACTTTGTGTCATGCATATTATCAGAACAATCATATCTTAGAACAAGAGTTCCTTATGTTAACCCTTTATCCTTTAGCTGTTTATTAAATTCCTACCTCCTTTTCTCTACTTGATTCATGTAATGCTCGATTTCAAGGTCGCTTTTCATACTCAGTTCTTGTAGATATGTAAGCCTCTTTTGTATTATCTCTCACTCACTCTGTCCACTTTCCTTTAGTAGTACTCGAAGACTTGGAATTTCTACTTATATTGGCAAGGCTTCTTATCCATATACCAAGTGAAATAGGGTGGACCCTAATGATGCCTTGTAGGATGTGCATTATGCCCATAAGGCGGCGATGAGGTGCTTATACCATTCCTTAGGATGCTTCTTTACCTACTTATTAATGATTTTACAAATAATTCCATTGTTCTTCTCAACAAGGCCATTACATTAAGGATAATAGGGTCTCGACTATCTATGCCTTATGCTTAATCTACTCCATAGATCATTCAAAACATCTGATCTAAAACCTGGACCATGATCAGGCACTATCTCTAAAGGTATTCCATATCTACAACATATGAAGTCGTAAATGAATTTCCCAATATCTTGTGTTTTTGTCCTTTTCTTGCTAGTTGCTTCTGCCCATCTAGTCATGTAGTCCGTTGCCACAATGATGTATTCCTTTCTTGAGCTTGTCCTTGGTAGGGGCCCATTTGCATCAATTTCCCATTTCTTGAACGGTCAATAAGAGATTATTGGTGTCCTTGGTTCATATATAAGATGCTTATTTCCTATGGTCTAACATTTATTGCATGTTTTACATGAATATTGAACATCTTTGTGAAGTGTTGGCCATGTATATCTTGCTTGAAGTACTTTCCTTATTGTTATTTCATGTGAGAAGTGTCCTCCACATGCATGATCATGACATGATTCTAAAATGCTCTTTATTTCATCTGATGAGGGGACCCTTCTAAGGATAATGTCCTTACCTTTCTCATAGAGATGATCCCCTATGAGTTGGTACTGTAGAGCCTTCTTCGCTAGTCTATGCCTTTGTACCCTATTTAGGTGCTTGGGTGCTTCTCCAGTTTCAAGAAACTCGACGATATCTTTTAATCCTTCTTGACCTACAAATCTATTGTCTCCCAGCTTCATGGATGCTATGAAACCATCAAATTTCTCATTTGCTAATGCATCTGCTTTGTTATTTTGGCTCCTTGGTACATGACATATTTGAGTGTTATCAAATTGTTTCAATAACACTCTTACCTTTTTCAATCATTGAAACAAATTTTGGCTTTTGCAACACCAAACATTTTGCAATCACTTAATTATCACCATTGAGTCTCCTTTAATAATCAACCTTTTGATATCATGTTGAACACATTCATGCAAGGCCTCACATAGTGCTGCATATTCTGCTTCATTATTTGAATGAGCATTAGGAAGAGTTATACCCTTCTTGAAGATGAACTGTTTGTTTTGGTCATATATCAAAAATCCTCCTGTTGCTTTGTGGACCTACCTCTTATATGCACCATCAAAAAATACAGTATGTGCATCTTCAAAATCTTCTTCATGCAAGGTTTCTCCCCTATTCCTCTCACTGGATGTTTTCCTCTCCCACTTCTTGCAGGTGAGTATGTCTGCAAGACCGGCTCTTGTGATTTCCTCTACTACAAAAGTATAGTTGTATTCTTGAAGTTCAAGAACCCATTTAGCTATTCTAGATGAGATATTCATATGTTGTACCACACATGGTTATGCATGATCTGTTGTAAGCACAACAAAAGGCCTAGCAAGATGGTAAGACCAAAACTTACTTACTCCAAACATAAGTGCATACATGAGTTTCTCTGCATTTGTGTATCTCTTCTCATTTTGTGTATCTCTTCTCATTTTATTTCATTACCTTGCTAGCAAAGTAAATAGGATGCATGTGAGATATCTTCGTATCCTTTTTTAGTAAGACTACTCGGATTGCTTCTTCACCTACACTTGGACACACATAGAAAGTCTCTCCCATATTTGGGGCCATCAATGTGGGTAGAGTGTTGAGAAGGATTTTGATTTCTTCAAAACATTCACTATGGATATCCTCCCATGCAAAGACACTATCTTGTGCAAGCTTTTGTAATGGAGATATGATTTGAGATAGAAGGTGGATGAACCATGACATGTAGCATACCTTTTGTACAAAAGTGAGGGTCTTCTTTGTTGTTTTTGGAGGAGGTAGAGCCAATAAGGCTTCCACTTTGGATGGATCAACTTGAATCCCCTTTTCTAATATGAGATGTCCAAGGAGAACTAATTCCTTCTCAACAATATGACACTTATCAAGATGCAATTGACCTCCAAGCTCATACAATCTTTTTAAGCCTTCTTCCACTTTTTGACAATGCATAGATCTAGTACTATATATGCAAAAGTCATCCATGTATACCTTTATTGATGATCCAAAGAATGGTTGGAAAACATAGTTCATAAACCTTTGAAATGTTGCAGGTGCATTGGTTAGGCCAAAAGGCATTACTCGATAAGCAAAGCATCCCCATGGCATAATGAATATGGTCTTCCTTTGATCCTCCTTGGCTATTCAAATATGAAAGTCCCCTGAGTATCCATCACATATAGTGTACCTTCCATGACTTGCCACTTCATTTAGAATTTCATCTTGGAAAGGTAGTGGAAAATGCTCTCTCTTTGTTGTTGCATTTAAGGGTTTATAGTCTACACACACCCTCCATTTACCGTTCTTCTTTGGGGTAGCTAGTACTAGAGACACCCATTCTGAATTTGATACACGAGAAAATGAAACCAGCCTTTATGAGTCTATTTACCTCATGTAGTAGAGCCTCTTGTTGAAGTGGTCCAATCCTTCTAAGCTTTTGCGCCACTGGCTTTGATTCTAGCTTGACTTTAATATGATGTTGAATGGCTGTTACAACTTGTATCTCATTATAATCTTTAATGAACAATTTGGGGTACCTTTTGAGCATGTTGATGTACATGATCCTTAATTCTGAGATGAGATCTTCTACTAGCATCTTTTGGAGATCGGCTTCAGGTGTGGAATCCTGACTTTGTGGTTGTTGTAGATCATCCTCTTTGCCTCCATCTTCCTTTCCTTGAAATATCATGGCCATGACGTCGAGTGTTGATGAATCATTTTCTGTTGTTGATTTCCCACTGCTAGAATTGCTATCATAACAAGAACTCTCTTTATCTACTGTTGTTTCATAATTTTGATCTTCCTTCTTCTAGTCCTTCAAATCATAGGTAACTGACTTTTTCTATCATTTGGTTTCAGAACTAGAAGGCCAAAACCCCATTTTTTATATGCTCTCACTGTGATTAACCATGGACGTCCTAATATGATGGGGTTGCCCTCCGCTTTGGTTGCAATTACATACATATCCAAGGCAACCTCTATATCACATATTGTAACTCTTAAATTTTCAATTACACCGACACATTTAACAACACTATTATTCGCCATTTTAGCTTTGTACGAAGATGGTCATGTCACATCCAAGCCGAATCTATCCATTTTTTTTAAGTCATCACACACATTTCTGCTCCTCCATCAACATACACATTTGAAATCGTTTTTCCTTTTACATACGCATCCATTATGGGTACCACGTCATCACATGCATTGGCTCCTATAAGGTTAATTTCTTATTTTTAGTCCTCCCATTGCTCACTAGCTTGGACCATTTCCTCGTAGTTTTGAAGATAATTGGAGTAGTTTTGGCCACGTGATATTTGGTTTTTGTGTGGAGATATCCTCAATTACGTCATAAGTTTTGATACCCTTACCTAGAGGAAAGTCTTCCATCGTGATCTTCCTCCTTGGCCTTCTCTTTCTTTTACTAGCTTCTCCTTCTACAACTCTTCCTTTCTTCATTTGTGTACCCATGTTGGAATCTTCATCTTGAGATCAGTCTCTATCTTACACCCTTGTCCTCTTGATTGGCATCATATCCATGGTCTCTTGTTCCTTAGTCAGCTCCAAAACATTTACTTTCCTTTGGTGACCTTGAGCCATCGGGACAGGTGGAATATTTGCTTGCGGTTGTTGTTGTTCCTGTGCATCCTAGTAGGATACATATCACCTGAATTCCTATGAGGGTGAGGGCAATTGTACATACCATGACCATGTTCATTGCAATTGTAGCATATAAACTCTTGTGCTTGTCATTCTTGTCCTCAATTTTGTTGACTCCTTACCAAGTTGAGTGTTAACTGTTCCGGCTATTGTGTGAGTTTTTGCAAGATATCTTGTTGTGAAGCTTCTCCGTTCTCTACATGTATAGTTCGTACAAGGGGAATAACATCCATATGTTCTACTTTTTCACCTTTGAAAACTAAAACTTTAATTTTTTTCACTTCACTCTTGCTATCTTCAATGCTTCTTCAAAGGTCCCTCGAAATTGTGACTGAAACTTTTCTTTCAGAGAAGGGAAGAGTCCTAAGATGAATCTATCCCTTTTCAAAAACTGTGGAGCTACTTCATTTGTCCCTAGTCTACTTTCTCAATTATTCCACACACAAACACACACTGAAACTTGGACTCATAATTTGAAAAGTCCTCAAGTGTTACTTGCCTTAGTGAGAGCAGTTGTTGCTACAATCCTTCTGGTGAATCTTTTTTTCCATATCGTGCTATGAATGCTTCACACACTACTTCCCAGCTTCCTGTTGCTTCATTGGATAGGTTGTTGTACCATACTCTGGACTTCTCCTTTAGGACCAATGGGAAAGCCTTTAGCTTGATAGCTTCTTGATCTCTTCCTAAGACGAGGTATGCCATTTCCAAGTCATCCAAAAACTCTGCAACATCTTCGTTGGGTCTTCCATAGAAGCATGGAAAGATTGATGCCATGGTTGAACTTGACAGTGGCTTCCTTACAAAAGAATGAAGATCTAGATGTTGAAACTAAGGGTATATTATAAAGCTCGAAAGATAAAGGTTCTTGAGATTGAAGGATTTCTACCAAACCCTCTGCCCAAAATGTGAATGGCCTAAACATTTGTGCCCTACCTAAACTCTTGGCTAGGCTCACAAAGATCAACCATCACATATCAACCTCGTATATCTTGTAAGTTAGGGTTTCACAAATGTTTAGGCTGTCCAAATGTCTTATACTCATAATGGGGGCTTTACAAACTTGGAGTGCAATGGATCATTTGTGGTCAATGGATGGTTTATAATTGATTATATCTAACAATCCTTAGGATCTCAAAAGTTTCTAAAACATGAGGATATGCTTGTCCCCCAACTTGGAAAATATCTTCCCTTTGAGTGGGATCTACAAATGCTTTCATTCGATCCCCAACCTTCTTTAAACTAATTTCAACAAACTTGAGCTTGAAGTTCAATTCCTATAAAAAAGAAATTAGATGCATGAAACCTTTAATATTGGTAACCAAGTGGATAAGGGGCTTTTGACTCGAAACTAGACATGAACATGAATGGACTAAATATAGTTACAACATGCTAATCACTATGGCAAGAAAACTCTACAAGTGGTAGAAAAGAATTCCAATTCTTTTTCCTTCTTGGAGAAACATATGCTCTCAACATATCTTGAAGTATAACCATCCAATTGGGTATTTTGTGATTTAAGTATGGAAAAATTAATATCCAACCTAATCAAGATAGCTTTCTAAACAAGGATTGTGAGTTTTCACTCTTGACTAGACAATATGTCTTTTGGTAGACCATATAGCCAATACAAATGTTACACAGATCACTTGAGCAATTCTCATTTCCTTATTGTGATGCAAGTTTGAATCAACTTGAACAATTTAGTTGATGAGTCAATTTGGGATAAGATTGATTTTTATATCCTTTTTTAGTTTTACATAAGCATCTTTTAGGTATTTCTGGATGATAAAAAAGATCTATAATCCTAAGTCTTTCTACTTTATTCACCTAACACTTGTAACATTTTAGCATGAGCTCATGTATATCCTTTTGTATACTTGGAAAATAAAAGTGACATTCTACTAATTCTACAGTCTTATTAAGATGACAATTTACAACACTATGGGCATCATGTGATTCATAAAATAAAAAATTTTCCTTAGATTTCTTGGCTATTGGGCCCTTTTTTTTATTTGGTATTTGTTGAACCACTTTTAAAGCATGACCATATCTTAGATCTTCTTTCCACATTCCCTTCAATGATTCAATCAAATCAATATGGAATTTTATGTAACTCATGATATTCAAATAGCTTGCAACTTAGGCCATCTTGCACCATGTGGAATTTACCTAAAATTCTTGAAGGATAGCAAGCCAGTGTTATTTTCTACCTTTTAAGTATGGTTAAATTTCAAAGAAAAGGGTATATTGAAAAAAAAAGATTTACTTTGGAACCAAATACATATTGACTCCATTTTTCTCAAGAATGTATGAGTCCAGACTACTCACGTTCATAGGAAGAATAATTTTATTAGGCCGTGTTAAGCCTTTTAATTTCAAAATCAATGAGTCAACTTTCCTAAGTTAACACAACTCTCACTACATGTGCACTGGCATCTATTTTTACAATGAAAGTTTTATTAGGATTCTATGGTCTATAGAACTAGAGGCAAGTCTATAGGAGTCTTAGTCTAGAGGCAAGGCTATAAGTTATCTAATCTATTTAACGAGTATTTACTTAACATTTTACTTTTATATGAATTGTATGGCTATCTTGGCATAATTTAGAATGAAGTTTCATGAATATCCAGCCATCCTAAGAAAACTATGGATCACATATACATTCTACTATGAGGCCATTCCTTCATGACCTTGGCTTTGTTAGGGTTAACTTGGATTCCCTTAGATAAACGAAGTTGGAAATTTCATGTGGAATATGATACAAAAAGTAAGGTGTCTAAAGGATATACTTGGCATGAATATTATTGCGAAGAATGAGTTACCTTTAGAGGGAACACTCACTAAAGCCTATCAAATAAATTTTAGTTAAATATAATATTAAGTGGAGGTTCATACGAATGGTCGGAGGTGAGATGAGCGGTAATGACTAGTAGAGGTGCGGTGTAATGACTCTCTAGTGAACCTACATTATAGGTGTGAAGACGAAATTGATATTTGGAACAAAAGGCCAAGGCATGTGAATGTTTTGAGGATGAAGAAAACGCAATGGAGAGTTTTAGTAAACGTGTTTTCCAAATGTTTTCAGGAAAGCTTAACGAATTCGTTTGATGTTTTCTAACTAGGTTATTAGGCCAAAGTAAATTTCGAGAAAGGATTGTACATTATTCAAAATAACTTATATGTTATACAGATATAAGTGTGGTCATATACGAATAAAGGAAGCTTCAATTGGAGATAAAAATTGTTTTGGGACCTTCATACATGAATATATAAAAATAGTGTGGATCTACTACATAAAAGACAAGTTTGATTATGTCCTTCATTGCTTTAAGACATTCAAATCATGTATGAAGAAATGTGTCAAAATATTTTTCAAAACCCTAAATTTTTATGTCAATAAACAATTTTACTTTAATACATATTTTGACTTATTATCGTGTTAAAGTAAATGGGGGAAATCCTACTTGTGGAAATACACCCAATAACAATAAATAACAAATAAAGAAGAAAATATCATTGCAAAAGTAGGTAAGATCCATTCTCAATCAGAGAATGTATCAAACCAGTAGAGGGAAAATGCAAGAACAATTGATGATAACTAGTTATTTTAGAACCAACCCTAGGAATCCCCTATGCAATGGTGGAGGATTGATACTTCTCATGTAGAACCACAAGTGAGCAGATAATATCTAGGATGTATCCAAATGTGATAGAGTCGTTGAATTTTCAACTTTTGTCTATCTTGGATAAAAAAATAGCATTATAAACCTTAATATCATATACTAGAATGACATACGTGGCACTTTGAAAACAGATGGATTCCATATCACCCTCAACTAGGCACACCGTTTTAGAGAATCTTAGCCTTCTCATAGAGTATTTTTTATAGTTAAAAGAAGGACTTGCTAGTTTTCATTGTACATGTAAATATGGAGCTTAAGATATTATATGATCTAAATAGCTCAAATGAAGCACCATACGCCTATAAGAATCTTATGGATTGACGGTGAAGATCTCTGATTTCTACCTACATCAAAATAAACTCCCAAATGTAGTCAACTAGCTTGAAAGAGTAGTCTACTTTTGTGTATAGAATAAGCTACAATGGGATAGCGTAAGCTATGGGCAGCTTTAAACAAGTGCTTGACTGCATAAATTCACTCCAAATCATTAGAATAAACCCGTATCAAATGCTTTTAGTTTTCCTTATACAACTTATACATAATGTATTAGGTGTCTCATCCGTCAGGGCATAAAGCGACATGCGATGGAATCGTCTCGGACAGCAGCAATGACACTCCTGCAATCTAGTATTTAAAAATTGATTTTTGATTCCATTAGATTGTATTCATTTATTTATTTATTTAACGTACAGTGAACTAAGCTACATACACACCCAATCTTGTAATCTTGTAAGTAGAGGCACTCATGTTGAAGATGTCATGGATGAATATGTCCAGACATTGATCAGTAGACTAGTGATGGATGCTTTGAATGTCTGGAAGGAAGTCCATAGTTCAAATCGTACGTACATTCGCAATCAAAGTCTCTAACTCGAGCTTGCATGTTGTTGGTAACAAGTATTAGATTGCTACAGTTTAATTATTCAGGGACCAGTGAATATCGTTGGTATGATGAATCCATCTTTTCTTCAATTGGAATTCTGTGTTCTGTGCGTACATTGTTTCTACTGTATTATGGCGACACTACGCCTAGAGGGTATGTGTTCCGTTTCCGTTTATAGTACGTGTTATGATCTGAACGCTATGTGATTCGAGTGGACTTTGAATGTTTCCTTTATATTGGTTATGTGTGTATGTGGGCATTACACAACTTTATAGTCATCTGTCTATGTGACGATCACACGTCGATAGCGCCCACTTGTGTACGCACAAACATGTATAACACAAATACGGACATAGGAACATGTATAACACAAATACGTACATATACTCGTATAAGTATGCCTGTGTGTGCGCGCAATGTGGCTGCCCTGTATACAGGTGTGCGAGCCCTTCGGGCTTCCGGCGAACATATATATATATATATATATATATATATATATATATATATATATATATATATATTATGTGTGTGCAATGTATATTAAACGTGGGTGCACTGTATATTAAAGGTGCACGACCGCTACCGCTGTGACATCACGAGTCACGACATAGAAAACTTACAAAGGATATCCACATGAATGATAGAGAGAAAGAGCATGGTCCACGTGCGTGGGGACTCGGGCATCATATGTTTCATGTTCCAAGATTCGTATGAACAATCACATCCGCGCGATTACGAAGTTGGTGAAGTAATCCTGTCATGATTGAGTCTGAGTATTGACGTAGGATTCCACAAATAGCGGACAGATTAGATATCACTGTCCTTGACGTATTCATTGAGAGAGAGAGAGACGTGTGTGCAGAATCGTACTTAATACAAATATAAAGAGAATCGCTGTTCTTCGGCTCAATCAATATTATATTCTAAAAAGCCACCATTGATACCTCTTATTGTCTTCTAATGAGAAGAATAAAAGGTGGAAAAATTGTCTCGAGGGCTTCATAAAAACTCACTGTCGTGCATAATACTTAAGCTAGTTTCTCCGTGTTATTTGAAAAAAAAAAAGAAATAGAAGACCTCTAACACCTATTTTCTCATGCTCTAAGAGTGTTGGGATCTTAGAGAGTATTACAAAAATGCTTCGTGATGAATCACTTGGTCAAGAAGCAATCGCTCCTCAAGAAAGCCATTGGCTACTTCGCAACTTCGTGGAATGCCATTAGAGGTAAAGCTATCTTGAAGCGTTTTTAGAAACGATGTGATTTCAACGTTGTAGCATTCCCAAAAATGATCCATAGAAAATCTCTAAACAATCTAGGTAGAAGAATTCGGAGTTGTAAGAAGTCCCTTCCATTCAAGCACTACAAGGTATATATGTTCAGTAAAAATAAGCTTAGGTGAAAGTGGCTTCCTCATGAAGGGATCAAAAGGGATGTCTTTGTATCGCCTTTTAGTTCTTTTATAACTATCTGATTTTAATTTAATGATTTTGTCAAAAGAACATGAGACAAATGTACCTCATGAGTCGCCGAGTATCTTTTTCGATGAAACCTCAAATGAGAATGATAACCAGATAAGAATGAAGAGGACATGCCAATGATCGGATCTACCAGTAATGATATGTATGCAGATAATGAGGTTGATCATGATGTGGTTCAAGTGAGTAGTGGCATACAAATAAATGAGGATGTATATGTAAATGCTGATGTCGAAATAGATGAAACGATAAGTGATCATGAAAATATGAAGGACAATATTGATGTCCAACGACTTGATTCTAAGCATATAATGTAAAAGCCCTTATGGATTAAGCGAAACAACCGGAAGATGATATCCAAAAGGAGAGAAAATTTTCTAAAGATTTTGTTATGCATGCACATATTGACATGCGAATATATATTGGCATCCAAATGGAAGAGGATACACATGTGAATGTCAATATGCAAGAATGTATCCATGACAATCGTGGGATTAAGGTATAGGAGAAAGTAAATAGTTGATTGAGGATTTCAAGATGTAGGCACATGATTCTGTAAACAAAAATAATGGCATCTATGCAAGCGAAGACATCCAAACGTTGTACATCATGAATCCAAATCTTGAAATGTCTACAAATGATTTCAAGCATGATTTCGAAGAAAGCGCATGCCTTTAGGTACCTTTTGATGTTGAATTAATTACACTAAATGGTTTAAATATGGCAAGTGCATCTTCATAGGATGTATACGAGAGGGTTATTATTCAAATAGGAATTCAGAAATAATTGTTTCATGAAGTAACAAGGTTTCACCTATTAGGCATGACAATTCAGGCCTAAAGAGATGGATAGAAAAATTAAATGGCTTATAGCGTGTTCAAGAATTTAAGAAGAATAAATGAAAATAAGATGTGAACGATGAAGAAGGGAAGATGATTGATATCCATGACTCCAATCAAATTACAAAAGGAAAACACGTGAAATGTTTCCATTTACCTCTTTTCTTCTACAAAAGTACACAGAAATGCATTTCCTAATGTTTGTGGCTGACGTGTTGAGTGTTGTATAAACCTAGAAGGATCAAGAAGATACAAATAAGTATCTTGCTAGTGTGATTAAATTAGATATATGAAAGGCCAAAGAACGTATACGAATAGATTTAGCTACTCGAATACGGATTTCATGAGTGAAGACCTAAGTAGGAAAAGGTAATGCATGAACAAATACCTTTATATACCAGAGTGCATTAATGCTTAAGGTTTGAGCTCACTCCATGAATCTTGCTCTTAGTCCCTTGGTAGATCAAGCCTCTAAATATAGTCATGTTTGCACCTCATTATGAGAGTTCCACCCTTTTGTATCCAAATGGGATTGAGATAACTAAATAAAATGAATAAAGAAAAAGAAAAAGAAAAAGTAAAGAAAAGAAAAAAAGAAAAGAACTAGAAAAAGCCTAGTTGTAAAGAAGTGCAAATGCCACACGGGTTCGACAAAAATAAACATAAAATAAAATAGAAAAGAAAAATGAAATAAAAAGATCTATTGAGTGCCTATAGGTAAAGAGGGTCTAGAAAGTAGATTTGTGTTGGATTTTAGCAATTGGCAATCAATACGGATTGGTATATATGAGTGCTTTAGACAACTCTCTAGATTTCAAAGGATTGAACAAGGGAATCCACTATGAAGCTTCCAAATCCTTTATATGACTTGATGATCTAGTTTTGTTGAATGTGACATTTTGGAGTAGGTACGATACTTGAACCTA